>CM059795.1:4577006-4767006 GCA_030435695.1 Brachymystax lenok tsinlingensis | reverse complement strand
GGAGACAGCAGGTCCGGGGACGGACGGAGAGAGCGAGAGCGAGAGCAAAGGTCCGGGACAATCTCTCTCTTATTCATACGTTTAGCCACTAGCCGCCATAAACTTTCCTGAAATGATTTTTTTCCTGTTAAAACCATCAAGCCGTCATTCTGTTATGAAATTTCAATAACTATTCTTTATCTTATCCTGTCGAAATTGTCCAGTGGTTTACTGAGTTGTGTGCCAGATGGCACCCTATTCCCTATATAGTGCACTACTTTAGACCAGAGCCCTATGGAACCCTGTTCCCTATATAGTGCACTACTTTAGACCAGAGCCCTATGGAACCCTATTCCCTATATAGTGCACTACTTTAGACCAGAGCCCTATGGAACCCTATTCCCTATATAGTGCACTACTTTAGACCAGAGCCCTATGGAACCCTATTCCCTATATAGTGCACTACTTTAGACCAGAGCCCTATGGAACCCTATTCCCTATATAGTGCACTACTTTAGACCAGAGCCCTATGGAACCCTATTCCCTATATAGTGCACTACTTTAGACCAGAGCCCTATGGAACCCTATTCCCTAAATATTGCACTACTTTAGACCAGAGCCCTATAGAACCCTATTCCCTAAATAGTGCACTACTTTAGACCAGAGCCCTATGGGACCCTATTCCCTATATAGTGCACTACTTTAGACCAGAGCCCTATGGAACCCTATTCCCTATATAGTGCACTACTTTAGACCAGAGCCCTATGGAACCCTATTCCCTATATAGTGCACTACTTTAGACCAGAGCCCTATAGAATCCTATTCCCTATATAGTGCACTACTTTAGACCAGAGCCCTATAGAATCCTATTCCCTATATAGTGCACTACTTTAGACCAGAGCCCTATAGAATCCTATTCCCTATATAGTGCACTACTTTAGACCAGAGCCCTATAGAATCCTATTCCCTATATAGTGCACTACTTTAGACCAGAGCCCTATAGAATCCTATTCCCTATATAGTGCACTACTTTAGACCAGAGCCCTATAGAATCCTATTCCCTATATAGTGCTCTACTTTAGACCAGATCCCTATAAAGGGAATAGGGTACCATTTGGGATGTAACCTATAATTTTCAATCCAACGTGACCGGATCTGGAAGGTCGCTCTGAAGAATGACTATAATCCAGTTCAATCCATTGTTCCATCACCACAAGGCGTTAGAGTAGATTCATTTCCCCACTGAGTGGTCTGAGAGACACCATAAAAAAATACAAATAGATTTTTACCTTTATTTAACTAGGCAAGTTAGTTAAGAACAAATTCTTATTTTCAATGACAGCCTAGGAACAGTGGGGTTAACTGCCTTGTTCAGGGGCAGAACGAGAGATTTTTACCTTGTCAGCTCGGGGGATTCGATCTTGCAACCTTTCAGTTACTAGTCCAACACTCTAACCACTAGGCTACCTGCCGCCCCCATACTCTAACCTCCTCGTGGTTTTATCTTCTAAAGGTGACTCTTTATTACATCTAGTCTAGGCTAGCTGGTGCCGTGGAGGCTAGTATCACATTTAATGTATATTTCATTGTACAGTTTCTATCCATCAGTAGAAATATCTATCTCCTTCAGTCACAAATCCATGGTGAGGTGAGCGATCCATGACTTGCTATTCACTGACAACTGCTATTCTTTTACAGAAAATACTATTAGTAAACGAATACGAAGAACTCTGTCCCAGACCTACACTTCTGCTTTTGAATGGGCACTTTATCTCTCTAGGTTTCTACTGCAAATTGTGAAATAAACTAGTAGGGAAAGGGAAACAGGGATATCTAGTCAGTTGTCCAACTGAATGTATTCAACTGAAAAGTGTCTTCCGCATTTAACCCAACCCCTCTGAATCAGAGAGGTGCGGAGGGGGGCTGCCTTAATCGACATCCGCGTCTTCGGCGCCCGGGGAACAGTAGGTTAACTGCCTTGTAGTATCCAGGTTAACAGAAAAAACACTGAGATAAGAAAAAGATTAGTAGAATATGTCCACGGCTGGAACTTCTAGGCCAAGATCTGGCATCCACTTCCCTCTCTTTATCCACTTTCTTCCTAAAACCCTCTCTATCGGCCTCAACTAGCAGGAGGGAAGAGCAGAGAACAGAAGAAGAGAGGCAACAAGCCCTCCTCAGGAGCCAAACGGAGAACGTTGGGCCCCAGCCACTGAAGCCTATAGGGGACCCAGCCACTGCAAGCTGTTTTTCTGAAACACAACACAACTTTTGGCCTGTGCTAAATCCCTCTGCCACTCCAGGGATCCACTCTGGCATAAACAGGCTGTCTGTCTGGTAGCACGGCAGCTCATTCTGGATTCTAGCAATGTGTTTAATCAAGCGCTCAGGTTCATACAGACAGACCCAACGAGCTGGAAGGGGAAGCAGAGATATTTCAGTCTATAAAATAGAGCTCCTGTGGGTCTCAGAGTGGAAGAGCATGTCATCTTTTGAAAGTCCTACAGCCAAACTCGTCAGACCAATATTAGAAGAAAAAAAAATCTGATGCAATCTAGTTAAAGCGTTGACATTTTACATGGTAAATGATACACATGATATACATGTGTTAATTGAAAAGCATTCCAGGTCACTATGTCGTGAAGCTGGTTGAGAGAATGACAAGAGTGTGCAAAGCTGTTATCAAAGGCAAAGAGTAACTACTTTGAAGAATCTCAAATATGAAATATATTTTGATTTGTTTAACACGTTTGTGGTAACACGTTTGTGATCCCATATGTGTTATTTAAAAGCTTTGATTTCTTCACTATTACTCCACAATGTAGAAAATAGTAAAAATGAAGAAAAACCTTGAAATTAGTAGGTGTGTCCAAACTTTTGACTGGTATTATATATACGTACACACACATTATATACCTTGAATGACAAAATGCATGTACTCACTTTTGACAGGACTACTTCCAATGAGATATTCTGTGGAGGGCCACTTGGTACTGTGGAGGAGAAACACAGAAGAACATGAGTCGTGAAATACAAACAGCTTTACAGCATGTGTAACAGATGTGGCGGTTCTGTAATTGATGAGTCAAGACATATTACAGTCCTATTGTGATAAAGTAGATTAAAATGTAGAGCACTGAACACTTAATTAACATAAATCTGTCATTCCACTGTAGAGCACTGAACACTTAATTAACATAAATCTGTCATTCCACTGTAGAGCACTGAACACTTAATTAACATAAATCTGTCATTCCACTGTAGACCACTGAACACTTAATTAACATAAATCTGTCATTCCACTGTAGACCACTGAACACTTAATTAACATAAATCTGTCATTCCACTGTAGAGCACTGAACACTTAATTAACATAAATCTGTCATTCCACTGTAGAGCACTGAACACTTAATTAACATAAATCTGTCATTCCACTGTAGAGCACTGAACACTTAATTAACAAAAATCTGTCATTCCACTGTAGAGCACTGAACACTTAATTAACAAAAATCTGTCATTCCACTGTAGAGTACTGAACACTTAATTAACATAAATCTGTCATTCCACTGTAGACCACTGAACACTTAATTAACATAAATCTGTCATTCCACTGTAGACCACTGAACACTTAATTAACATAAATCTGTCATTCCACTGTAGACCACTGAACACTTAATTAACATAAATCTGTCATTCCACTGTAGAGTACTGAACACTTAATTAACATAAATCTGTCATTCCACTATAGAGCACTGAACACATAAAGACTGTTTCAAGGAAAGCTTTATTCCATCTACGTAACATTGCAAAAATCTGACATTTTTTGTCCAAAAAAGGATGCAGAAAAGGTAATCCATGCTTTTGTCACTTCTAGGTTAGACTACTGCAATGCTCTACTCTCTACTCAATGCTACCCGGATAAAACACTAAATAAACTTCAGTTAGTGCTGAACACGGCTGCTAGAATCTTGACTAGAACCAAAAAACGTGATCATATTACTCCAGTACTAGCCTCTCTACACTGGCTTCCTGTTAAGGCAAGGGCTGATTTCAAGGTTTTACTGCTAACCTACAAAGTAGTACATGGGCTTGCTCCTACCTATCGCTCCGATTGGTCCTGCCGTACATACCTACACGCACGCTACGGTCACAAGACGCAGGCCTCCTTACTGTCCCTAGAATTTCTAAGCAAACAGCTGGAGGCAGGGCTTTCTCCTATAGAGCTCCATTTTTATGGAATGGTCTACCTATCCATGTAAGAGGCGCAGACTCGGTCTCGACCTTTAAGTCTTTATTGAAGACTCATCTCTTCAGTAGGTCCTATGATTGAGTGTAGTCTGGCCCAGGAGTGTGAAGGTGAACGGAAAGGCACTGGAGCGACAAACCGCTCTTGCTGTCTCTGCCTGGCCGGTTCCCCTCTCTCCACTGGGATTCTCTGCCTCAAACCCTATTACAGGGGCTGAGTCACTGGCTTACTGGTGCTCTTCCATCCCATCCCTAGGAGGGGTGCGTCACTTGAGTGGGTTGAGTCACAGATGCGATCTTCCTGTCCGGGTTGGCGCCCCCTCGGGTTTGTGCCGTGGAGGAGATCTTTGTGGGCTATACTCGGCCTTGTCTCAGGGTAGTAAGTTGGTGGTCTGTTGATATCCCTCTAGTGGTGTGGGGGCTGTGCTTTGGCAAAGTGCGTGTGGTTATATTCTGCCTGGTTGGCCCTGTCTGGGGGTATCGTCGGACGGGGTCACAGTGTCCCTCGACCCACCCCTGTCTCAGCCTCCAGTATCTATTCTGCAATAGTTTATGTGTCGTGTCGCTAGGGTCAGTCTGTTATATCTGGTGTAATTCTCCTGTCTTATCTGGTGTCCTGTGTGAATTTAAGTACGCTCCCTCTAATTCTCTCTCTCTCCCTCCCCTCTTGAAGGACCCGATCCCTAGGACCATGCCTCAGGACTACCTGGCCTGATGACTCCTTGCTGTCCCCAGTCCACCTGGTCGTGCTGCTGCTCCAGTTTCAACTGTTCTGCCTGCGGCTAGGGAACCCTGACCTTTTCACCTGACCTGCTGTTTTTGACTCTCTCTCTCTCTACTGCACCTGCTGACCTGTTGCACCCTCTACAACCACTGTGATTATTATTATCTGACCCTGCTGGTCATCTATGAACGTTTGAACATCTTGGCCATGTTCTGTTATAATCTCCACCCGGCACAGCCAGAAGAGGACTGTCCACCCCCTCACAGCCTGGTTCCTCTCTAGGTTTCTTCCTAGGTTCCTGCCTTTCTAGGGAGTTTTTCCTAGCCACCGTGCTTCTACATCTGCATTGCTTGCTGTTTGGGGTTTTAGGCTGGGTTTCTGTACAGCACTTTGTGACATCGGCTGATATAAAAAGGGCTTCACAAATACATTTCATTGATTGATTGATTACAGTTTTTCTCAATCGCTTTGGCAAATTATTTGAAACATTCTCTAAACTGTAAGTGCAAATGTCCATTGCATGTCTGCAAAATGTAGTAACCCAAAATGTAGCCCCAAAACATTAAATTCAGGCTTCAAAACCTAGTTATTGTGTCAGTAAATTGGCCAATGCCACAAAAATGAAAAGTTGTTTTGTCATCGTGTGAGCCGTACTGGTCAAAATGTTCAGATGTTTTTTTCACCATGGCAGTCAACCCTGGAAATGGTTGTTATATACAAATGTCAGTTTTGTTGACACTGACTGCTTACTGTACTATACCAGAATGTCAATTGTATCTAACTGAATGCTATTGTGTATCACACTGAGCTGTTTAGATACCGATTTCAACAGTAGTTTACTGGGAAAAGTCAATACTGTACAATACTGTAGTACACAGAAAAAGAATATGCACATGTGTATGCATACAGTACATTTATTTTTGTAGCAATGTGTTACACGTACACAGATAATTCACATTTGCCATTGTTACATACAGTTGAAGTCGGAAGTTTACATACACTTAGGTTGGAGTCATTAAAACTCGTTTTTTCTTGTTAACAAACTATAGTTTTGGCAAGTTGGTTAGGACATCTACTTTGTGCATGGCACAAGTCATTTTTCCAACAATTGTTTACAGACAGATTATTTCACTTATAATTCACTGTATCACAATTCCAGTGGGTCAGAAGTGTACATACACTAAGTTGACTGTGCCTTTAAAAAGCTTGGAAAATTCCAGAAAATTATGTCTGATAGGCTAATTGACATCATTTGAGTCAATTGGAGGTGGAGGACAGATTATTTGTGGGTCGTGACTTCAGGAAACAGGAGAAGGAGCACCCTCCTATCCACATCGAGGGGACAGTAGTGGAGAAGGTGGAAAGTTTTAAGTTCCTCGGTGTACACATCACGGACAAACTGAAATGGTCCACCCACACAGACAGCTTGGTGAAGAAGGCGCAACAGCGCATCTTCAACCTCAGGAGGCTGAAGAAATTCGGCTTGTCACCAAAAACACTCACAAACTTCTACAGATGCACAATCGAGAGCATCCTGTCGGGCTGTATCACCGCCTGGTACGGCAACTGCTCCGCCCACAACCGCAGGGCTCTCCAGAGGGTGGTGCAGTCTGCACAACGCATCACCGGGGGTAAACTACCTGCCCTTCAGGACACCTATACCACCCGATGACACAAGAAGGTCAAAAAGATCATCAAGGACAACAACCACCCGAGCCACTGCCTGATCACCCCGCTATCATCCAGAAGGCGAGGTCAGTACAGGTGCATCAAAGCTGGGACTGAGAGACTGAAAACAGCTTCTATCTCAAGGCCATCAGACTGTTAAACAGCCATCACTAACATTGAGTGGCTGCTGCCAACATACTGACTTAAATCTATAGCCACTTTAAATAATAGGAATTGGATGTAACAAATGTATCACTTGCCACTTTAAACAATTTTGTATGTAATGTTTACATATCCGACATTACTCATATCAAATGTATACACTGTACTCTAAACCATCTACTGAATCTTGCCTATGCCGTTCAGCCATCGACTCAAATCTCTAGCCACTTTAATAATTATAATTGGATGAAATAAAAGTATCACTAGCCACTTTAAACGATACCATTTACATAATGTTTACATATCCTACATTACTCATCTCATATGTATATACTGTACTCCATACCATCTACTGCATCTTGCCTACGCCGGTCAGCCATCGCTCATCCATATATTTATATGTACATAAATCAAAAGAAACCAGCCAAGACCTCAGAAAAAATAGTTGTAGACCTCCACAGGTCTGGTTCATCCTTGGGAGCAATTTACAAACGCCTGAAGGTACCACGTTAATCTGTACAAACAATAGTATGCAAGTATAAACACCATGGGACCATACAGCCGTCATACCGCTCAGGAAGGAGACACGTTCTGTCTCCTAGAGATGAACGTACTTTGGTGCGAAATGTGCAAATCAATCCCAGAACAACAGCAAAGGACCCTGTGAAGATGCTGGAGGAAACAGGTACAAAAGTATTTATATCCACAGTAAAACGAGTCCTATATCGACATAACCTGAAAGGCCGCTCAGCAAGGATGAAGCCACTGCTCCAAAACCGCCATTAAAAAAGCCAGACTACGGTTTGCAACTGCACATGGGGACAAAGATTGTATTTTTTTGGTCTGATGAAACAAAAATAGAACTGTTTGGCCATAATGACCATCATTATGTTTGGAGGAAAAAGGGGGAAGCTTGCAAGCCGAAGAACACCATCCAAACGGTGAACCACGGGGGGGACAGCATCATGTTGTGGGGGTGCTTTGCTGCAGGAGGGACTGGTGCACTTCACAAAATAGATGGAATTATGAGGCAGGAGAATTATGTGGATATATTGAAGCAACATCTCAAGGCATCAGTCAGAAAGTTAAAGCTTGGTAGCAAATGGGTCTTCCAAATGGACAATGACCCCAAGCATACTTGCAAAGTTGTGGCAAAATGGCTTAAGGACAACAAAGTCAAGGTATTGGAGTGGCCATCACAAAGCCCTGACCTCAATCCTGTAGAAAATGTGTGGGCAGAACTGAAAAAGTGTGTGTGAGCAAGGAGGCCTACAAACCTGACTCAGTTACACGATCTCTGTCAGGAGGAATGGGCCAAAATTCACCCAACTTATTGTGGGAAGCTTGTGGAAGGCTTCCTCAAACGTTTCACCCAAGTTCAACAATTCAAAGGCAATGCTACCAAATACTAATTGAGTGTATGTAAACTTCTGACCCACTGGGAATATGATGAAAGAAATAAAAGCTGAAATAAATCATTCTCTCTACTATTATTCTGACATTTCACATTCTTAAAATAAAGTGGTGATCCTAACTGACCTAAGACAGGGGATTTTTACTAGGATTAAAGGTCAGGAATTGTGAAAAACTGAGTTTAAATGTATTTGGCTAAGGTGTATGTAAACATCCGGCCAACTGTATTTTATACATGTAAAGTCATATATAGTGAACAGAAAATTTGCCACAAAATGACATCCATGCAGAAAAAACAGCAACAATGGAAAAACATGTTCCGTAAAAAACACTCCTCACAGTACGTAACACTACGAGTTCCCATCTTCCTGTCGCTCTTGTTGGTCTTGCCAGAGATTTTCACCAACATCACATCTGATGTTTGTCCTTGGGATGCACTGGGGGGGAGAAATCTCCTTGCGTGGCGCAAACCATCCCCTGCAATGATCGCCTGTGATGTCCTCGCAGCATTCATGGCATCTAACAGAGACATCTGATTATGTGCCCGATAGTCATATACTTTGCACCTCCATGCTAAAAACAAAAAACTATCGGATTCAGGAATGGGGAGTATGGTGGAAGGAACTCCATTCTTATCCTTTTATGGGCAGATGTTGGTTCGTTGCAATATCCCACACAATTACATCATTTGGTCAAACTAAAACCTCTTTCGTGTTCTGGTATTAGGTCTCTGTAAAGTGTATTTAGGAAGGCCAGGAGAAGTTGTGTGTTTGTGACGGAGAAGTCCGTCACTAGTCGCGGGCAGCATTTGGTACACTAACACACACACACCCACGTTCATCGCGCCTCCCTGCTCCCTTTTCAGCTACGTTAACAAGGTGGGTCCACACACAAGTTAGCGTCTATATTAGTACATTTCACAGTTACCTCCCGTCACTAACAGGTTGGGGTATAAAGAATACAGACAAGTGTTCATGCTTATTTAAGCAACGTTTATTATACTTAATTATACAATGTTTGGAATATGTGTGCTTACACCATTCTCATGGCAGCACACATTGTAATATTGCCCCACGTTGGCCTGGTGTGCCAATTGTGGCTCGGTGTCCAATGAGATTGCGGCCACGTCTCCTGCCTTTGGCCAGATTGAACCCAGCCCCGTCCACAAAAAAACAAGAATTTGGGTAATTTCATGTCTTTCCAGCGCCATTATTCTCTATATAGTAACACAGAAACAAAATATAAAGTTAGTTTTACATCAGCCTATTCTACAATCAGACAGTTTAGTTAAGTAGAAATGTTTTCTGTTGTTATGGGTATCTACAACTTCAAGAAGTATATACAGGCATCATTGAAGTACAGTAGAACTCCCTGTACAATATACCATGTGCACACCAATGGTTTACCTGGACATGCTGGTTCCGCAGCTCCTTCACCTAGAAGGCCAGCATCCCGGAGTCGCCTCTACACTGTTGACATTGAGACTGGTGTTTTGGGGATACTATTCAATGAAGCTGCCAGTTGAGGACTTGCGAGGCATCTGTTTCTCAAACTAGACACTCTAATGGACTTGTCCTCTTGCTCAGTTGTGCACCAGGGCCTCCCACTCCTTTTTCTATTCTGGTTAGAGCCAGTTTGCGCTGTTCTGTGAAGGGAGTAGTACACAGCGTTGTACGAGATCTTCAGTTTCTTGGCAATTTCTCGCATGGAATAGCCTTCATTTATCAGAACAAGAATAGACTGACGAGTTTCAGAAGAAAGGTCTTTGTTTCTGGTCATTTTGAGCCTGTAATCGAACCCACAAATGCTGATGCATGAAAACGTATTAATAAAACCAATTAGGCACATTTGGGCAGTCATGATAAAAAAAAATGAACAGAAATGCAATGGTTAAATAGATCAGATCTATTGTGTTATATTCTCCTACATTCCTTTTACATTTCCACAAACTTCAAAGTGTTTCCTTTGAAATGGAACTAATAATATGCATATCCTTGCTTCAGGGCCTGAGCTACAGGCAGTTAGAATTGGGTATGTCATTTTAGGCGAAAATTTGAAAAAAAGGGGCCAATCCTTCAGAGGTTAAAAAAAATATTCTTGAGCCAAAGCGATTGAGAAAAACTGTAAGTAAAATAACTCTGTCATTGCACTGTAGAGCACTGAACATGAATCATCAAATTGCACCCCATTTAAGTAATTGAAGTACATATCCTGTGTAAAAGGTAAACGGTTGAATCACTCAGAGGAAGGAAGGAAACAGAGCCGTTCTTCTTTGACTAGGTACGGAGGAAGTGTCTGTGTCCCAAATTGCACTACTTTTGACCAGGGCCCATATGGCTCTATTCAAAAGTAGTGCACTATATAGGGAAAACGTTGGCATTTGGGACAAATCCCTAGTCTGAGATCATTGGGAATGGTGGCAATAAAGAGACTCCATCAGGCTTATCTACGACAGGTCCTCTCCAGATCGGCCAATGGGCATGCAGGATGGAAACGACCCCTTTAGAATCTTTAGACTGACCTGATTAAATTAAGTAACATGAATGACATGTAAACAAGACTGACCTGATTAAGTAACATGAACGACATGTAAACAAGAATGACCTTTTTTACAGAACTCATCCATCATGACAGCATTCTATACACTCAGAGGAAGAGGCCACTGGTCATGAAAATAACTGCCACCACCTGCTATGGGGGGTTTATGACCAGAAACATTACACATATATTTTGAAACTGCTTCTGGTTTTGTGAATCATGACGGTGTTAAAGGGACAGTATGAAGTAAGTTAGAGGTAGTTTGCTGGCGTACCCGTTTGCTGGCGTACCCGTTTGCTGGCGTACCCGTTTGCTGGCGTACCCGTAGTCATTGTAGTCATTGCACTAACGCTAGTTAGCGTTGGCTCGCAAAACTGCCTCTTAACTTACTTAATTACTGTCATGACTCTCCTGTGACAATCTGAAGGATCAGGTCACATTGGGTCCGTCTCTATAGCGTGCTTCTCTCGCGTAGAGGTGTGGAGAGCTGGGAGTCGGGTGCTTTATGACGGTCGTAAATACTGAAACTCCTCTCCCCACTCTGCCAAGATGAAAATTGAGATTCCCTTTGTTGCCACAGAGAAAGACTTTGCAGTACGGTAACCTCACAAGGTTTTCTAATGTAACAATATTTCTGTATTCCAACCAGTTGGAATGGTCCGTGGGGTATTTAAACAATAATAATGTCCAACATTTACTGCGTAGTGATATCATTAAAGACGTTATAACGGAAACATTGTAACTTTAAGAGCTTTCACAATGTGTCGGATTTACATCTAAATGTTGTGGAATGTATATGATTAAATATGAAACTATTTGTGAGAAGATGTAATGTGATGTTGACCTTCTAAACGAGATACTTGTTTAAATATGAAGTTTTAACTAGTCAGTGGACACGCCCCCCATGAGCCCAGACATTACATCAGGCGTCATGGAACCGCAGTCCAAGGCGAGTGCTTATAAAGGACTCCTGACATAATGTACTTTAGATCAGAAAACATGAAGAGCTTCCATGTTGAAATGGTTGGCAACTCTACAAAAGTCACAAACGCAGGGACGGGAGTTCCCTGGCTGGACCTCAAACTTTCAACAGAGAAGAAGTCCTACTCAATGCCAAAGAGACCCACGGTAAGCCGGACGTCTTGATTGGTTAAGAAATCTACAAACTAGAGTCAATTATTCAGGCTGCAGCGGTTTAAATACTTTAGTCTGTTAAACGCATCTAATCTAAGAAGATTTCCCGAACAGTACTCTGAAGTATCCAATATAACAACTACAATCACGAACGATGTTTGGACTTCTGGGGAATGCAACCAGAGACTCTCTGATTAACTATTATCCAGCAGACGAACCGGCGATCACAGAGAGGGACAACAAAGACTACACTCGTAAATATGTAAATTGAAATTTATTTTCAAATGAGCGGCTGTTCATGTTAAAAGTATTAGCATTTAATGAGTGTAGTTATCAACTGTATTACAGTGAATCCTCTGAGTTTCCCACTCTTGAGTTGTCCCCACCCCTTTCCTTTGTCTACCAAGCCGTCATATCGGCTTAGCCCACTAGGAACTTTTCTATCACGTCAGTAACCAATGTATGACCTATTGTGTGTGTTTTTTTGTAATTCTGTGATTTATTTAAGTTAGTTAGTACATAAATAATTAAGCCAATTTGTATATCGCTGATTCGTGATCTATGTTAGGGTTCGTTTACATATTCAAGGATTTGCGACATTCAGAATATGACTGATGAGGTAATAATACATGAATAATTGAGTAATCGATAAGTTATGAAAATATCGGAAGAATTCGTGAAATAAATACTCTTTAAACATTTTCCCGTGGTGCCCCGACTTCCTATTTAATTAAAGTTGCATGATTAGTTTAATCGCATAATTAAATTACACATAGAGAATTGATTTGATAATATACTATTCACACTTAATATATAATATTCACACTTAATGATATTCAACGCTACGACAACGCTGCACTCAGAGACATACAACTGTTATCCACGAGTTCATCTGAAGTAATTGCCAGAATACCACACTATACTTTTAGGCAAGAAGTATCATATCCATTTCAAGTGTAAAAGTATTTTAACCAAGTTATTATTATTATTGTTAACAGTTATCAGCAACAGCTCGATACTATCAAGTATAGGATTTACAGATTAGACTATTCAGCTCATACAATTGACTGGAGAGGTGTAGTGAGCATGGTTCTGGCAGTACACAGTCCACAGGTGGTGTTGGGTACTGAGGAGGTTGGTGTCATGGCATGGCATGTGTGAGGCCAGCCGGGTAGGCGTGCGTTGGGACCGAACTACCAGAATGCCATGGAGCCGTGGTGGACGAGCGACTGCCGTGTGGACTGGCGGAATGTAGGAGGGGGAAGGTCATTAATTACCTTGGAGATAGAAAGGAGAAGGCAGCCGGCAGTAAAGAGAGGAAGAGAAGTGGCTGCGGCCGGCCCGGTGGATTCATTACGACAGCATTAATTAAGCAGGAGGTAGAAAAGGCAGCTCTTGGGGCTCATTTGAAACATTCAGCAAGCCACCGCTAATGGGATCTGACTGAAGATACTTGACTGCAGCCCTCTTAACCCTCTCAGCTCTGCAATGAAGGTAATACAATGAGACAATCAGGAGCTATAAGAGAGTCCTGAGGGCTGGGAGGGGCTGGGAGGAGCTGGGAGGAGCTGAGAGGGGCTGATAGGAGCAGGGAGGGACTGAGAGGAGCTGGGAGGAGCTGAGAGGAGGTGGGAGGGGCTGGGAGAGGCTGGGAGGAGCTGGGAGAGGCTGGGGGGAGCTGGGAGGGGCTGAGAGGAGCTGGAAGGAGCTGGGAGGAGCTGGGAGGGACTGAGAGGAGCTGGGAGGAGCTGAGAGGAGCTGGGAGGGGCTGGGAGAGGCTGGGAGGAGCTGGGAGAGGCTGGGAGGGGCTGGGAGGGGCTGGGAGGAGCTGGGAGGGGCTGGGAGGAGCTGGGAGGGACTGAGAGGAGCTGGGAGGAGCTGAGAGGAGCTGGGAGGGGCTGGGAGAGGCTGGGAGGGAGCTGGGAGAGGCTGGGAGGAGCTGGGAGGGGCTGGGAGGAGCTGGGAGGGGCTGGGAGGAGCTGGGGGAGCTGGGAGGGGCTGAGAGGAGCTGGGAGGGGCTGAGAAGAGCTGGGAGAGGCTGAGAGGAGCTGGGAGAGGCTGGAAGGAGCTGGGAGAGGCTGGGAGGAGCTGGGAGAGGCTCGGAGGAGCTGAAGGGGCTGAGAGGGGCTGGGAGGGGCTGGGAGAGGCTGGGAGGAGCTGGGTGAGGCTGGGAGGAGCTGGGAGGGGCTGAGAGGAGCTGGAAGGGGCTGAGAGGAGCTGGGAGGGGCTGGGAGAGGCTGGGAGGGGCTGAGAGGAGCTGGGAGGGGCTGAGAGGAGCTGGAAGGGGCTGGGAGAGGCTGGGAAGAGCTGGGAGTGGCTGGGAGGAGCTGGGAGGTGCTGAGAGGAGCTGGGAGGAAAAGGCACCTTGTTCTGAACGGAGAGTGACAGAGAGAGATAGAGAGAGAGATGGAGGGGGTGGTAGGGTACAGGCAGTGGCGGTGGTGGTAGGATAAGAGAGCGGAGTGGGCAAAGCTCTGATCTCAGTGAAAGAGAGATGGGGATGGAGAGAGAGGAAGAAATGGATTAGAGTGGAGTCTAGTGGGCTAGGTTCTGATCTGAGCTGGGAGAGAGATGGGGATGGAGAGAGAGGAAGAGATGGATTAGAGTGGAGTCTAGTGGGCTAGGTTGTGTATCCTGAGGAGGGAGGAATAGCCCCATAACGGACTATCTACTTTAACTGATTCTGTGGGAACACTCCCTGTACCCTACCACCACCACCACTCCCTGTACCCTACCACCACCACCACTCCCTGTACCCTACCACCACCACCACTCCCTGCACCCTACCCCCTGCTCCTCTCAGCCTGCACCCTACCCCCCGATCCCTGCTCCTCTCAGCCTGCACCCTACCCCCCGATCCCTGCTCCTCTCAGCCTGCACCCTACCCCCGATCCCTGCTCCTCTCAGCCTGCCCCCACCCCCGATCCCTGCTCCTCTCAGCCTGCCTTTGATGCCCTTTTTAGTAGGCCTACATGACAACAAAAGGTCTGTCTGAGAGACTTGCAGTTTGCATTCTCCTCTCTACATCCCAGACAACAGACAAAACATCAGTGGGCTGCATTGTAAATGATTCAAGCTGGCGAGGGTTCATAAAAGGCTGGGCTGCTTCAATCCATGAGAATTACCACAGAGCACAGTTTTAATCCCAGGGTTAACAGTTAACACTTAAATCAATTGCTTGATGTTAGACAGCTAATCACAGTTAATTAACAGGACAAATTGAGAATCGAGGTAGACGATCCATGTTAAAAGCTGATCTTCAGTAGCCAAGCGTAGCCAAGCGTAGCTTCTAGGGTTGGGCGATATCCCTTTTCATATCATCATTTACAGTCCTTCTCTCATCCTGGGTTTTATGATATTACTGTCTTATTACACAAGGGGGCGCTAAAAACAAGATATTACAAAAAATATACAAAGATTTGACGCATGCTTGTCTGAAGGAAGAACAGTACTGGCTCTGGAGCAGCATGTGTATACGCTGTGTCTGCGTTGAGTCTGGAGTCGCTAGGGCAACGTGCCTGCCTTCTCTGCTTGGAAAAAAGGGGGGGAGGAGCAGACTGAGGGGCCGAGAATGGACAGGAGAAAAAATGCAAGGAAATTAAGATAGCAGCAGCAGCTGTACAGATAACTTATCCAAAGAGCTTTTACTTTTCAAACACAGGTGATTGATGCCCTGACTCCTTATGAATTCAGCCACTTACTGAGATAACTAGAAAGTTCTCATCTCCCTCTTTCTCCCGTTCGGACTATTTACAACAACAAAAAACTTGACTGCAGGTATTCATGTGATTGACCAGCTCGATTCGGTCTTACGTAGCAACATTTGAATTCTTTTTTTTTTTTTTTTTTTTACATTGGATAAAAGTAGAGACTCAGAGCTAGACAACGGTATATCATACACTACAGTTGAGGAACAATAGGAAAGTAATTCTGCTTTGAAAGTTAACAAACTTGTAATCTCACTTTTGAGAAAATGGCCTTTGAATAATATTGGTACCTACTGGAGAGCTCATTTTTGTCTCCGCCCATTCAGTATCGTTCACACCCTCTAAAGCCTTAGCCCCACCCATCTCTTTAAAGATTCACATGTCAGGCCATGTACTAAAAAAACAAAGATTTCAAGACTAAAGGCTGGTTTATACTACAGGTATGTTCGGAAATTCAATCTGGAGTGCTTGAGTGAGCTAAGAGTGCGCTCTGGGCGTTCGTAAACTCAGAGCGTTGTCAGATTGTTTGAGCGTTCTGACCTAACAGCAGTCAAGCACCCAAAGCTAACTGCCTAACTGGCTAGCTACTTCCAGACACATAATGAGAGAACAGCTCACTGACCATTTTACTCTCCCTAGCAGAGCTGGTTAGGCTGTTTGCATTTTATCCAGAGAGTTGGTGACTGCAACTGTGCTGCTGGCAACAACTGAATTACGCTTTTTTGCCAAAGTTTACTGACACCGGCCATATTCAAAGATTGTTGAGCATTTGTAAAAATCATATTTTATTCTGAAATCGGAGTAGATAGCAAGAGCGAATTTACGAATGCACCCTACGTCTATCGACAGTTGTCGCAGTGACATCATGAACATTGTACTGAAATAGTTACTTGCATAGTGGAGTCGTTTGTTTAGCTAGCTAGATAAACAATGAATCATAAGCCCAACTCATAACGTTACTACCCTGCATGAATCTGCAGGTAGCTAACCAACCAGGTTCAATGTTAGCTAGCTAATATTAGGCTATAACTAGCAATGCAAATGGCTCTGAGATATGAATAATATTACTACACAGATCATACACGTAACGCTAGTGAGCCAGCCAGCTAACGTTAGCTAGCTAGCTAACAGTACACTTTAACTTGAAATGAAAATGACTCTCTGACAAAAGTAGCAAATCTGAAAATGTAGATTGCTAGACTTTCTTACCAGTATACAAGGATGGACGCTTCTCCCTCTCTGTCACGGATGCCGTGAACGCCCTTAGTTTGAAGATGTAATCCGGAGTTTTCTCTTTTCGACTCTGTCTGCATATTTGCAATCAAACGCCAGAACCTTCTCCATCTCCTTAGCTATCGATTTCTAATTCCACTGATTTCAAAACTCGGTCCTCCAGAAAGTGGAGAGCAATACTTCTGCAGTTCTACTATGTGATATCTTTCAAACAAGCTGCGTTAGAAAGGATTACCTACACGTACTGACCAGCTCAGATTATAGACAGAAGCATGCTACATGGCAGACCAATCCAAACTCATCTCTCGGCATGTCCAGCCCACCCATTATCTCAGCCAATCATGGCTAGCGGGAAGGTTCCTGTCTTCTTCCGAGGCTCGTAATTTATCCATTTTATTCATATTTATATAGACGGCATACAAGTTTGTTGTTAAGGCACATGCAAGTTCACATGTTCCAGAATGCATTTCTGCCCCCCAAAAAAAGCATTTTGATTTAAAATGGCTCTCCTGTGAAGTAGTGACGCGCGACATGCGCCTAGTTTCCTGAAACGAGTCACATATCCAGTATACCACCGAAACCTAGCAGCTTCCAGTTCTATATCCAATTAAAAGTGAGGTTCAGTAGCCTAGAATAGCTTCTAGTTTTAGATCCAAATAAAAGTGAGGTTCAGTAGCCTAGAGTAGCGTCCAGCTGCTCCTCTCTGATCCGTTGTGTTTGCTACTTTCTTTCATAGCCCACGACTTCTTTCCCGGGAGAACCAGCAAAGAGGGAAGGGAACTACCGCAACGTCTGATTTCAGTCAGTCATAGACTATGATCCAAATAAGAGACAACATGAAAGCCCTAACGAAAGAGGAAAATGATATATATATATATATATATATATATAGAGAGAGAGAGAGAGAGAGAGACAAGACAACCAGCCCTGAGCTAACTTGGAAAGAAACCTCTGTCACAAACAGCAGGATCTGTTTAGGTGCACAGTACACATACTGTATGATGAAACAGAAGTCAGTTTGAGTAGATCTAACAGGAATCACAACAGAGCAGGTTCTGTATCTATCAAGCGTCTCAGAGGTGTGCTGATCCCTCCTTTTATATAATTATATTCAGTATGATTTACAAGCCAAAATGGATCCTAGATCAGCACTCATACTCACAGGCACTTAATAAACACAGCCCCAGGTCCTGTATATTATTAGGTCTCCTCTCTGCATGCAGGTACTGTTGAAAATGTTCCTGGGAGGCAGCCAATTGCCATTCTAGTAATTATATTTCTATGCGGGGAATAGAGACCCTCTGGTTGGAGAATACAGCCCCTCTGGTTGGGGAATACAGCCCCTCTGGTTGGGGAATACAGCCCCTCTGGTTGGGGAATACAGCCCCTCTGGTTGGGGAATACAGCCCCACTGGTTGGGGAATACACCCCCTCTGGTTGGGGAATACAGCCCCTCTGGTTGGGGAATACAGCCCCTCTGGTTGGGGAATACAGCCCCTCTGGTTGGGGAATCGGTCTCCTATCTGCAGGTAATGTAGTGCAGACTGTTTTCTGGAGGATGCAGTCCCCTTTCTGCACGCAGGTACTGTAGGAAATGTTCCTGGGGAGGCGGGGCCAACGGAACAAGTGGGTAGGCAATGTTCTAAAGGGAGCCAGCCAATGGAACGAGAGCTGCTGCTGTGATCCCAGGGGACTGTCTTTGTGACTAACTGAATCTGCAGTTTGAGTGGCTGTGGGTAAGTCCCAAATGGCACCACATGGCACCCTGTTCTCTACATAGAGCATTACTATTGAACGGAGCCCTATGGGCCTTGGTCAAAATTAGTGCACTACACAGGGAATAGGGAGCCATTTAGCAGGCAGTCCTGATTCTTTAAGAGCACTGGAGCAGTGCTAGCTAATCAGACCGTTCCAAACGCGGTGCCATGTGGCTCCCTCCGTCCCACTCCCTCTCTCTCTCTCTCTCTCTCTCTCTCTCTCTCTCTCTCTCTCTCTCTCTCTCTCTTGCTCACTTCCCTCTCTCATGGCGGTGCCATGTGGGCTGTCAGAGTTGAGTGACCCCGCGAGAAATTGATTAACAAGAAAATAGAGTGTACGAATGCCTACACTGGCCTTGTTCCAAATGGCACCCTATTCCCAGTGTTCCACATGGCACCCTATTCCCTGTGTCCAAAATGGCACCCTATTCCCTACATAGTGTTTTCAGCCTGGTCAAAAGTAGTGCACTATACACGGAATGGGGTGCCATTTGGGACGAATACACTGACTGGTGACAAGCAGGCAGCTCATGTGTGTCAAATGCAATGAGATATTCATTAATAAAGGATAAACTGTGTCATTAATTCTTGATTAAGTTTCATTCATTATGTAGCTGTTTATCCCACTGCAATCAGAAGTAAAAGGCATGAAAGACAGTATGACTTTCAGTAAACACACAGTCAGCCCAGCAGGGGTCTATTCATTAGGCACAAAACGGAAGAAAAAAGACTGAAATAGGGAGAGTATTCCTGGACTTGTCCAATAAGAACCACTGGGTGAAGAATGAGTCCAGACAGGGAAACAATGAGTATGAGTGTTAAACACACAGTAATCCAATGAGTGTGAGTGTTAAACACACAGTAATCCAATGACAGTGAGTGATAAACACACAGTAATCCAATGACAGTGAGTGTAGTACCATCAGAAAGCGTGGTGATGCTCATGTCCTCTGTGCTGATCCCAGGGCCGTAGCGGTTCAACGCCAGGACACATAACGAGTACTCTGTGAACTTTTGAAGTCCCTCCATCTTATAATTCTGCCCGTTCACCTCCACACTCTGAAAGAGAGAGAGAGAGAGAGAGAGAGAGAGAGAGAGAGAGAGAGAGAGAGAGAGAGAGAGAGAGAGAGAGAGAGAGAGAGAGAGAGAAGGATAGAGGTGGGGGAGAGGGAGAGAGGGGAGGGAGAGAGAGAAAGAGAGGGAGGAAGGTAGAAGGAGGGAGTAGAGGGAGCAAGAGAAAGCGAAAGAGAGAGGCAGAGAGAGAGAGAGAGAGAGAGGCACTGTAATAGTGTAGGTGTAAACCTGGCAGAAGAAAACCTAAACAGAACAGTATATATGACCTCCCAGTTTCCCTTTTCAAATCTAAAAAAATCAGACAACCTGAGAAAATTAACAGTATAAACAATTTTATTCATATTTACAGATGGCATATTATTAAGGCACATGAAAGTTCACATGTGGACTTCCTGACGGACCGCCCATAGGTGGTGAAGGTAGGAAACAATATCTCCACTTTACTGATCAACAACACTGGGGCCCCACAAGGGTGCATTCTCAGCCCCCTCCTGTACTCCCTGTTCACCTATGACTGCTTGGCCACGCACGCCTCCAACTCAATCATCAAGCGCCTCTTCAACCTCAGGAGGCTGAAGACATTTGGCTTGTCACCTAAAACCCTCACAAACTTTTACAGATGCACAATTGAGAGCATCCTGTCGGGCTGTATCACCGCCTGTTACGGCAACTGCACCGTTCACAACCGCAGGGTTCTCCATGTCACAGGGTTCACCCGACGTCACAGGAAGGCCAAAAAGATCATCAAGGACAACAAACACCCGAGCCACTGCCTGTTCACCCCGCTATCATCCAGAAGGTGAGGTCAGTACAGGTGCATCAAAGCTGGGACCGAGAGACTGAAAAACAGCTTCTATCTCAAGGCCATCAGACTGTTAATAATGCCACATTAATAATGTTTACATATCTTGTATTACTCATCCCATATGTATATACTGTATTTTATACCATCTATTGCATCTTGCCGCTTGGTCATTGCTCATCCATACATTTACATGTATATATTGCTATTCCATTCCTTTACTTAGATTTGTGTGTATTCTGAGTTTTTGTGGGATTGTTAGATATTACTTGTTAGAAATTGCTGCACTGTCAGAACTAGAAGCACAAGCATTTCGCTACACTCGCATTAACATCTGCTAACCATGTGTATGTGACCAATACAATTTGATTTGATTTGATTATATGTTCGAGAAGGCATTTTTTAAGTTCAAGCAGTTTTCCTGTGAAGCCATGACTTGCGACATATGTCTAGTTTCATGAATCGGGTCACAAATGGTTTGATGAAGAAATAGAGAAACTCATCAAACCAAAAACATAGAGACCCAGAAAATCTGAGCCATCACTACGGTGAATCACTAAAGAAATACAGAAATACACGACGGAAAAAGAAGGAACAGAACGTCAGAAAAAAAACATACAACATTATAAGATCCATGTACGCAAACGACAAGTGATTATTTTCCCAATGGGGCGGCAGGGTAGCCTAGCGGTTAGAGAGAGCGTTGGACTAGTAACAGAAAGGTTGCCAGATCGAATCCCCGAGCTGACATGGTAAAAATCTGTCGTTCTGTCCCCTGAACAAGGCAGTTAACCCACTAATCCTAGGCTGTCCCAAATGGAATTTGTTCTTAACTTAACTTGCCTAGTTAAATAAAAATTTTGTGGCAGATACTATTCCTGGGGTATATTAAGGATCCTGATTAGCAGCAGCTACTCTTCCTGGGGTCCAAACAAGTTATTTAAAACAAAAGATAAAACAGTACATCCGAAACTGTTATTACACCTCTACAATACAAAATGTATAATAACACAAAATTACAATTTATGTGTGCGTATGTGTCTCTTCGCTGTTCCATAAGGTGTTTTTTTTAATCAAATGTTACTGCTTGCATCAGTTACCTGATGTGGAATAGACTTCCATGTAGTCATGGCTCTATGTAGTACTGTGTGCCTCCCATAGTCTGTTATGGACTTGGAGACTGTGAAGAGACCTCTGGTGGCATGTCTTGTGGGGTATGCATGGGTGTCCGAGCTGTTTGTTAGTAGTTTAAACAGACACCTTGGTGCATTCAGCATGTCAACACAAAAACAAGTAGTGATGAAGTCAATCTCTCCTCCACTTTGAGCCAGGAGAGATTGACATGCATATTATTAATGTTAGCTCTCTGTGTACATCCAAGGGCCAGCCGTGCTGCCCTGTTCTGAGACAGTTGTAGTTTTCCAAGGTCCCTCTTTGTGGCACCTGACCACACGACTGAACAGTAGTCCAGGTGTGACAAAACTAGAGCCTGTAGGACCTGCCTTGTTGATAGTGCTGTTAAGAAGGCAGAGCAGTGCTTTATTATAGACAGACTTCTCCCCATCTTAGCTACTACTGCATCAATATGTTTTGACCATGACAGTTTACAATCTAGGGTTACTCCAAGCAGTTTAGTCACCTCAACTTGCTTAATTTCCACATTATTCATTATAATATGTAGTTGAGGTTCAAGGTTAAGTGAATGATTTGTCCCAAATACAAGGCTTTTAGTTTTAGAAATATTTATGGCTAACTCATTCCTTGCCACCCACTCTGAAACTAACTGTAGCTCTTTATTGAGTGTTTCAGTCATTTCAGTCTCTGTAGTAGCTGACATGTATAGTGTTGAGTCATCCACATACATAGACACACTGGCTTTACTCAAAGCGAAATTACTTTTGCTTCCCTCCAGGCCTGAGGGCACACACCTTCTAGTAAGCTTAAATTGAAAATATGGTAAATAGGAGTGGCAATATTGTCCGCTATCATCTTCAGTAATTTTCCATCCAAGTTGTGAGACCCGGGTGGCTTGTCATTGTTGATAGACAACAATCATTTTTTTCACTTCTTACACACTCACATTACAGAATTCAAAATTGCAATGGTTGTCTTTCATAATTTGGTCAGATATACTTGGATGTATAGTGTCAGCGTTTGCTGCTGGGAAATCATTAAAGTAGTTGGAAATATCAGTGGGTTTTTGTGATGAATGAGCCATCTGATTCAATGAATGATGGAGCTGAGTTTGCCTTTTTGCCCAGAATTTCATTTTAGGGGCTCCAAAGCTTTTTACCATCATTCTTTATACCATTTATCTTTGTTTCATAGTAAAGTTTCTTCTTTTTTTTAATTCAGTTTAGTCACATGATTTCTTAATTTGCAGTACGTTGGCCAATCGGTTGTGCGGCCAGACTTATTTGACATTTATTTTGCCTCGTCCCTCTCAACCATACAATTTTTGAACACCTCGTCATTTAACAGTATTTAAAGTCATTTTCTTAATGCTTATTAGTAACTGGAATAATTTGTTTCATATATGTGTCAAGTGCAGCGTCTGGTTGCTCCTCATTACACACCACAGACCAGCAGATATTCTTTACATCATCAACATAGGAATCACTACAAAACGTCTCATATGACCTCTTATACACTATATTAGGCCCAGCCTTTGGAACTTTGGTTTTCCTAGATAGGGCTACTGTATTGTGATCACTACCTCCTATGGATCTGGATTCTGCTTTAAAGCAAATTTCTGCAGAATTAGTAAAGATGTGATCAATACATGTTGATGATCTCATTCCTGTGCTGTTTGTAAACTACCCTGGTAGGTTGACTGATAACCTGAACCAGGTTGCAGGCACTGGTTACAGTTTGAAGCTTTTTCTTGAGTGGGCAGCTTGATGAAAGCCAGCCAATATTTAAAATCACCCAGAAAATATACCTCTCTGTTGATATTACATAGATTATCAAGCGTTTCACACGTGCTATCCAGATACTGACTGTTAACACTTGGTGGTCTATAGCAGCTTCTCACCAGAATGGGCTTTAGGTGAGGCAGATGAACCTGTAGCCATATTACTTCAACAGTATTTAACATGGGTGCCAATCATTTTGGGAGGTAACTGTAAATCATTCCTGCCTGGCCTGGACTGCTACGTGCTAGACGACACACTGTGTGTCTGTAACAACAACCTCTTGTCTCTTCTCCCACTGCGACAACATCTGCAGGTCAGGGACTGGCCTAGTCAGCCATCTCCAGACCCATAGCCAGCCAGACACACACCACAACCTTGGATAAATGGAGGGAAATCACACTCCACTATGAGGGATCTCAAAGGAAGGAAGTGTGTGTGTGTGTGAGTGTGTGTGTGTGTGTTTGCATAGTGCATAGTCCCTTCCAGGAAGAAATTAAATAGAATTATGCACAGCTAAACAAATACAGTGCCATGTTGCTAATTGGTCTACTACTGTAATCAAAGGCTTTAAGCAGGGGGATGAACCTATTGGGTAGTGTTAGTAGTCTATTATTGGGGGTGGAGGAAGGGGAGAAAATGAGGGGAGAAAGGGAGGGAGAGGGAGGGTGGAGGAAGGGGAGAAAGGGAGGAGAGCATTGTGGGAGAGGGGGAGAGGGTGGAGAAGGGGAGAAAGGGAAGGAGAGGGGGAAGGAAGGGAGGAGGAAAGGGAGTGCAGGAGGGGAGAGAGGGAGGGGGGAGGAGAGGGGATGGGAGGAGCAGAAGGGGAGAGGGAGGGAGACGGAGAGGAGGGGGTGGAGGAAGGGGAGAAAGGGAGGGGGAGAGGCGAGAGGGAGGACGAGTGGAGAAACGAAAGGGAGGGAGAGGAGGAGGGAGAAAGGGAGGGAAAGGAAGGGGGAGGGAGGGCGGGGGGAGACGGAGGCAAGGAGGGAGGGAGGGAGGGAGGGAGGGAGGGAGGGAGGGGAGGGAGGGCGTGTGTGTGTTTGCATAATGCATAGTGCCTTCCAGGAAAACATGAAATAGAAATCTATACAGCTAAACTACAGTACGATCAACATCCTAATTTGCATGTGGCACAACAGAAATGGAGCAGAGGGTGTATATACTTTATGTACTGTGTTGGGGTGTATTATTATATACTTCTATATGTACTTTATGTACTGTGTTGGGGTGTATTATTATATACTTCTATATGTACTTTATGTGCTTTTCTTTCAAAAACAAGGACATTTCTAAGTGGGGTCATATATTATATACTTCTATATATGTACTGTTTTGGGGTCATATATTATATACTTCTATATATGTACTGTTTTGGGGTCATATATTATATAGATCTATATGTGTACTGTTTTGGGGTCATATATTATATACTTCTATATATGTACTGTTTTGGGGTCATATATTATATAGATCTATATATGTCCTGTTTTGGGGTCATATATTATATACCTCTATATATGTACTGTTTTGTGGTCATATATTATATAGATCTATATATGTACTGTTTTGGGGTCATATATTATATAGATCTATATATGTACTGTTGTGGGGTCATATATTATATACCTCTATATATGTACTGTTTTGGGGTCATATATTATATAGATCTATATATGTACTGTTTTGGGGTCATATATTATATACCTCTATATATGTACTGTATTGGGGTCATATATTATATACTTCTATATATGTACTGTTTTGGGGTCATATATTATATACCTCTATATATGTACTGTTTTGGGGTCACATAATATATAGATCTATATATGTACTGTTTTGGGGTCACATAATATATAGATCTATATATGTACTGTTTTGGGGTCATATATTATATACCTCTATATATGTACTGTATTGGGGTCATATATTATATAGATCTATATATGTACTGTTTTGGGGTCATATATTATATAGATCTATATATGTACTGTTTTAGAGGTCATATATTATATACCTCTATATATGTACTGTTTTGGGGTCATATATTATATAGATCTATATATGTACTGTTTTGGGGTCATATATTATATAGATCTATATATGTACTGTTTTGGGGTCACATAATATATAGATCTATATATGTACTGTTTTGGGGTCATATATTATATAGATCTATATATGTACTGTTTTGGGGTCATATATTATATACCTCTATATATGTACTGTTTTGGGGTCATATAATATATAGATCTATATATGTACTGTTTTGGGGTCATATATTATATACCTCTATATATGTACTGTATTGGGGTCATATATTATATACTTCTATATATGTACTGTTTTGGGGTCATATATTATATACCTCTATATATGTACTGTTTTGGGGTCACATAATATATAGATCTATATATGTACTGTTTTGGGGTCACATAATATATAGATCTATATATGTACTGTTTTGGGGTCATATATTATATACCTCTATATATGTACTGTATTGGGGTCATATATTATATAGATCTATATATGTACTGTTTTGGGGTCATATATTATATAGATCTATATATGTACTGTTTTGGGGTCATATATTATATACCTCTATATATGTACTGTTTTGGGGTCATATATTATATAGATCTATATATGTACTGTTTTGGGGTCATATATTATATAGATCTATATATGTACTGTTTTGGGGTCACATAATATATAGATCTATATATGTACTGTTTTGGGGTCATATATTATATAGATCTATATATGTACTGTTTTGGGGTCATATATTATATACCTCTATATATGTACTGTTTTGGGGTCATATATTATATAGATCTATATATGTACTGTTTTGGGGTCATATATTATATACCTCTATATATGTACTGTATTGGGGTCATATATTATATACTTCTATATATGTACTGTTTTGGGGTCATATATTATATACCTCTATATATGTACTGTTTTGGGGTCATATATTATATAGATCTATATATGTCCTGTTTTGTGGTCATATATTATATACTTCTATATATGTACTGTTTTGGGGTCATATATTATATACTTCTATATATGTACTGTTTTGGGGTCATATATTATATACTTCTATATATGTACTGTTTTGTGGTCATATATTATATACCTCTATATATGTACTGTTTTGGGGTCATATATTATATACTTCTATATATGTACTGTTTTGGGGTCATATATTATATACTTCTATATATGTACTGTTTTGGGGTGTTATATTATATACTTCTGTGATGTACAGTACCAGTCAAAAGTTTGGACACACCTACTCACTCTTTATTTTTACTATTTTCTACATTGTAGAATAATAGCGAAGACATCAAAACTATGAAATAACACATAAGAAATTATGTAGTAACCAAAAAAGTGTTAAACAAATGTTATATTTGAGATTCTTCAAAGTAGCCACCCTTTGACTTAATGACAGCTTTGCACGCTCTTGGCATTTTCTCAACCAGCTTCACGAGGCAGTCACCTGGAATGCATTTTAACAAGGTGTGCCTTGTTAAAAGTTAATTTGTGTAATTTCTTTCCTTCTTAATGCATTTGAGCCAATCAGATGTGTTGTGAAAAGGTAGGGGTGGTATACAGAAGATAGCCCTATTTGGTAAAATACCAAGTCATTGTTATGGCAAGAGCAGCTCAAACTACCAAGCTTTAATTATGCCAATGACTTTCAGAGAAAATGGAGAGAACTTAGTACTGGTCCTGTGCATTTTCAGATTAACTCATTTAACCCAGAGCTATAGTTAGCTATTCTATCTATGTGTCACGTCCTGGCCATAGAGAGCCCTCTGGGTTCTCTATGGTGTGTTGGGCCAGGACGTGACCAGGGGTGTTTAGCGTTCTTTATGTTGGTTTTTGAGTTGGTTCCCAATTCGAGACAGCTGTTGTTCGTTGCCTCTAATTGGAGATCCTATTTAGTTTGGTCTTTTCCCCACCTGTTTTGTGGGATATTGAATGTTTTTGGTGAATACCTGTTTGCTACGCCTTATGTTACGGTCTAGTCTTGCGTTTGTTGTTTTGTATGTTTCCATGAATAAAAATCATGTGGAACTCAACACACGCTGCACCTTGGTCCTCTCCTTGTCAAGATCGTGACACTGTGTCAGATTGGACCATGTACCTGTTCCTTTCCAGAGGGTGTCTCGGTCCAGAGCAGTCTGTATCCCAGCAGGGGACCGTTGGCGTAGACCGAGGCGTCCCAGGAGGCCTGGATGGAGGTGGGAGAGATGGACTCTACCTGGAGGTTCTCCACCGGCCCAGGGACCTTCACTGCTGGGACAGGAACATATGATCAGATCAGAACGAGACATACATCAGACACACAGATTCACACACAAATCGCACACACGTATAGATACATGGAGAACAGGAGAGCTAAACATAATTCCTTTTCCATTAAATTGAGGTGCCTCCAAGGCATCACTCCAATCTTTCTTCAATTTATTAGGCTTTAACCCATTACAGTCTAAGCCCCGTCACTTAATAAGGCTTTAACTCATTACAGTCTAAGCCCTGTCACTTAATAAGGCTTTAACCCATTACAGTCTAAGCCCCGTCACTTAATAAGGCTTTAACCCATTACAGTCTAAACCCTGTCACTTAATAAGGCTTTAACCCATTACAGTCTAAGCCCCGTCACTTAATAAGGCTTTAACTCATTACAGTCTAAGCCCTGTCACTTAATAAGGCTTTAACCCATTACAGTCTAAGCCCCATAACTTCATAAGGCTTTAACCCATTACAGTCTAAACCCTGTCACTTAATAAGGCTTTAACTCATTACAGTCTAAGCCCTGTCACTTAATAAGGCTTTAACCCATTACAGTCTAAGCCCCATAACTTCATAAGGAGACAATTAAATCTAAATGAAAGTCTGATCTTCCAGTTGAATCTGTTTTATTTTTATAACCTGGTCAACATCTCATGTTCATATGATCTAGCTAATTAGCTACCCAATTGTAAGCTACCTGAACTGTTACAGTTGGTTAAAAAATAAGTATTCATCTATCGTAAACAACATTTCGGACAGATAATATTAATCAGGGGGCATTTGAACAGTTCACAGGAAAAACACAAACCAACCAACCTAAAAATATTCCTTTCAGCATACAATACATACATTTTCCATTTGATTTGATTTGTTAAACAGTAATCTACTTCGGTATTTCTTCTTTCATCTATTTTAACACTGTGAATATTTGCCAAGGGCTGAGTTATACTGTGAATATCTGCCAAGGGCTGAGTTATACTGTGAAAATCTGCCAAGGGCTGAGTTATACTGTGAAAATCTGCCAAGGGCTGAGTTATACTGTGAAAATCTGCCAAGGGCTGAGTTATACTGTGAAAATCTGCCAAGCGCTGAGTTATACTGTGAAGGTCTGCCAAGGGCTGAGTTATACTGTGAATAGTTATACTGTGACGATCTGCCAAGGGCTGAGTTATACTGTGAAGATCTGCCAAGGGCTGAGTTATACTGTGAAAATCTGCCAAGGATTGAGTTATACTGTGAAAATCTGCCAAGGGCTGAGTTATACTGTGAAGATCTGCCAAGGGCTGAGTTATACTGTGAAGATCTGCCAAGGGCTGAGTTATACTGTGAAGATCTGCCAAGCGCTGAGTTATACTGTGAAGATCTGCCAAGGGCTGAGTTATACTGTGAAGGTCTGCCAAGAGATTAGTTCTACTGTGAAGATCTGCCAAGAGATTAGTTCTACTGTGAAGATCTGCCAAGGGCTGAATTATACTGTGAAGATCTGCCAAGGGCTGAGTTATACTGTGAAGGTCTGCCAAGGGCTGAGTTATACTGTGAAGGTCTGCCAAGGGCTGAGTTACACAGCACATTATTAAAACACATTAGAAATGACTACACAGCACATTAAACACCATTAGAAATGACTACACAGTACATTATTAAACATCATCAGAAATGACTACACAGCACATTAAACGCCATTAGAAATGACTACACAGCACATTAAACACCATTAGAAATGACTACACAGCACATTATTAAACATCATCAGAAATGACTACACAGCACATTAAACACCATTAGAAATGACTACACAGCACATTAAACACCATTAGAAATGACTACACAGCACATTAAACACCATTAGAAATGACTACACAGCACATTAAACACCATTAGAAATGACTACACAGCACATTAAACACCATTAGAAATGACTACACAGTACATTAAACACCATTAGAAATGACTACACAGCACATTAAACACCATTAGAAATGACTACACAGCACATTAAACACCATTAGAAATGACTACACAGCACATTAAACACCATTAGAAATGACTACACAGCACATTAAACACCATTAGAAATGACTACACAGCACATTATTAAACATCATCAGAAATGACTACACAGCACATTAAACGCCATTAGAAATGACTACACAGCACATTAAACACCATTAGAAATGACTACACAGCACATTATTAAACATCATCAGAAATGACTACACAGCACATTAAACGCCATTAGAAATGACTACACAGCACATTAAACGCCATTAGAAATGACTACACAGCACATTAAACACCATTAGAAATGACTACACAGCACATTAAACACCATTAGAAATGACTACACAGCACATTAAACACCATTAGAAATGACTACACAGTACATTAAACACCATTAGAAATGACTACACAGCACATTAAACACCATTAGAAATGACTACACAGCACATTATTAAACATCATCAGAAATGACTACACAGCACATTAAACGCCATTAGAAATGACTACACAGCACATTAAACACCATTAGAAATGACTACACAGCACATTATTAAACATCATCAGAAATGACTACACAGCACATTAAACACCATTAGAAATGACTACACAGCACATTAAACGCCATTAGAAATGACTACACAGCACATTAAACACCATTAGAAATGACTACACAGCACATTAAACACCATTAGAAATGACTACACAGCACATTAAACACCATTAGAAATGACTACACAGTACATTATTATACATCATCAGAAATGACTACACAGCACATTAAACACCATTAGAAATGACTACACAGTACATTAAACACCATTAGAAATGACTACACAGCACATTAAACACCATTATAAATGACTACACAGCACATTAAACACCATTATAAATGACTACACAGTACATTAAACACCATTAGAAATGACTACACAGCACATTAAACACCATTAGAAATGACTACACAGCACATTATTAACTCTTTAGGCATCATCAGCAGTGGTGACGGTTTTGGAGAGTCTGGCGTGCCCAAAGTAAAATGCCTGCCACTCAGGCCTAGAAACTAGGATATGCACATAATTAGTACTATTGGATAGGAAACACTCTGAAGTTTCTAAAACTGTCTGTGAGTATAACAGAACTGATATAGCAGGCGAAAACCCGAGGAATTTCTGTCCAGATGTTTTGTTTTTTGTGACATTTCCTCAGTTTGATAGGCTTCCTATTGAAATACATGTAAAATAGCTCCCAGATTGCAGTACCTATGGCTTCCACTAGATGTCAACAGTCTTTAGACATAGTTTCAAGGCTTTATCATTGACCAGAACCGAATAGAAGAAGACATAGTGAAGGGCCCACGGATGTCAATAACTTTTCCTGGGTGCGAGACCGTGTGTTTATTTTTCTTTTATATCGTTTAGGATATCATCCGTGTAAAATATAATCATTAATATTCATAAAAGGATACCTAAGGATGCATTATAAATTATGTTTGATTTGTTTGGGCAAAGTTGATAGGTATAATTTGAACGCTTTCTCTTCACTGTACAACGGGTGACTCGGCGGTGGATTTTCTGAACATAACGCGCCAACCAAACAGAGATTTATGGATATAATAAATGACTTTTTCTAACAAAAGAACCATGGATTCTCTTGTTTGGACACTTGGGATACCCTCAGCAGAAGTTCTTCGAAAGGTAAATGATTTATTTTAGCTCTTATATGGGTTTTGTGTGACCCGCGCTGGATATGAATTTATGCTAATGCATAAATATGAGAGGTGCTATCCTCAAACAATCAAATGTTGTGCTTTGACGGTAAAGCCTTTTTGAAATCTGACAACGCTTTGATATTGCCAAGAATCAGAACTTTTGATGACTATGCAATGCTATGCTATTGATGAATGTTTAATAATTCAACTTTTGGATTTAGAATTTGGCGCCTTACATTTCACCGGGTAGTGTTGGGATTGGGGCGCTAGCGCCCCAGTTATCCCTAAGTGGTTTTAAACATCATAAGAAATGACTGCATTAGAACACCAGGTCATAACTTGGTGCTCATCTCCTGCATTAGAACACCAGTTCATTACCTGGTGCTCCTCTCCTGCATTAGAACACCAGTTCATTACTTGCTGCTCATCTCCTGCATTAGAACACCAGTTCATTACTTGCTGCTCATCTCCTGCATTAGAACACCAGTTCACTACCTGGTGCTCATCTCCTGCATTAGAACACCAGTTCATTACTTGGTGCTCATCTCCTGCATTAGAACACCAATTCATTACCTGGTGCTCCTCTCCTGCATTAGAACACCAGTTCATAACTTGGTGCTCATCTCCTGCATTAGAACACCAGTTCATTACTTGGTGCTCATCTCCTGCATTAGAACACCAGTTCACTACCTGGTGCTCATCTCCTGCATTAGAACACCAGTTCATTACTTGGTGCTCATCTCCTGCATTAGAACACCAGTTCATTACTTGGTGCTCATCTCCTGCATTAGAACACCAGTTCATTACCTGGTGCTCATCTCCTGCATTAGAACACCAGTTCATTACTTGGTGCTCATCTCCTGCATTAGAACACCAGTTCACTACCTGGTGCTCATCTCCTGCATTAGAACACCAGTTCATTACCTGGTGCTCATCTCCTGCATTAGAACACCAGTTCATTACTTGGTGCTCATCTCCTGCATTAGAACACCAGTTCACTACCTGGTGCTCATCTCCTGCATTAGAACACCAGTTCATTACTTGGTGCTCATCTCCTGCATTAGAACACCAATTCATTACTTGGTGCTCATCTCCTGCATTAGAACACCAGTTCATTACCTGGTGCTCATCTCCTGCATTAGAACACCAGTTCATTACTTGGTGCTCATCTCCTGCATTAGAACACCAGTTCATTACTTGGTGCTCAACTCCTGCATTAGAACACCAGTTCATTACTTGGTGCTCATCTCCTGCATTAGAACACCAGTTCATTACTTGGTGCTCATCTCCTGCATTAGAACACCAGTTCATTACTTGGTGCTCATCTCCTGCATTAGAACACCAGTTCATTACTTGGTGCTCATCGTTCATTACTTGTCAATGTAATGCTAATGGATTACCCTAACTCTAATAATAATGTCTTTAGGCCTGATCAAAAAACTAGATAAACATGCATCTACAGTACAGTACTTACACTGTAGGGATGTACAGTACCTCTACAGAAATGTTGTGTGTGTGTGTGTGTATGTGTGTGTGTGTGTGTGTGTGTGTGTGTGTTTACTTACACTCTGGCGGCGTGGTGAGTGTGAGTGTCTCGGAGCTCTCTCCTGGGCCGTTGTCGTTGTAGGCCACAACTCTGAAGGAGTAGGTCTCCTCTGGCTTCAGGTTACTGACAGTCAACTGTAGGATCTCTGGCGCCGACACGTTCACAGACCTCTCCCTGAAACAACAACAGACACGTTCACAGACCTCTCCCTGAAACAACAACAGACACGTTCACAGACCTCTCCCTAAAACAAGAACAGACACGTTCACAGACCTCTCCCCGAAACAACAGACATGTTCACAGACCTCTCCCAGAAACAACAGACACGTTTACAGACCTCTCCCTGAAACAACAGACACGTTTACAGACCTCTCCCAGAAACAACAGACACGGTTACAGACCTCTCCCTGAAACAACAGACACGTTTACAGACCTCTCCCTGAAACAACAGACACATTCACAGACCTCTCCCAGAAACAACAGATAGATTCACAGACCTCTCCCTGAAACAATAACAGACACTTCACAGACCTCTCCCTGAAACAAGAACAGACAGATTCACAGACCTCTCCCTGAAACAACAGATAGATTCACAGACCTCTCCCTGAAACAATAACAGACACTTCACAGACCTCTCCCTGAAACAAGAACAGACAGATTCACAGACCTCTCCCTGAAACAACAGGTAGATTCACAGACCTCTCCCTGAAACAACAGACAGATTCACAGATCTCTCCTGGAAACAACAACAGACACAGAGAGAGAGTAAGCACCAGAAAGCATAGGAAACCCCCCACACACACAGCTACACAAACACACACACAGCTACACAAACACACACACAGCTACACAAACACACACACGCACACAGACACGCACAGACGGACACACACACACACACACACAGACAGACACACAAGCACACACAAACAGACACACACACAGACAGGAACCCCCCACACCACACACACACAGACACACACAAACACAAAACCCACACAAACGCACATACACACAGACACACGTGCAGACACACACACACACAGGAACCCCCACACACAAACATGCACAGACACACACAGACAGGCACAGACACAGACAGAACCTCCCCCTCCGCCCTCCGCCTCCCCACACACACACACACACAGACGTGCACAGACACACACATACCCACACAGCAACGAGAGACAGGATCAGAATAAAGCACCCAGAAATGCCCGCAGACGTCCTTTCCTAAATGCCATCCAATCCACGTAATCCCCACTCCAAAAACCGTAATCCAAGGGGATTTCATGACTTCTTCATCCCCCCCACTGACTAGATGGGCATGGCCCTGAAATAGACTATATAAATGACTCCACAGAGACTCGTGGACAAAAAATACATATATATATATATATATATATTTACCTAATAAAATAACGATTCACCAAATGTTCAGATTCAACTAAAGAAAATCTAACTTCATACATAGTAGGAGAATAAACTGTCTGATATGAAATTGCCCAAATGGCAACCTGTTCCCTATATAGTGCACTAAATTTGACCAGAGCCCTATGGATCCCTATTCCCTATAAAGTGCACTACTTTAGACCAGAGCCCTATGGAACCCTATTCCCTATAAAGTGCACTACTTTAGACCAGAGCCCTATGGGACCCTATTCCCTATATAGTGCACTACTTTAGACCAGAGCCCTATGGAACTCTATTCCCTATATAGTGCACTACTTTAGACCAGAGCCCTATGGAACCCTATTCCCTATATAGTGCACTACTTTAGACCAGAGCCCTATGGGACCCTATTCCCTATAAAGTGCACTACTTTAGACCAGAGCCCTATGGGACCCTATTCCCTATATAGTGCACTACTTTAGACCAGAGCCCTATGGAACTCTATTCCCTATATAGTGCACTAAATTTGACCAGAGCCCTATGGATCACTATTCCCTATAAAGTGCACTACTTTAGACCAGAGCCCTATGGGACCCTATTCCCTATATAGTGCACTACTTTAGACCAGAGCCCTTGGCAATAAGGTACCATTTGGGATGCAAACATATTGAATGAACATACCTCTGATGTGTTCTATGAAAGCAGGTAGATCTGTGTCTGTGTGTTTTATCCTGAAATCACTACTGAGCTAGAAGACAACCCGCATACCATCTTTACACTAGAGCCTTCAGCTCTTTGGCACTGATGGGCCAGACCATGCAGTAGACCAGACCATGCAGTAGACCAGACCATGCAGTAGACCAGACCAGACCAAGTAGTAGACCAGACCAGACCATGTAGTAAACCAGACCAGACCATGTAGTAGACCAGACCAGACCATGCAGTAGACCAGACCAGACCAAGTAGTAGACCAGACCAGACCATGTAGTAAACCAGACCAGACCATGTAGTAGACCAGACCAGACCATGTAGTAGACCAGACCAAGTAGTAGACCAGACCAGACCATGTAGTAAACCAGACCAGACCATGTAGTAGACCAGACCATGTAGTAGACCAGACCATGTAGTAGACCAGACCAGACCATGCAGTAGACCAGACCATGTAGTAGACCAGACCAGACCAAGTAGTAGACCAGACCATGTAGTAGACCAGACCAGACCATGTAGTAGACCAGACCATGTAGTAGACCAGACCATGTAGTAGACCAGACCCTGTAGTAGATCAGACCAGACCATTTAGTAAACCAGACCAGATCATGTAGTATTTTACCTGTTGACCGTGTAGTATTTTGCAGTACCTGTTGACTGTGGAGTATTTTACAGTACCTGTTGACCGTGTAGTATTTTACCGTACCTGTTGACCGTGTAGTATTTTACCGTACCTGTTGACCGTGTAGTATTACACCTGTTGACCGTGTAGTATTTTACCGTATCTGTTGACCGTGTAGTATTTTGCCGTACCTGTTGACCGTGTAGTATCTTATTGCACACGTTGACTGTGGAGTATTTAACCGTACCTGTTGACTGTGTAGTATTTTGCCGTACCTGTTGACAGTGTAGTATTTTGCCGTACCTGTTGACAGTGTAGTATTTTACCGTACCTGTTGACCGTGTAGTATACTACCTGTTGACTGTGAAGTATTTTACCTGTTGACCGTGTAGTATTTTACCATACCTGTTGACAGTGTAGTATTTTACCGTACCTGTTGACAGTGTAGTATTTAACCGTACCTGTTGACAGTGTAGTATTTTACCGTACCTGTTGACAGTGTAGTATTTAACCGCACCTGTTGACCGTGTAGTATTTTACCGTACCTGTTGACTGTGTAGTATTTTACCGTACCTGTTGACCGTGTAGTATTACACCTGTTGACCATGTAGTATTTTACCGTACCTGTTGACTGTGTCCTGGGAGTAGTAGATGCCGTAGGTCTGACTGTGTAGTTTTTTACCGTACCTGTTGACTATGTAGTATTTTGCCGTACCTGTTGACCGTGTAGTATTACACCTGTTGACCATATTGCACTGTACCCTACTGTACTCTACTGTACTAAACTCTACTGTACTGTACTCTACTCTACTCTACTGTACTAGTCTGTACTGTACTCTACTGTACTCTACTGTACTCTACTGTACTAAACTCTACTGTACTGTACTCTACTCTACTCTACTGTACTAGTCTGTACTGTACTCTACTGTACTCTACTCTACTGTACTCTACTGTACTCTACTGTACTAGTCTGTACTCTACTGTACTGTACTAGTCTGTACTCTACTGTACTGTACTAGTCTGTACTCTACTGTACTCTACTAGTCTGTACTCTACTGTACTGTACTAGTCTGTACTCTACTGTACTGTATTAGTCTGTACTCTACTGTACTGTATTAGTCTGTACTCTACTAGACTGTACTCTACTGTACTGTACTAGTCTGTACTCTACTGTACTGTACTAGTCTGTACTCTACTGTACTCTACTAGTCTGTACTCTACTGTACTGTACTAGTCTGTACTCTACTGTACTGTACTAGTCTGTACTCTACTGTACTGTATTAGTCTGTACTCTACTGTACTGTATTAGTCTGTACTCTACTAGTCTGTACTCTACTGTACTGTACTAGTCTGTACTCTACTGTACTGTACTAGTCTGTACTCTACTGTACTGTACTAGTCTGTACTCTACTGTACTAGTCTGTAATCTACTGTACTGTACTAGTCTGTACTCTACTGTACTGTACTAGTCTGTACTCTACTGTACTGTATTAGTCTGTACTCTACTGTACTAGTCTGTACTCTACTGTACTGTACTAGTCTGTACTCTACTGTACTGTACTAGTCTGTACTCTACTGTACTGTACTAGTCTAGACCAGAGCCCTATGGAACCCTATTCCCTATATAGTGCACTACTTTAGACCAGAGACCTATGGAACTCTATTCCCTATATAGTGCACTACTTTAGACCAGTAGAGTACAGACTAGTACAGTACAGTAGACTACAGACTAGTACAGTACAGTAGAGTACAGACTAGTACAGTAGAGTACAGACTAATACAGTACAGTAGAGTACAGACTAGTACAGTACAGTAGAGTACAGTACTCTACTGTACTGTACGTAGTATTTTACCGTACCTGTTGACCGTGTAGTATTTTACCGTACCTGTTGACCGTGTAGTATACTACCTGTTGACTGTGAAGTATTTTACCTGTTGACAGTGTAGTATTTTACCGTACCTGTTGACAGTGTAGTATTTAACCGTACCTGTTGACCGTGTAGTATTTTACCGTACCTGTTGACAGTGTAGTATTTTACCGTACCTGTTGACAGTGTAGTATTTTATCTGTTGACCGTGTAGTATTTTACCGTACCTGTTGACAGTGTAGTTTTTTACCGTACCTGTTGACTGTGTAGTATTTAACCGTACCTGTTGACTGTGTAGTATTTAACCGTACCTGTTGACCGTGTAGTATTTTATCTGTTGACCGTGTAGTATTTTACCGTACCTGTTGACAGTGTAGTTTTTTACCGTACCTGTTGACTGTGTAGTATTTTACCGTACCTGTTGACCGTGTAGTATTTTATCTGTTGACCGTGTAGTATTTTACCGTACCTGTTGACAGTGTAGTTTTTTACCGTACCTGTTGACCGTGTAGTATTTTACCGTACCTGTTGACTGTGTAGTATTTTACCGTACCTGTTGACTGTGTAGTTTTTTACCGTACCTGTTGACTGTGTAGTATTTTACCGTACCTGTTGACCGTGTAGTTTTTTACCGTACCTGTTGACTGTGTAGTATTTCACCGTACCTGTTGACATTGTAGTATTACACCTGTTGACCATGTAGTATTTTACCGTACCTGTTGACTGTGTAGTTTTTTACCGTACCTGTTGACTGTGTAGTATTTTACCGTACCTGTTGACTGTGTAGTATTTTACCGTACCTGTTGACCGTGTAGTATTTTACCGTACCTGTTGACCGTGTAGTATTACACCTGTTGACCATAAGGTATTTTACCGTACCTGTTGACTGTGTAGTATTTTACCGTACCTGTTGACTGTGTAGTATTTTACCGTACCTGTTGACAGTGTAGTATTTTACCGTACCTGTTGACCGTGTAGTATTTTACCGTACCTGTTGACCGTGTAGTATTACACCTGTTGACCATAAGGTATTTTACCGTACCTGTTGACTGTGTAGTATTTTACCGTACCTGTTGACTGTGTAGTATTTTACCGTACCTGTTGACCCTGTAGTATTACACCTGTTGACCATGTAGTATTTTACCGTACCTGTTGACCGTGAAGTTTTTTTTACCGTACCTGTTGACTGTGTCCTGGGAGTAGTAGATGCCGTAGGTCTGGACAGTTCCTCTGGTCTCCTGCGGTGAGCGCCAGCTGAGGCGGACAAAACGGCTGGACACTAGGACAGGGGCCACGTCACGGGGAGCAGAGGGGAGGAGGACACCTGAGCTGGGGACAACTGGTGGGGGAGGAGAGGAGTAAGTCAGAGAAGTAGGGGACTCAGGGCTCGGGACCTGAGGAGCTGGTGTTGGGGTGGCTACTGTTTCTAGGTAGGTATGTTAGTTGTTTAGGAAGGAGGGAGGGAGGGAGGGAGGGCAGGAAGGAAGGAGGGTTGGAGGGAGGTAAGTAGGAAGGAAGGAAGGAAGGAAGGAAGGAAGGAGGGATGTAATAAAACAACAGGAGCATGATCAATGGAATGAGAAGATAAGGAAAGAAAGGAAGACAGTGAAGAAAAGAAGATCACAGACAAGAAAAGGGAATCAGTATTCTCAGTTATAGATAGATCATTGCAGTGCAGTAGAAGTGTCATACAGAAGCAGTCAATGAGAGAGACAGAGAGAGAGAGACAGAGAGAGCGAGAGAGAGAGAGCGAGAGAGAGAGAGCGAGAGAGAGAGAGCGAGAGCGAGAGAGCGAGAGAGAGAGAGAGAATGTTTACAGAGAAGTAGCTTCATTTGTGGCAGTGGTTATAGCATTGTATGTTTGTGACAAGATGCATGGATGGATCTGAAGTCGTGTATGTTCAGTGACGAGATCGGACAAGTTCAGAGAGCCATGCCATCATGTTTGTTTGACATCGATGCATTACTGTGTCAACACATGGTATTGGACAGAGCTAAATGACCTAACAAAATGACCTAACAAATTGTCCTAACATGGCCTAATCATAACCAACATATTTTCTTTATTTTATCCCTGTAGCTCTCTAGACATCTTGATCTAGTGAAACTGAAGAGAATGCCTGTGAGTTGTAATGTATGAGGAAAAATGGGTAGCGTGAATCCATCAAAACTGGGAGCTCTGAATACTGTGGTTAGACACACTAAGAATCAGCCCATGACAGTACCCAAATCAAATGGTCACATACACATATTTAGCAGATGTCATTGCGGGTGTTGCGAAATGCTTGTGTTCCTAGCGCCAACAGGTGCAGTAGTATCTAACAATTCACAACAACACACACAAATCTAAATTGGTGATGCGTTGTGCAGTCCTCACTACCCTTTGGAGAGCCCTGCGGTTGCGGGTGGTGCAGTTGCCGTACCAGGCGGTGATACAGCCCGACGGGATGCTCTCAATTGTGCATCTGTAGAAGTTTGTGAAGGGTCTTAGGCGCCAAGACAAGTTCTTCAGCCTCCTGAGGTTGAAGAGGTGATATTGCGCCTTCTTCACCACGCTGTCTGTGTGGGTGGACCATTTCAGATTGTCAGTGATGTGTACGCAGAGGACCTTGAAGTTTTCCACCTTCTCCACTGCGGTCCCGTCGATGTGACCTGGGGAGGGGGGCACTCCCTCTGCTGTTTCCTGAAGTCCACGATCAGCTCCTTGGTTTTGTTGACGTTGAGGGAGAAGTTATTTTCCTGAATGGTGTGCTGTGCTGTGCTAGTCTCCCTCTGTTGGACTGAGGCAGGGAGCTCATATGTTTTTCTCACCTCTGATAATGCTCTGATGCAGAAATAGTCATGTCACACACACCAACCTCTCACACACACACACACAACGGTTATACACACCAGCCCATGTCACACACACTGGGCAATGTCACACGCACCAGCCTCACCAGGGAAAGAGTGTTATGGCCAAACTAACCCCGTTAACTCACTGAAGAACAGTGGACACTGTCTTCATAGAGAGTAGACCTGAAAAGACCCCTACTTGGCAACTCTTTTAGGCTATACGTCAAATGAAGTTGAGATTTTCAACGGACTAACTAACACCCACACCAGACACATCTACTTATTAATGGGAAGATATTGCTTTCAAATCAAATCAAATCAAATGTTATTTGTCACATACACATGGTTAGCAGATGTTAATGCGAGTGTAGCGAAATGCTTGTGCTTCTAGTTCCAACCATGCAGTAGTATCTAACAAGTAATCTAACAAATTCACAACAACTACCTTATACACACAAGAGTAAAGGAATGAATACGAGTATGTACATATAAATATATGGATGAGCGATGGCTGACCGGCATAGGCAAGATGCAGTAGATGGTATGGAGTACAGTATATACACATATATATGAGATGAGTAATGTAGGATATGTAAACATTATATAAATGGCATTGTTTAAAGTGGCTAGTGATACCTTATTTAATCCAATTATAATTATTAAAGTGGCTAGAGATTTGGGTCGATGGCGAGCGGCATAGGCAAGATACAGTAGATGGTTTAGAGTACAGTGTATACATTTGATATGAGTATGTCGGATACGTAAACATTATATACAAAATTGTTTAAAGTGGCTAGTGATACATTTGTTACATCCAATTCCTATGTTTAAAGTGGCTAGAGATTTAAGTCAGTATGTTGGCAGCAGCCACTCAATGTTAGTGATGGCTGTTTAACAGTCTGATGGCCTTGAGGTAGAAGCTGTTTTCAGTCTCTCGGTCCCAGCTTTGATGCACCTGTACTGACCTCGCCTTCTGGATGATAGCGGGGTGAACAGGCAGTGGCTCGGGTGGTTGTTGTCCTTGATGATCTTTTTGGCCTTTCTGTGACATCGGGTGGTGTAAGTGTCCTGGAGGGCAGGTAGTTTACCCCCGGTGATGCACTGTGCAGTCCTCACTACCCTCTGGAGAGCCTTACGGTTGTGGGCGGAGCAGTTGCCGTACCAGGCGGTGATACAGCCCGACAGGATGCTCTCGATTGTGCATCTGTAGAAGTTTGTGAGTGATTTTGGTGACAAGCCGAATTTCTTCAGCCTCCTGAGGTTGAAGAGGCGCTGTTGCGCCTTCTTCACCACGCTGTCTGTGTGGGTGGACCAATTCAGTTTGTCCGTGATGTGTACTCCGAGGAACTTAAAACTTTCCACCTTCTCCACTACTGTCCCCTCGATGTGGATAGGGGGGTGCACCCTCTCCTGTTTCCTGAAGTCCACGATCATCTCCTTTGTTTTGCTGACATTGAGTGAGAGGTTATTTTCCTGACACCACACTCCGAGGGCCCTCACCTCCTCTCTGTAGGCCGTCTCGTCGTTGTTGGTAATCAAGCCTACCACTGTAGTGTCGTCAGCAAACTTGATGATTGAGTTGGATGCGTGCTTGGCCACGCAGTCATGGGTAAACAGGGAGTACAGGAGAGGGCTGAGAACGCACCCTTGTGGGGCCCCAGTGTTGAGGATCAGCGGGGTGGAGATGTTGTTTCCTACCCTCACCACCTGGGACCGGCCCGTCAGGAAGTCCAGGACCCAGTTGCACAGGGCTGGGTCGAGACCCAGGGCCTCGAGCTTAATGACGAGCTTGGAGGGAACTATGGTGTTAAATGCTGAGCTGTAGTCGATGAACAGCATTCTTACATAAGTATTCCTCTTGTCCAGATGGGTTAGGGCAGTATGCAGTGTGATTGCGATTGCGTCGTCTGTGGACCTATTGGGACGGTAAGCAAATTGGAGTGGGTCCAGGGTGTCTGGCAGGATGGAGGTGATATGATCCTTGACTAATCTCTCAAAGCACTTCATGATGACGGAAGTGAGTGCTACGGGCGATAGTCATTTAGCTCAGTCACCTTAGCTTTCTTGGGAACAGGAACAATGGTGGCCCTCTTGAAGCATGTGGGAACAGCAGACTGGGATAGGGACTGATTGAATATGTCCGTAAACACACCAGCCAGCTGGTCTGCGCATGCTCTGAGGACACGGCCAGGGATGCCATCTGGGCCGGCAGCCTTGCGAGGGTTAACACATTGAAATGTTTTTCTCACATTGGCTGCGGTGAAGGTGAGCCCGCAGGTTTTGGAAGCCGGCCGTGTCGGTGGCACTGTATTGTCCTCAAAGCGAGCAAAGAAGTTGTTTAGTTTGTCTGGGAGCAGGACGTCATGGTCCACGACGGGCTGGTTTTCTTTTGTAGTCCGTGATTGACTGTAGACCCTGCCACATTCCTCTTGTGTCTGAGCCGTTGAATTGTGACTCTACTTTGTCTCTATATTGACGCTTAGCTTGTTTGATTGCCTTGCGGAGGGAATAGCTGCACTGTTTGTATTCAGTCATGTTTCTGGGTAGCCTTACCCTGGTTAAAAGCAGTGGTTCGCGCTTTCAGTTTTGCGCGAATGCTGCCATCAATCCATGGTTTCTGGTTGGGGAAGGTTTTAATATTTGCTATGGGTACAACATCACCAATGCACTTGCTAATAAACTCGCTCACCGAATCAGCGTATACATCAATGTTGTTGTCAGATGCTATTCGAACATATCCCAGTCCACGTGCTCAAGCAATCTTGCAGCATGGAATCAGATTGGTCGGACCAGCGTTGAACAGACCTGAGAACGGGCGTTTCCTGTTTTAGTTTCTGTTTGTAGGCTGGGAGCAACAAAATGGAGTCATGGTCAGACTTGCCGAAAGGAGGGCGGAGAATAGCCTTGTATGCATCACGGAAGTTGGAATAACAGTGGTCCAGGGTTTTACCAGCCCGGGTGGCACATTCGATATGCTGGTAAAATTTCGGGAGCCTTGTTCTTAAATTAGCCTTATTAAAATCCCCAGCCACAATAAATGCAGCCTCAGGATATGTGGTTTCCAGTTTACATAGAGTCCGATGAATTTCTTTCAGTGCCGTCGATGTATCAGCTTGAGGGGGGATGTACACGGCTGTGATTATAATCGAGTTCGACTTCCGGCGCCGACAGAGAAGGTGGGCGTACACCTCGTTAAGGTTGGCGTACAAATCTGATGTATCTGTCCAAACGCCCCGAGATAAAGGTCAGGGGTCAGGGGATCATCCTGTGGATATTGTTTAAGGTCAGGGGTCAGGGGATCATCATGTGGATATTGTTTAAGGTCAGGGGTCAGGGGATCATCCTGTGGATATTCTTTAAGGTCAGGGGTCAGGGGTTCATCCTGTGGATATTCTTTAAGGTCAGGGGTCAGGGGTTCATCCTGTGGATATTCTTTAAGGTCAGGGGTTCATCCTGTGTATTTTCTTTAAGGTCAGGGGGAGAGGTTGATTCTGTGGATTTTCTTTAAATGCTTTGTCTTGTACAGTGCAGTACGTCAATACTCTGCTACAGCTGCTAGAGCGCTAGGCTGCATCCTAAACGGCACCCTATTCCCTTTATAGTGCACTACTTTTGACCAGGGCCCATAGTGAACTATGTACGTGGGGGATAGTATTCCATTTGGGATACACACCTAGACTGCTCCACTGCACTGAAACCCCACACATCACACTGAGTAGCACCATTAGCCAAGCCTTCTCTGTGGGGGAAGGGGGAAGGAAGGCCAAGCCCTAAATCTCACCCTATTATATACATAGGGCAATACTTTTGACCACGGCCCATAAAGCACCACGTAGAGAATAGAGTGCCAATTGGGACGGAGACGAAGAGGGTAGAGGGGGAAGAGTGCACTCAAAGGCTTAACCCATTTTCAATTTTTTCCTGGTTTTTAAAGTGCCGCAGTGAGAAAGTCCATTTTTCAGACCTGCCATCTGCAAAGACGTTCAAGCCATTGGTAAAAGCCAACAGACAAGGCGTAAGGCAACGGAGGGCACACACAAAGGGTGATACTAAGTACAGAAAGAAGTACATTTATAAAGAGTATGAATCACTGCCCTTACAGACACGTGGAGAGTAGCCTACATGCTTCCTGCCTTGTTAAGTCTACATGCACCCTGCCTTGGGTACACGTCTGACATACCCCGACACAACTCCCACGTTCCCTCCAGCCCAAGCCCTGTCTGACATACTATCATGTATGGTCATGTAGTAAAAAACATGTGTAGCACGTGAACATGTTTATAGGTTGATCTGTGGAGAGACACAGATAGATGGCTTTCCTGATGACCCCTCCATCATCATCCACTGGGCAAGAAGAAGAATGGCTCCATCCCAAACGACACCCTGTTTCCTATATAGGGCACTACACAACAAACAAAGTGAACAGAACCATTGACCGCATCCATCTCCATTCATCCGTGTCCCAGTGCTATTTCAGACCAGTCTCTCTCTCTCTCTCTCTCTCTCTCTCTCTCTCTCTCTCTCTCTCTGTCTCTGTCTCTGTCTCTCTCTCTCTCTCTCCTCTCCCCACCACGTTAAAGCCATGCCTCTCTCTCTCGCTCGTTGATTAGCTGTATTTTGGGTTAGTGACGGCTAATGAGCCTCAGCCTGGTTCACATTAAACACATGATAACTGGAGCACTCTGTGTTTTACCTCCCAGTACTCCAGTCCAGATGATGCTGGAATGTGGAGGATAGTTTACACAGCCTGCTGATGCTGGAGTGGGGTGGAAGGTTTACACAGCCTGCTGCAATTGCACTGTGTGTGTTCCTGTGTGCGTTGTGTGTGTGCCAACTTTGGTCCCAGGCATAATTGGTGCCAGGACTAATGCCCACTTCGGACTTGTTTTCAATAAGTTGCAGGGCTCATTTCATGGGCAAGAAGTAAACACTCTAATAACAAATACCGATCCAGTGAATTTGGTAGAGTACAGCCACCCATTGTTCATTTGAAATGAATGCATATCTACACTCTTAAAGATGTTAAACATTTATTTTAGTTAAAATCAGTGGAAACCCTGCATTATTTTGTTTGTATTTGCATTTATTATGGATCCCCATTAGTTCCTGCCAAGGCAGCAGCTACTCTTCCTGGGGTTTATTATGGATCCCCATTAGTTCCTGCCGAGGCAGCAGCTACTCTTCCTGGGGTTTATTATGGATCCCCATTAGTTCCTGCCGAGGCAGCAGCTACTCTTCCTGGGGTTTATTATGGATCCCCATTAGTTCCTGCCGAGGCAGCAGCTACTCTTCCTGGGGTTTATTATGGATCCCCATTAGTTCCTGCCGAGGCAGCAGCTACTCTTCCTGGGGTTTATTATGGATCCCCATTAGTTCCTGCCGAGGCAGCAGCTACTCTTCCTGGGGTTTATTATGGATCCCCATTAGTTCCTGCCAAGGCAGCAGCTACTCTTCCTGGGGTTTATTATGGATCCCCATTAGTTCCTACCAAGGCAGCAGCTACTCTTCCTGGGGTTTATTATGGATCCCCATTAGTTCCTGTCGAGGCAGCAGCTACTCTTCCTGGGGTTTATTATGGATCCCCATTAGTTCTTGCCACAGAAGCAGCTACTCTTTCTGGGGTCGTTGTAGGTCGTTATACAATTTAAAAAAATCCTTACAATATATTCACAACACATTAAGTGTGTTCTCTCAGGCCACTACTCTACTACCACATATCTACAATACAAAATCCATGTGTACGTGTATGTTATCAGTTGAACTGCTCGCTGTTAATTAACATTTTGTTGCTCTGGGCTAAATCAGGGTCACACAGAGTGATTCTGGGTAGTCTTCAACAAATCTACTTTGAAACAGAAGTATCCACTTCACACACGTGGTTATGGGTTTAAAATAAAGAAGACACCTGTACCATGTCAGATATAGAGTTGACATGTATTACATTTTGAGGTTCCATCCCAATATTACACTTTATATACATCACAGAAGACTGAAATATAACTAAACAGTTTGACGTAAAAACATTTTTGGCCGCTTTTATTCATTATGAAATCCTGAAAAATAATAATAATAACATTTCACCCCATGAAGGAAAGGACTACGGCAATACTACACTTGCTATAGCACACAACTACTGCTCACCGGTGACAAATATATAAAAAACGAAATATGTCTGTGTATTTAGTGGGGGAAAAGACACTATTGACACTATTATGAAACAGCATAAAAGGCAAAATCCTTCTCTAAAAGCCATCAACCCAGATGAAGTAGTCACCTTTGTATGATGAGGTCTGAGATCACAGGGTTCCCTCTGTCTTTGAATCAGAAGCTCCACGTAGACACGACTTCGCTTTGAAATACAAATTACTAATTTGTCTGAAGTCTTTATACGTTCTTTTTGAGTTCCAGGGTTCAGAGAATCATGCATCATCATACAAAGTGTTCATTCATATTTTAACCTACATTTTTCAACTGTCAAGATGAGAGACATTTTGCAACTTTCGAGTGGCTCGTCTTGACAGTGTCTCGATAGGAAAGTGAGGAAAATGTCTCGTCTTCATAGGAAAAGGTAGGTAGCCTAGTGGTTAGAGCATTGGACTAGTAACCGCAAGGTTGAAAGATCGAATCCCTGAGCTGACAAGGTAAAAATCTGTCGTTCTACCTGTCATTGAAAATATGTTTTTGTTCTTAATTAACTTACTTGCCTGGTAAAATAAATACATTTAAAAAAAAAGTGAGGAATAAGTGTCTTGATAGGAAAGTGATGAAAATCCTGACAGAATAATCAAGACGACTGTATTCTAAACATCTGCTGGATGTGCTATGCGGCCACTCTTCACTGAGACAGTTCTCGGTCTGTCCACTCTTCACTGAGACAGTTCTCGGTCTGTCCACTCTTCACTGAGACAGTTCTCGGTCTGTCCACTCTTCACTGAGACAGTTCTCGGTCTGTCCACTCTTCACTGAGACAGTTCTCGGTCTGTCCACTCTTCACTGAGACAGTTCTCGGTCTGTCCACTCTTCACTGAGACAGTTCTCGGTCTGTCCACTCTTCACTGAGACAGTTCTCGGTCTGTCCACCCTTCACTGAGACAGTTCTCGGTCTGTCCACCCTTCACTGAGACAGTTCTCGGTCTGTCCACTCTTCACTGAGACAGTTCTCGGTCTGTCCACTCTTCACTGAGACAGTTCTCGGTCTGTCCACCCTTCACTGAGACAGTTCTCGGTCTGTCCACTCTTCACTGAGACAGTTCTCGGTCTGTCCACTCTTCACTGAGACAGTTCTCGGTCTGTCCACTCTTCACTGAGACAGTTCTCGGTCTGTCCACTCTTCACTGAGACAGTTCTCGGTCTGTCCACTCTTCACTGAGACAGTTCTCGGTCTGTCCACTCTTCACTGAGACAGTTCTCGGTCTGTCCACTCTTCACTGAGACAGTTCTCGGTCTGTCCACCCTTCACTGAGACAGTTCTCGGTCTGTCCACTCTTCACTGAGACAGTTCTCGGTCTGTCCACTCTTCACTGAGACAGTTCTCGGTCTGTCCACCCTTCACTGAGACAGTTCTCGGTCTGTCCACTCTTCACTGAGACAGTTCTCGGTCTGTCCACTCTTCACTGAGACAGTTCTCGGTCTGTCCACTCTTCACTGAGACAGTTCTCGGTCTGTCCACTCTTCACTGAGACAGTTCTCGGTCTGTCCACTCTTCACTGAGACAGTTCTCGGTCTGTCCACTCTTCACTGAGACAGTTCTCGGTCTGTCCACCCTTCACTGAGACAGTTCTCGGTCTGTCCACTCTTCACTGAGACAGTTCTCGGTCTGTCCACTCTTCACTGAGACAGTTCTCGGTCTGTCCACTCTTCACTGAGACAGTTCTCGGTCTGTCCACTCTTCACTGAGACAGTTCTCGGTCTGTCCACTCTTCACTGAGACAGTTCTCGGTCTGTCCACTCTTCACTGAGACAGTTCTCGGTCTGTCCACTCTTCACTGAGACAGTTCTCGGTCTGTCCACTCTTCACTGAGACAGTTCTCGGTCTGTCCACCCTTCACTGAGACAGTTCTCGGTCTGTCCACTCTTCACTGAGACAGTTCTCGGTCTGTCCACTCTTCACTGAGACAGTTCTCGGTCTGTCCACCCTTCACTGAGACAGTTCTCGGTCTGTCCACTCTTCACTGAGACAGTTCTCGGTCTGTCCACTCTTCACTGAGACAGTTCTCGGTCTGTCCACTCTTCACTGAGACAGTTCTCGGTCTGTCCACTCTTCACTGAGACAGTTCTCGGTCTGTCCACTCTTCACTGAGACAGTTCTCGGTCTGTCCACTCTTCACTGAGACAGTTCTCGGTCTGTCCACTCTTCACTGAGACAGTTCTCGGTCTGTCCACGTTTCACTGAGACAGTTCTCGGTCTGTCCACTCTTCACTGAGACAGTTCTCGGTCTGTCCACCCTTCACTGAGACAGTTCTCGGTCTGTCCACTCTTCACTGAGACAGTTCTCGGTCTGTCCACTCTTCACTGAGACAGTTCTCGGTCTGTCCACTCTTCACTGAGACAGTTCTCGGTCTGTCCACCCTTCACTGAGACAGTTCTCGGTCTGTCCACTCTTCACTGAGACAGTTCTCGGTCTGTCCACTCTTCACTGAGACAGTTCTCGGTCTGTCCACTCTTCACTGAGACAGTTCTCGGTCTGTCCACCCTTCACTGAGACAGTTCTCGGTCTGTCCACCCTTCACTGAGACAGTTCTCGGTCTGTCCACTCTTCACTGAGACAGTTCTCGGTCTGTCCACTCTTCACTGAGACAGTTCTCGGTCTGTCCACTCTTCACTGAGACAGTTCTCGGTCTGTCCACTCTTCACTGAGACAGTTCTCGGTCTGTCCACTCTTCACTGAGACAGTTCTCGGTCTGTCCACCCTTCACTGAGACAGTTCTCGGTCTGTCCACCCTTCACTGAGACAGTTCTCGGTCTGTCCACTCTTCACTGAGACAGTTCTCGGTCTGTCCACTCTTCACTGAGACAGTTCTCGGTCTGTCCACTCTTCACTGAGACAGTTCTCGGTCTGTCCACTCTTCACTGAGACAGTTCTCGGTCTGTCCACTCTTCACTGAGACAGTTCTCTGTCTGTTGTGGTGGATGAATATTTAAATATTGTGTTTTACTCCAAAGCGGTTTGGGTGGGTTATGCACAATAACAACTTTTTCATTATCTACACACAGAGTGTTTTCTTTCCATTAAAATCCAGAAAACATTACCATATTAAACTGAATAACTTTATATATGAAGTACCCTACATGTGGAGCCAGCGTGATTATGTGTGCATACCAAATGGCACCCTATTTACTGTATAAATAGATAGGATGCCATATACAGCATAGTGCACTACTTTTTGCATTCCAGGTGACTACCTCATGAAGCTGGTTGAGAGAATGCCAAGAGTGTGCAAAGCTGCCATCAAGGCAAAGAGTGGCTACTTTGAAGAATCTCAAATATAAAAAATATTTTGGTAACTTTTTTAGTTACTACATGATTCCATATGTGTTATTTCATAGTTTGGAGGTCTTCACTATTATTCTACAATGTATAAAAAAAGTAAAAATAAAGAAAAACCCTGGAATGAGTAGGTGTGTCCAAACCTTTGTCTGGAACTGTATATACAGCTCTGGAAAGCACCCCCGGATCATCAAAGATCATCCACCAATTTTCCCAGTGGGTGCAAGACACTGGCTTGTAGGCCTCTCCAAGTCTTGCACCCACTGTGAAATTTGGTGGAGGATCGGTGATGATCTGGGGGTGCTTCAGCATGGCTGGAATAGTGCAGATTTGTCTTTGTGAAGGACGCATGAATCAAGCCACGTACAAGGTTGTCCTGGAAGAAAACCTGCTTCCTTCCTGCTCTGACAATTCCCCAATTTTCCAGCAGGACAATGCTCCATGCCACACAGCCAGGTCAATCAAGGTGTGGATGGAGGATCACCAGGTCAAGACCCTGTCATTTTCAGGACCCTGTCTTTCAAAGATAATTCGTAGAAATCCAAATAACTTCAGAGAACTTCATTGTAAAGGGTTTAAACACGGTTCCCCTTGCTTGTTCCATAAAAAAATGAATGAACATGCACCTGTGGAACGGTCGTTAAGACACTAACAGCTTACAACAGGTAGGCAAATTAAGGTTACAAATATGAAAACTTAGGATACTAAAGAGGCCTTTCTACTGACTCTGAAAAACACCAAAATAAATATTCCCAGGGTCCCTGCTCATCTGCGTGAATGTGCCTTAGGCATGCGGCAAGGAGGCATGAGGACTGCAGATGTGGCCAGGGCAATAAATTGCAATGTCTGCACTGTGAGACGCCCAAGACAGCGCTACAGGGAGACAGGATGGACAGCTGATCGTCCTCGCAGTGGCAGACCACGTGTAACACCTGCACAGGATCGGTACATCTGAACATCACACCTGTGGGACAGGTACAGGATGGCAACAACAACTGCCCAAGTTACACCAGGAACGCACAATCCCTCCATCAGTGCTCAGACTGTCCGCAATAGGCTGAGAGAGGCTGGACTGAGGGCTTGTAGGCCTGTTGTAAGGCAGGTCCTCACCAGACATCACCGGCAACAGCATCGCCTATGGGCACAAACCCACCGTCGCTGGACCAGACAGGACTGGCAAAAAGTGCTCTTCACTGACGAGTTGTGGTTTTGTCTCACCAGGGGTGACGTTACACCGAGGCCTGTACTCTAGAGCGGGATCGATTGGGAGGTGGAGGGTCCGTCATGGTCTGGGGCGGTGTATCACAGCATCATCGGACTGAGCTTGTTATCATTGCAGGCAATCTCAACGCTGTGCGTTACAGGGAAGACATCCTCCTCCCTCATGTGGTACCCTTCCTGCAGGCTCATCCTGACATGACCCTCCAGCATGACAATGCCACCAGCCATGCTGCTCGTTCTGTGCATGATTTCCTGCAAGACAGGAATGTCATTGTTCTGCCATGGCTAGCGAAGAGCCCAGATCTCAATCCGATTGAGCACGTCTGGGACCTGTTGGATCGGAGGGTGAGTGCTAGGGCCATTCCCCCCAGAAATGTCTGGGAACTTGCAGGTGCCTTGGTGGAAGAGTGGGGTAACATCTCACAGCAAGAACTGGCAAATCTGGTGCAGTCCATGAGGAGGAGATGCACTGCAGTACTTAATGCAGCTGGTGGCCACACCAGATACTGACTGTTACTTTTGATTTTCATCTCCCCTTTGTTCAGGGACACATTATTCAATTTCTGTTAGTCTCATGTCTGTGGAACTTGTTCAGTTTATGTCTCAGTTGTTGAATCTTGTTATGTTCATACAAATATCTACACGTTAAGTTTGCTGAAAATAAACGCAGTTGACAGTGAGAGGACGTTTATTTTTTTGCTGAGTTTATATATAAATAAACAAATAAATCATATGATGCCACTCCCCCACTTGCAAAACCAAAGTTGCCCCTGGGTGTAGCAGTACCTATTATCTCAGCAATTTTGATTGATTCAACCACTTTACGTTACCTGTGTCCCTATTCCTTACATAGCACAATACTTTTGACCAAGGCTCTATGGGTTCTGGTCTAAAGTAGTGCACTATATAGGGAATAGTGTTCCGTTTAGGAAGGGTCCATTATACTTGGTGTTCGGTGGATGATGAAGGGGTCCTTGGGAAGGCCTTCTATCATAGATACAATCAATTAGTGAACCTGCTATGCAACGCAGTGTCTGTCAGCTTTATGAAATGACCCTCCACCTCCTCCGATTAATACAAGAGGACATCTCAGAAACATTACAGTGATACAGTGGAAGACTGAGGGAATAATTTCCTCTTGTCACTACCCCCCACTACCGCTATGGCTGGAGGGCTGCTAGACAATGCAGCTCTGTGGAGTTTGTCATAGTCTATAACCAAGCTCCAGGAAGAATATGTTTTTAATGGAAGGTGAGGGTGTGTGTGTGTGGGTGTGTGGGTGAGAGAGAGCGAGAGCGAGAGAGAGAGAGAGAGAGAGAGAGAGAGAGAGAGAGAGAAGGGCGGGGAGAGAGGGAGGGGAAGAGAAGGAGAAGGACATTAAGTGGAGGGTAGATCAATCTGGACAAGACAACTGCATGAATTGGGTGTTGAACTGAGCACCACTGTTGTGTGTTGTGTGTGTGCGCATTTGTGTGTGTGCTGAAACAGTACTATAGTCTAGGCTACATTCATTCTATTTCTGTCCAACCTTCTACCCGTGCTTGTTTAGCCATATCATGTTCAGGCTTGAGCGACAATACACACGTTTATTCTGTATTATGACATAAAGGCCATCTTGTCTTATTTTAGAAGAAAATACAAAACCAATTGTATTCAATTTAATTAATATAACTGAGGAAAACCATATTTTCAATATTGTCCTTGACAGTAATCTGTTGATCATAATCTATAGTGGCTTCATAACTATGCAAACCCATTTACTTTTTCCCACATTCTTTCTGTGCTACAGGCTGAATTTAATTTTGGGCCTCCAGAGTGGCGTAGAGGTCTAAGGTCTATGTGCCATTAGAGATCCTGGTTTGAGTCCAGGCTGTGTCGCTGCCGGCTGCGACCGGGAATACCCATAAGGTGGTGCACAATTGGCCCAGCGTCGTCTGGGTTAGGGGATGGTTTGGCCGGCCGGGATGTCCTTGTCCCATCGTACTCCAGTGGCGGGCCGGGCGCATACACGCTGACACGGTCGCCAGGTGTACTGTGTTTCCTCTGACACATTGGTGCGGCTGGCTTCTGGGTTAAGTGGGCAGTGTAGCTTGACTGGGTCGTGTTTCGGAGGAGGCATGGCTCTCGACCTTCACCTCTCCTGAGTCCGTACGAGTCCGTACGGGAGTTGCAGCTATGAGACTGTAAGACTGTAACTACCAATTGGATACCACGAAAAAAGGGTAATTTTTTTTTATTAAAATAAATAAATAATTATTTATTTAAAAAATAGTTATTACAAAATATATATATTTTGTGTCACTGATCTACAATCCAATAGCCCAATAGCCCATAATGTCCAAATTTAGTTCATAGACATTTTTGAAATTAATAAAAAATTTAAGCTGAAATATCTTGAGTCAATAAATATTTAACCTCTAAATAAATCAATTCAGTAGTAAAAATGTGCTTACTAAATCGCATATTAAGTTGCATGGACTCATTCCGTGTTCAATAACAGCGGTTAACATACTTTTTTTATGACTACCCCATCTCTGTACACCACACACACAATTATCTGTAAGGTCGCTCAATCGAGCAGTGAATTTCAAGCCCAGATTCAACCACAAAGACCAGGGAGGTTTTTCAAGGCCTCGCAAAAATGAGCACCAATTGGTAGATGTGTACAATTTTTTAAAAGGAGACAATGAATATCCCTTTGAGCATGGTGAAGTTATGAATTACACTTTGGATGGTGTATCATTACACCCAGTCACTACAAAGATACAGTCATCCTTCCTAACTCAGTTGCCGGAGATGAAGGAAAATTCTCAGGGGGTTTCACCATGAGGCCAATGGTGACATTAAAACAATTACAGAGTTTAATGGCTGTGATAGGAGAAAACTGAGGATGGATCAACAACATTGTAGTTACTCCACAACACTAACCTAATTGACAAAAAAGAAAAGAAAGCCAGTACAGAATAAAACATATTCCAAAACATGCATCCTGTTTGCAACAGGACACCTAATTAATACTCAAATAATATTTTTGTCCTGAATAGAACGTGTTGTTTGGGGCAAATCCAACACAACACATCACTGAGTACCACTCTTCGTATTTTCAAGCATGGTGTCGGCTGCATTATGTTATGGGTATGCTTGTTATCAGAAAGGACTAGGGAGTTTTTTTTTTTAGGATAAAAAGAAACGGAATACAGCTATGAGCACAGGCAAAATCCTAGAGGAAAACCTGGTTCAGTCTGCTTTCCAACAGAGACACCGGGACCTTTCAGCGGGGACAATAACCTCAAACAGAAGGCCAAATCTACACTGATCACCAAGACGACATTGAATGTTCCTGAGTGGCCTGGTTACAGTCGTGACTTAAATCTATGGCAAGACATGAAGACGGCTGTGTAGCAATGATCAACAATCAACTTGACAGAGCTTGAAGAAAAAAGAAAAAAGAAGATAAACAGCAAATATTGTACAATCCATATGTGCAAAGCTCTTAGAGACCAAAAAAAAAGACTCACAGAATAAACATTTTACTGGTCCATGTAAATTAACAGAAAGACGTTTACACGTAATACCTCAAGACAAAACGGTTCATCTGGAAAGCTCTGTCCCAAATGGCACCCTATGTCCTATAAAGTGCACTACCCACAGTGCTCATATACTCATAGGGCTCTGTTCACAAGTAGTGTGTTATAAAAGGCAATGGGGTGCCATTTTGGGAAGCGAGCCAATCTCTCCTTTCAGCTGCCTGATGGCTTTCTGTATCTTTCGTATTTCTATGGAAAACGATTATTTGGAGGAAAGCAGGGAGGTATTTTCACTCAGCGATATATATAGTATATATATATATATATATATATATATACTTAATCAGTAGATTGAAAAATCAAATACTTATTTCACAGAGAACTGATGGAATTCACTCATCTACCTATATTGACATGAAAATCACTTCATCTAACTATATTGAAATGATAATCACTTCATCTAACTATATTGACATGAAAATCACTTTGGAGCATTTGTGAAGAGCCAACACAAACATCCACTTTAAATAAAGCACATCTGTGCCGCTTTAGAAAACATATCAAACGAGATGGCAGCGTGTCTGACCTCAAGATAAACCTGCTGAAAAAAACAAACAAATGCATACACCAGCAGAGCCTTTTGTTTTGTCTCCGCTGGTGACCAGCCTTCGTGGTCCATACACAAAATAAAAAAAAGGTTATTGAGGGGTCAGGGGTCAGGGAGTGATATGTGAAAACACTGTTGTTATGATGGTTGGTTTTTTCTTTTATGCTACGCTGTTAGAAAAAGTTCCTGTAGTTTTACGGTACACTACAGGCTACTGGTTGATGGGTTTTTAAAAGCTGAATTATGGTGTAATTGCTGTAAAAGAACGGTACGCCGGTTACTTGAGACTATAACTCACTTGTGGATTTGAACTCAAAACCTTTTTTTGGGTTGTTAATGACCTGAATTTCCTGCTACAACACCAGGTCTGTGATTGGCCAGAGATTTAATGATAAGAATATACTTCTGCAATTTGCAAAAAAAAAAAAAAAAAAGTTGCCCAGAATCAAGTCAATAATTGACTTGATTATACTAATGTAAAAATAGCAGTGCTCAGGGACACTTGATGTGAAGGGTACGTAAATAAATGCTAAATGCTTTGGGGATTTGAGCTTCTGGGCAGAAGCACATTAATGCTTCAGCAGCGCCGCCATCAACATCCTAATTACCAAGAACAGACAGTTCAGCCGGAAAGTATTCAGGCCCCTTGACCTTTTCCACATTGTGTTACAGTCTTATTTCAAAATTTAGTAAACAAAAAAAAAAAGAATCTTCATAAATCTACACAAAATACCCCTGAAAGCAATGTCAGCACAAGAACCGTTCCATCGGGAGATTCATGAAATGGGTTTCCATGGCTGAGCAGCTGCACACAAGACTAAGATCACCAATGCGTAATGCCAAGCTTCGGCTGGAGTGGTGTAAAGCTCGCCGCCACTGGAGTCTGGACCAGTGGAAACGCGTTCTCTGGAGTGATGATTTAACGCTTCACCATCTGGCAGTCCGACTGACAAATCTGGGTTTGGCGGATGCAAGGAGAACGCTACCTTCCCCAACACATAATGCCAACCGTAAAGTTTGGTGGAGGAGGAATAATGGTCTGGGGCTGTTTTTCATGGTTCGGGCTAGGCCCCTTCGTTCCAGTGAAGGGAAATCTTAACGCTACAGCATACAATGACAATCTCTAGACATTTATGTGCTTCCAACCTTATGGCAAGAGTTTGGGGAAGGCCCTTTCCGGTTAAAGCATGACATTGCCCCCGTCCACAAAGCGAGGTCCAAACAGAAATGGTTTGTCGAGATCGGTGTGGAAGAACTTGACTGGCTTGCACAGAGCCCTGATCTCAACCCCATCTTTGGGAAGAATTGGAACGTCGACTACGAGCCAGGCCTAATCGCCCAACATCAGTGTCCGACCTCACTAATGCTCTTGTGTCTGAATGGAAGCAAGTCCCCGCAGCAATGTTCCAACATCTAGTGGAAAGTCTTCCCAGAAGAGTGGAGGCTGTTATAGCAGCAAAGTGAGGACCAACTCCATATTAATGCCCATGATTTTAGAAAGAGATATTCGACGAGCAGGTGTCCACATACACTACATGACCAAAAGTATCTGTTTCAAAGTATAAAAGTTGTTTACATTCAATCCAGTAGCAAGCACATTCACACATTTTCAAATACCTTTTACATAGCTAGGATGAAATGTAAGGCTAGTTATCGCCTATTATTAAGCTAGCTAGCGGTTAGCAATTAGCATGCAACCATTAGATCTCCATTAGATCTCTGAGTTCTACAATCATGGTAACAATGACACCTGGAGAGGGTCGGCCCCTTGATTCTGAACAAGGCTATAAACAAGGCTGACACGTTACACGTTACAAAGCCCAGACTGTTGAGGTTGTCCCGGGGTTGTGACATCTTTTAATAATTTAAATGCAATCTCCGTAAAATATGGTATTGCTTTATTGTGTTCAGGCTTAGCAGGATGGAGACAGCAGAAGAGAGAAAGAGGAACAAGGACAGATAGGGAGGGAGAGAGAGTCGGGCGACAGAGGAGGCGACACGGGACAGATGATTTTATCCCTGTCACTCACCAAGCCACAGATAAGCTATTTTGCATTCCTAAAGAAATTCCATCCATTTTACTCAGGAGAGAGAGAGACAAGCCTGAATGTTCTGTTATCAACTAATCTGACAGACAGTTGGGAAATAGAAGAAAATAACAGAAAGAAAGAGGAAAATGGAGGGATGGAAAGAGGACATATTAGCGCGGCTTTTGTTAGTTAAAAAAATATAGAAATGGATCAGCTCCTTTAATGCTGAATACATGGAGGTGAAGGAGGTTCATTACATGGATGAGGGGAGGAAAAATGTTACAAGCATTTTACTGATCTAATTAACCGCAAGCTTAGAGAACGAGGTTAGAGTACGAGGTTAGAGAACGAGGTTGGAGAACGAGGTTAGAGAACGAGGTTAGAGTACGAGGTTAGAGCACGAGGTTAGAGCACGAGGTTAGAGAACGAGGTTAGAGAACGAGGTTAGAGTACGAGGTTAGAGAACGAGGTTAGAGTACGAGGTTAGAGTACGAGGTTAGAGTACGAGGTTAGAGAACGAGGTTAGAGTACGAGGTTAGAGTACGAGGTTAGAGTACGAGCTTAGAGTACGAGGTTAGAGTACGAGGTTAGAGAACGAGGTTAGAGTACGAGGTTAGAGTACGAGGTTAGAGAACGAGGTTAGAGTACGAGGTTAGAGTACGAGGTAAGAGTACGAGGTAAGAGTACGAGGTTAGAGAACGAGGTTAGAGAACGAGGTTAGAGTACGAGGTTAGAGTACGAGGTTAGAGTACGAGGTTAGAGTACGAGGTTAGAGTACGAGGTTAGAGAACGAGGTTAGAGTACGAGGTTAGAGAACGAGGTTAGAGTACGAGCTTAGAGTACGAGGTTAGAGTACGAGCTTAGAGTACGAGGTTAGAGTACGAGGTTAGAGAACGAGGTTAGAGTACGAGGTTAGAGTACGAGGTTAGAGAACGAGGTTAGAGTACGAGGTTAGAGTACGAGGTAAGAGTACGAGGTAAGAGTACGAGGTTAGAGAACGAGGTTAGAGAACGAGGTTAGAGTACGAGGTTAGAGTACGAGGTTAGAGTACGAGGTTAGAGTACGAGGTTAGAGAACGAGGTTAGAGAACGAGGTTAGAGTACGAGGTTAGAGAACGAGGTTAGAGTACGAGGTTAGAGTACGATGTTAGAGAACGATGTTAGAGAACGAGGTTAGAGTACGATGTTAGAGTACGAGGTTAGAGTACGAGCTTAGAGAACGAGCTTAGAGTACGAGCTTAGAGATCGAGGTTAGAGAACGAGGTTAGAGAACGAGGTTAGAGTACGAGGTAAGAGTACGAGGTTAGAGTACGAAGTTAGAGAACGAGCTTAGAGAACGAGGTTAGAGAACGAGGTTAGAGTACGAGGTTAGAGAACGTGGTTAGAGTACGAGGTTAGAGTACGAGGTTACAGTACGAGGTTAGAGAACGAGGTTAGAGTACGAGGTAAGAGTACGAGGTAAGAGTACGAGGTTAGAGAACGAGGTTAGAGTACGAGGTTAGAGAACGAGGTTAGAGAACGAGGTTAGAGTACGAGGTTAGAGTACGAGGTTAGAGAACGAGGTTAGAGTACGAGGTTAGAGTACGAGGTTAGAGTACGAGGTTAGAGAACGAGGTTAGAGTACGAGGTTAGAGTACGAGGTAAGAGTACGAGGTAAGAGTACGAGGTTAGAGAACGAGGTTAGAGAACGAGGTTAGAGTACGAGGTTAGAGTACGAGGTTAGAGAACGAGGTTAGAGTACGAGGTTAGAGTACGAGGTTAGAGTACGAGCTTAGAGTACGAGGTTAGAGAACGAGGTTAGAGTACGAGGTTAGAGTACGAGGTTAGAGAACGAGGTTAGAGTACGAGGTTAGAGTACGAGGTAAGAGTACGAGGTTAGAGAACGAGGTTAGAGAACGAGGTTAGAGTACGAGGTTAGAGTACGAGGTTAGAGTACGAGGTTAGAGTACGAGGTTAGAGAACGAGGTTAGAGAACGAGGTTAGAGTACGAGGTTAGAGAACGAGGTTAGAGTACGAGGTTAGAGTACGATGTTAGAGAACGATGTTAGAGAACGAGGTTAGAGTACGATGTTAGAGTACGAGGTTAGAGTACGAGCTTAGAGAACGAGCTTAGAGTACGAGCTTAGAGATCGAGGTTAGAGAACGAGGTTAGAGAACGAGGTTAGAGTACGAGGTAAGAGTACGAGGTTAGAGTACGAAGTTAGAGAACGAGCTTAGAGAACGAGGTTAGAGAACGAGGTTAGAGTACGAGGTTAGAGAACGTGGTTAGAGTACGAGGTTAGAGTACGAGGTTACAGTACGAGGTTAGAGAACGAGGTTAGAGTACGAGGTAAGAGTACGAGGTAAGAGTACGAGGTTAGAGAACGAGGTTAGAGTACGAGGTTAGAGAACGAGGTTAGAGAACGAGGTTAGAGTACGAGGTTAGAGTACGAGGTTAGAGAACGAGGTTAGAGTACGAGGTTAGAGTACGAGGTTAGAGTACGAGGTTAGAGAACGAGGTTAGAGTACGAGGTTAGAGTACGAGGTAAGAGTACGAGGTAAGAGTACGAGGTTAGAGAACGAGGTTAGAGAACGAGGTTAGAGTACGAGGTTAGAGTACGAGGTTAGAGAACGAGGTTAGAGTACGAGGTTAGAGTACGAGGTTAGAGTACGAGCTTAGAGTACGAGGTTAGAGAACGAGGTTAGAGTACGAGGTTAGAGTACGAGGTTAGAGAACGAGGTTAGAGTACGAGGTTAGAGTACGAGGTAAGAGTACGAGGTAAGAGTACGAGGTTAGAGAACGAGGTTAGAGAACGAGGTTAGAGTACGAGGTTAGAGTACGAGGTTAGAGAACGAGGTTAGAGTACGAGGTTAGAGTACGATGTTAGAGAACGAGGTTAGAGTACGAGGTTAGAGAACGAGGTTAGAGTACGAGGTTAGAGTACGAGGTTAGAGAACGAGCTTAGAGTACGAGGTTAGAGAACGAGGTTAGAGAACGAGGTTAGAGTACGAGCTTAGAGAACGAGCTTAGAGAACGAGGTTAGAGTACGAGGTAAGAGTACGAGGTAAGAGTACGAGGTTAGAGTACGAGGTTAGAGAACGAGGTTAGAGAACGAGGTTAGAGTACGAGGTTAGAGTACGAGGTTAGAGTACGAGGTTAGAGTACGAGGTTAGAGAACGAGGTTAGAGTACGAGGTTAGAGTACGATGTTAGAGAACGAGGTTAGAGTACGAGGTTAGAGAACGAGGTTAGAGTACGAGCTTAGAGTACGAGGTTAGAGAACGAGGTTAGAGAACGAGCTTAGAGTACGAGGTTAGAGAACGAGGTTAGAGAACGAGGTTAGAGTACGAGGTTAGAGTACATAACTGAACGCTTATGGGAGATTCTGGAGCGGCGCCTGAGACAGCAATTTCCTTCACCGTCAACAAAACACCAAATGATGGAATTTCTAGTGGAGGAATGGGGTCATATCCCTCCAATAGAGTTCCAGAGGTGCATTGAAGCTGTTCTGTCTTGTGGTGGCCCAATGCCCTGTTAAGACACTTTTTTGTGTTTTCTTTATTTCTATTTTGAGTGGTAATACTTTGGAAAAGATTTTCAAAGTTAGAATCACTGATTTGTGGGTGTTATTACAGTCTTTTATGTCCAACAATGAAATCAATTTATAAAACTAACCCGCGGACCAAATTCCACCCGCGAGCCGCCAGTTGGGGAACCTGGCTCTACAGCAATCCCCTTTCAACAGCCTGATGCTGCTGGACGAGGGCAATCTTTGGGGGCAGGAGGAGGAGAGGAAGAGAGGAGAAGAGGGGAAGCGAGAGGAGAGGATGTAGGCAATAGGATTCCATAGGGCTCTGGTCTAAAGTAGTGCACTATATAGGCGATGGGGTTCCATAGGGCTCTGATCAAAAGTAGTGCACTATATAGGGAATAGGGTTCGAAAGGGCACTGGTCTAAAGTAGTGCACTATATAGGCAATAGGGTTCGAAAGGGTTCTGGTCTAAAGTAGCACACTATATAGGCAATAGGGTTCCATAAGGCTCTGGTCTAAAGTAGTGCACTATATAGGGAATAGGGTTTGAAAGGGCTCTGGTCTAAAGTAGTGCACTAAATAGGGAATAGGGTTCCATTTCAGATGCAACTAAATACATAATCAGTAGTCTAATGGAAGATGGCTGGTGGTCAAATGAGCGCCGCCAGACTCAAACGTGAGGCAAAAGCTTTAGGGGAGACTGACAGGAGATATTTTGGTATTTTATTAGGATCCCCATTAGCTGTTGTAAAAGCAGCAGCTACTCATCCTGGGGTCCAACACAAAACATGAAGCATAATACAGAAATTCAATAGACAGTAACAGCTCAAGGACAGAACTACATACATTTAAATAAAAAGCACACGTAGCCTACATATCAATGCGTACCCACAAGCTATCTAGGTCCAATAGGGGAGAGGCGTTGTGCCGTGAGGTGTTGCTCTATCTGTTATTTTAAACCAGGTTTGCTGTTTATTTGAGCAATATGAGATGGAAGGAAGTTCCATGCAATAAGGGCTCTATGTAATACTGTATGTTTTCTTGAACTTGTTCTGGATAAGGGGACTGTGAAGAGACCCCTGGTGGCATGTCTGGTGGGATAAGTGTGTGTGTCAGAGCTGTGTGTAAATTGACTATGCAAACAATTTGGGATTTTCAACACATTAATGTTTCTTATCAAAAGAAGAAGTGATGCGGTCAGTCTCTCCTCAACTCTTAGCCAAGAGAGAGTGGCATGCATAGTTTTTTTATATCAGCCCTCTGATTACAATGAAGAGGAAAACGTGCCGCTCTGTTCTGGGCCGGCTGCGGCTTAACTAGGTCTTTCCTTGCAGCACTGGACCACACGACTGGGACAATAATCAAGATTAGATCAAACTAGAGCCGCGGGATTTACTTTGTGGAGTGTGGTGTCAAAAAGGCAGAGCATCTCTTCATTACGGCCCAGACCTCTCCCCATCTTTACAACCTTTGAATCTATATGTTTTCACCGTGACAGTTTACAATCTAAGGTAACGCCAAGTAATTTAGTCTCCTCAACTTGTTCAACAGCCACACCATTCATTACCAGATTCAGCTGAGGTCTAGAACTTAGGGAATGATTTGTACCAAATACAATGCTCTTAGTTTTAGAGATGTTCAGGACCAGTTTATTACAGGCCACCCATTCTAAAACAGACTGCAACTCTTTGTTAAGGGTTTCAGTGACTTCATTAGCTGTGGTTGCTGATGCGTATAGGGTTGAGTCATCAGCATACATGGACACACAGGCTTTGTTTAATGCCAGTGGCAGGTCATTGGTAAGAATAGAAAAGAGATACCTAAAGCTACTACAAAACTGTAATTTGCGAATCACATATAGACCCAATCACAGGTTCTGACAACCATCTCTCCTAAGCTGCAATTACAGGGCTGTTATGTGTCAACAGGAATTACTCCCGACAGACACACAGACACACCGGTACACCTCAACAGGTAGTACAACACACAGACACACTGGTACACCTCAACAGGTAGTACAACACACAGACACACTGGTACACCTCAACAGGTAGTACAACACACAGACACACTGGTACACCTCAACAGGTAGTACAACACACAGACACACTGGTACACCTCAACAGGTAGTACAACACACAGACACACTGGTACACCTCAACAGGTAGTACAACACACAGACACACTGGTACACCTCAACAGGTAGTACAACACAGAGACACACTGGTACACCTCAACAGGTAGTACAACACACAGACACACTGGTACACCTCAACAGGTAGTACAACACACAGACACACTGGTACACCTCAATAGGTAGTATATCACACAGACACACTGGTACACCTCAACAGGTAGTACAACACACAGACACACTGGTACACCTCAACAGGTAGTACAACACACAGACACACTGGTACACCTCAATAGGTAGTACAACACACAGACACACTGGTACACCTCAACAGGTAGTACAACACACAGTCACACCGGTACACCTCAACAGGTAGTACAACACACAGACACACTGGTACACCTCAACAGGTAGTACAACACACAGACACACTGGTACACCTCAACAGGTAGTATAACACACAGACACACTGGTACACCTCAACAGGTAGTATATCACACAGACACACTGGTACACCTCAACAGGTAGTACAACACACAGACACACTGGTACACCTCAACAGGTAGTACAACACACAGACACACTGGTACACCTCAACAGGTAGTACAACACACAGACACACTGGTACACCTCAACAGGTAGTATAACACACAGACACACTGGTACACCTCAACAGGTAGTACAACACACAGACACACTGGTACACCTCAACAGGTAGTACAACACACAGACACACTGGTACACCTCAATAGGTAGTACAACACACAGACACACTGGTACACCTCAACAGGTAGTACAACACACAGACACACTGGTACACCTCAACAGGTAGTACAACACACAGACACACTGGTACACCTCAACAGGTAGTACAACACACAGACACACTGGTACACCTCAACAGGTAGTATAACACACAGACACACTGGTACACCTCAACAGGTAGTATAACACACAGACACACTGGTACACCTCAACAGGTTGTACAACACACAGACACACTGGTACACCTCAACAGGTAGTACAACACACAGACACACTGGTACACCTCAACAGGTAGTATAAAACACAGACACACTGGTACACGTCAACAGGTAGTACAACACACAGACACACTGGTACACCTCAACAGGTAGTACAACACACAGACACACTGGTACACCTCAACAGGTAGTACAACACACAGACACACTGGTACACCTCAACAGGTAGTATAACACACAGACACACTGGTACACCTCAACAGGTAGTACAACACACAGACACACTGGTACACCTCAACAGGTAGTACAACACACAGACACACTGGTACACCTCAACAGGTAGTATAACACACAGACACACTGGTACACCTCAACAGGTAGTACAACACAGAGACACACTGGTACACCTCAACAGGTAGTACAACACAGAGACACACTGGTACACCTCAACAGGTAGTACAACACACAGACACACTGGTACACCTCAACAGGTAGTACAACACACAGACACACTGGTACACCTCAACAGGTAGTACAACACACAGACACACTGGTACACCTCAACAGGTAGTACAACACAGAGACACACTGGTACACCTCAACAGGTAGTACAACACACAGACACACTGGTACACCTCAACAGGTAGTACAACACAGAGACACACTGGTACACCTCAACAGGTAGTACAACACACAGACACACTGGTACACCTCAACAGGTAGTACAACACACAGACACACTGGTACACCTCAACAGGTAGTACAACACACAGACACACTGGTACACCTCAACAGGTAGTACAACACACAGACACACTGGTACACCTCAACAGGTAGTACAACACACAGACACACTGGTACACCTCAACAGGTAGTACAACACACAGACACACTGGTACACCTCTACAGGTAGTATAACACACAGACACACTGGTACACCTCAACAGGTAGTATAACACACAGACACACTGGTACACCTCAACAGGTAGTACAACACAGAGACACACTGGTACACCTCAACAGGTAGTACAACACACAGACACACTGGTACACCTCAACAGGTAGTACAACACAGAGACACACTGGTACACCTCAACAGGTAGTACAACACACAGACACACTGGTACACCTCAACAGGTAGTACAACACACAGACACACTGGTACACCTCAATAGGTAATATAACACACAGACACGCTGGTACACCTCAATAGGTAGTACAACACACAGACACACTGGTACACCTCAACAGGTAGTACAACACACAGACACACTGGTACACCTCAACAGGTAGTACAACACACAGACACACTGGTACACCTCAACAGGTAGTACAACACACAGACACACTGGTACACCTCAACAGGTAGTATAACACACAGACACACTGGTACACCTCAACAGGTAGTATATCACACAGACACACTGGTACACCTCAACAGGTAGTACAACACACAGACACACTGGTACACCTCAACAGGTAGTATAACACACAGACACACTGGTACACCTCAACAGGTAGTATAACACACAGACACACTGGTACACCTCAACAGGTAGTATATCACACAGACACACTGGTACACCTCAACAGGTAGTACAACACACAGACACACTGGTACACCTCATCAGGTAGTACAACACACAGACACACTGGTACACCTCAATAGGTAGTACAACACACAGACACACTGGTACACCTCAACAGGTAGTACAACACACAGTCACACCGGTACACCTCAACAGGTAGTACAACACACAGACACACTGGTACACTCTCAACAGGTAGTACAACACACAGACACACTGGTACACCTCAACAGGTAGTATAACACACAGACACACTGGTACACCTCAACAGGTAGTATATCACACAGACACACTGGTACACCTCAACAGGTAGTACAACACACAGACACACTGGTACACCTCAACAGGTAGTACAACACACAGACACACTGGTACACCTCAACAGGTAGTACAACACACAGACACACTGGTACACCTCAATAGGTAGTACAACACACAGACACACTGGTACACCTCAACAGGTAGTATAACACACAGACACACTGGTACACCTCAACAGGTAGTATAACACACAGACACACTGGTACACCTCAACAGGTAGTACAACACACAGACACACTGGTACACCTCAACAGGTAGTATAACACACAGACACACTGGTACACCTCAACAGGTAGTATAAAACACAGACACACTGGTACACGTCAACAGGTAGTACAACACACAGACACACTGGTACACCTCAACAGGTAGTATAACACACAGACACACTGGTACACCTCAACAGGTAGTACAACACACAGACACACTGGTACACCTCTACAGGTAGTATAACACACAGACACACTGGTACACCTCAACAGGTAGTATAACACACAGACACACTGGTGCACCTCAACAGGTAGTACAACACACAGACACACTGGTACACCTCAACAGGTAGTACAACACACAGACACACTGGTACACCTCAACAGGTAGTATAACACACAGACACACTGGTACACCTCAACAGGTAGTACAACACACAGACACACTGGTACACCTCAACAGGTAGTATAACACACAGACACACTGGTACACCTCAACAGGTAGTATAACACACAGACACACTGGTACACCTCAACAGGTAGTACAACACACAGACACACTGGTACACCTCAACAGGTAGTACAACACACAGACACACCGTTACACCTCAACAGGTAGTACAACACACAGACACACTGGTACACCTCAACAGGTAGTACAACACACAGACACACTGGTACACCTCAACAGGTAGTATAACACACAGACACACTGGTACACCTCAACAGGTAGTATAACACACAGACACACTGGTACACCTCAACAGGTAGTACAACACACAGACACACTGGTACACCTCAACAGGTAGTACAACACACAGACACACTGGTACACCTCAACAGGTAGTACAACACACAGACACACTGGTACACCTCAACAGGTAGTATAACACACAGACACACTGGTACACCTCAACAGGTAGTACAACACACAGACACACTGGTACACCTCAACAGGTAGTATAACACACAGACACACTGGTACACCTCAACAGGTAGTACAACACACAGACACACTGGTACACCTCAACAGGTAGTACAACAGATGCTGCGTTTGTCACTGTATTACTGACTGTCATTGACGCCGGTATGTTGTCATGGTTCCACTGGCAATCAAACTGTACACACACACACACACAAAACAAATACCACCATATATTTACTATGGTTTAAATACTGTAGTGATTTTGCAGACATCAATGTAGTATTTACTGTAGTGTTTTGTTATCTTTGACAAAGAGGTGGAGGCTTTCTCCTTTACCCGGAGAAATACTAAAAGAGCAGACTGGCTGGCTGGGTGGATGGGTGGGTGGGTGGGTGGATGGCTCTAGGCTGGCTGGCTGGCTGGCTGGCTGGCTGGCTAGGTAGGTAGGTAGGTAGGTAGGTCTCTCTCCATCTCTCAGTGTGCTGGGCCATAGAGTAGTGTTTTATAGTCCTCACAGCACTCATGCTATCTGCAGCGATGTCACACAGAAAACCTGAACTGGCTCCCCAAAGGCCGGATCAGGAGCTCTGACGTTTATTGTTATTAGGTGTCGGTATCCACTCCTCCCTCCTCCTCCCTCCCTCCCTCCTCTCCTCCCTCCTCCCTCCCTCCCTCCCTCCCTCCCTCCCTCCCTCCCCTGTATTATCTCCTTTCTCCCCACTCTCCATCCATCCCTCTCTCTCTCCCTCCATCTATCACGCTTTCTCTCTCTCCACCCCTCCATCCGTCTTGTGCCTGTGTTGGATCCGTTGGAGTGCGACAGGCAGATTCAGCCTCAAGCAGACGTGTCAGCTTTTAAAATGGGTCTTCCAGCCAGGGATGAAGAGAAAGAGAGAGAGACAGTGAGCGCGAGAGAGACAGAGAGTGAGCTAGAGAGAAAGAGGGTGATATAGTGAGATAGAGAGAGAGCTAGAGTGAGGGAGAAAGAGGTAGTGAGCGAGAGAGAGAAAGAGAGCTAGAGAAAGATAGAGAGAGGGAGTATGAGCTAGAGAAGGCGAGTGAGATAGTGAGCGAGAGAGAGAGAGAGAGAGAGAGCAAGAGAAAGACAGAGAGAGTGAGATAGGGAGAGAGAGAGAGAGAGAGAGAGAGAGAGAGAGAGAGAGAGAGAGAGAGAGAGAGAGGGAGAGAGAGAGCTAGAGAGAGGGAGAGAGAACTAGAGAGGGAGAATGAGCTAGAGAGAGGGAAAGAGAGAGAGAGAGGGAGAGAGAGAGATGGAGAGAGGGAGAGAGAGAGCTAGAGAGAGAGGAGAGAGAGAGAGAGAGAGAGAGAGAGAGAGAGGAGAGGGGGAGAAAGAGCTAGAGAGAGAGCTAGAGAGAGAGAGAGAGAGAGAGAGAGAGAGAGCTAGAGAAAGAGCTATAGAGAGGGAGAGAGGGAGAGTGAGCCAGATAAAGTGTGTGTGTGTGTGTGTTCTCTGTCTACAGCTGTGTTATCCACCACCAGCACACATCTGAGAGAAACCACAAGCCTAGAGTATTGAAGATAGATCCATCCCCCCGTCTTTCAAAGGAAACAATAAAGAATGAATGAACTGCCTATTACTTATATAGTCTATAAAGATCCCTATGGGTCCTGGTCCAAAGAGGTGCACTACATAGAGAATAGAGTGTCATTTGGGACACACTCCACACAATGCCCAGTGAATCTACACTACATGACGAAAAAGTATGTGGACAGCTGCTCGTCAAACATCTCATTCCAAAATCATGGGCATCAATATGGAGATGGTCCCCCCCTTTTGCTGCTATAACAGCCTCCAGTCTTCTGGGAAGGCGTTCCACTCCATTCAGCCACAAGATCATTAGTGAAGTCGGACACTGATGTTGGCCGATTAGGCCTGGCTCACAGTCGGCGTTCCAATTCATCCCAAAGCTGTTCAATGGTGTTGAGGTCAGGGCTCTGTGCAGGCCTGACCTCAAGGTCTACAGTTTTTTTAGTCTTGGCTGATTTCTTTTGATTTTCCCATAGATGTCAAGCAAAGAGGCGTAGAGTTTGAAGGTAGGCCTTGAAACACATCCACAGGTACACCTCCAATTGACTAAAATTATGTCAATTAGCCTATCAGAAGCTTCTAAAGCCATTAAATAATTTTCTGTAATTTTCCAAGCTGTTTAAAAGCACAGTCGACTTAGTGTATGTAAACTTATGACCCATTGGAATTGTGATACAGTGAATTACAAGTGAAATAATCTGTCTGTAAACAATTGTTGGAAAAAAATGACTTGTGTCATGCACAAAGTAGATGTCCTAAACCGACTTGCCAAAACTATAGTTTGGTAACAGGACATTTTCGGTGGTTGAAAACCGAGTGTTAATGCCTTTAGGAGGGTGCTCTGGGTCCAGGATCCGTATGGGAGCATCCCACTACGGCCCTAAGTCAGTGGGAGCCGCCCCTGGTCATTTATGGAGGTTTTCAAAAAAATGAGTCCACACTCTCTTCCATTGCTTTGTATGGCTGTGCAACTGGTGTTTTTTTTTCCTCCGGGTTACCAGGTCCATATTTAAACTTCAGACTTCAACTGTATAGTGTATATTCCTTTTTGAAGTTTCCCTGATGTGGTTCAGGCAATAAACACTATCGAACATTACCACTACTGCCTACCGGCTTCTCCTTTATTCACAGCGTGTTCTTTGTGCCATGGATAACGACAGAGGATACGTCCCAGATGGCCCCCTATGGTCTCCGGGTTAAAAGACTTCACATAGATAAGAGAATAGGGTCCCATTTGGGACGCAGCCAACAGATTATGCAGTGACGCTAGTCATTCAGTCACACATCCAACACAGAAAAGCTAGCAGGGAATGTTGTTGAGATAGGCTGTGGCTGCCACTGTCATGCCAGAGCCACTTGACTTTCTAAAGGCTGGATTGCGTGCCTTGTCTTTGGAGTGTGAGCCTAATGGGCATTATAAAGATACACACTCCTTATGAAGGGGGACACGCTGTGCTGTGGGGGGTGTATTGAACATGAATGATCTGTGGGGGGTGTATTGAACATGAATGATCTGTGGGGGGTGTATTGAACATGAATGATCTGTGGGTGGTGTATTGAACATGAATGATCTGTGGGGGGTGTATTGAACATGAATGATCTGTGGGGGTGTATTGAACATGAATGATCTGTGGGGGTGTATTGAACATGAATGATGTGTGGGGGTGTATTGAACATGAATGATCTGTGGGTGGTGTATTGAACATGAATGATCTGTGGGGGTGTATTGAACATGAATGATCTGTGGGGGTGTATTGAACATGAATGATCTGTGGGGGTGTATTGAACATGAATGATCTGTGGGGGTGTATTGAACATGAATGATCTGTGGGGGGTGTATTGAACATGAATGATCTGTGGGGGGGTGTATTGAACATGAATGATGTGTGGGGGTGTATTGAACATGAATGATCTGTGGGGGTGTATTGAACATGAATGATCTGTGGGGGTGTATTGAACATGAATGATCTGTGGGGGTGTATTGAACATGAATGATCTGTGGGGGTGTATTGAACATGAATGATGTGTGGGGGTGTATTGAACATGAATGATCTGTGGGTGGTGTATTGAACATGAATGATCTGTGGGGGGTGTATTGAACATGAATGATCTGTGGTGGGTGTATTGAACATGAATGATCTGTGGGGGGTGTATTGAACATGAATGATCTGTGGGGGGTGTATTGAACATGAATGATCTGTGGGGGGTGTATTGAACATGAATGATCTGTGGGGGGTGTATTGAACATGAATGATCTGTGGTGGGTGTATTAAACATGAATGATCTGTGGTGGGTGTATTAAACATGAATGATCTGTGGGGGGTGTATTAAACATGAATGATCTGTGGGGGGTGTATTAAACATGAATGATCTGTGATGGTGTATTGAACACAGTCTGGTATTCTTCTTCTCTCCACGATGCTCAATTACCTAAAGATGATGACTGAAACCCAACACACTGGTTCTGATACCAAACATGCTATGGGTACTGACTCTACTGTAACGTAATGATTGTCTTAATTTCTTTCCCACAGTTCCCTAGAGTTCACTCACACGGTCCACCCTCTCACCTCTCTCTCCTCACCCTTCACTCTCATGGTCTCCCTCTCTCTCCTCGCCCTTCAATCCCACTAAGATAATTAACACAGTGTGTAGATTGAATCAACACAATCAACACTTCCAGGGATGAGAGGACCATTAAGCATTATTTTGTGTGTCCATCAAGTCCCTGCCTCTGTACCTGTGGGGGGTAGTCCTCACTCGAAAGGAAAAAAACATCAATTACAAAATGTACCGCGCAGCACTGACTCTCGTCCCAAGCGTTAACTCTGTGAACGGTCCTTGCTATCCGGGATCCTTGGGATGAAGTTGAAATGTAATGGTTACCTATGTTTTACCTATGGCTATGTATGGTAATGGTTAAGGTTCGGGTTAGGTAAGGGTTATGGTTAGGGTTTAGCGTTAGGGATGTCCCAAAGACGCTGGATTGCAATTAACCCTCATTGAACACATCACGTACTCTCACACAGCTGGCTAGATGGGGATGACGAAACATGAATTTGGAACAATCCCTGACAAGTGACAAGGCCATACATCAAAACATAGCTACGGAGCGCTACTTCTTCTATTTTTTGGGGTCTCTGAAAACATTTGGATAACAGAGCTTGAGGAATACCCTTTGCAAAGAGCAATTATATACTGGGTGATTCAAGCCCTGAATGCTGATTGGCTGACAGCCGTGGTATATCAGACTGTATACCACGGGTATGACAAAAACATGTATTTTTACTGCTCTAATTACGTTGGTAACCAGTTTATAATAGCAATAAGGCACCTCGGGGGTTTGTAGTATATGGCCAATATACCACGGCTAAGGGCTGTGGGATACGTTGTGTCGTGCATAAGAACAGTCCTTAGCCGTGGTATATTGGCCATATACCACACCTCCTCATGCATTATATTTAACACAACAGATTTTGCGGGCTTCTCTAATGGCTGTAACGTTAACGTCAGTTTCATCATTGGAATGCGATACAAACAGGGCAACGGTGTGCTTTAGGACCATGCGGACGCCTCCAAGCGGTCGGGTAGGCTGTTTGGAGTGTTTATCTGACTTTAAATATATATATATATATATATATATATATATATATAATATATATTATTTTTAACAATTATAAAGTATGTCCTCCCACTTCTAAAACCAAAGTTTCATCCCTGGTTACCACAGAGTTGAACATTAGCATGGCACGTACTTTACATTTGGGCATAGCATCCATTGTTTGTTATTTGTTATTTGTATTCATTATGGTTCCCCATTAGTTCCTGCCAAGGCAGCAGCTACTCTTCCTGGGGTTCAGCAAAATAAAGGCAGTTTAAACAATTTAAAAAAAAACATTACAATAGATTCACAGATTTCACAACACACTGTGTGCCCTCAGGCCCCTACTCCACCACTACCACATATCCACAGTACTAAATCCATGTGTATGTGTATAGTGTGTATGTTATCGTGTGTGTGTGCATGTGTATGTGTGTGTGTGTAAATGTGTGTGTGTATGCATGTGTCTGTGCCTATGTTTGTGTTGCTTCACAGTCCCCGCTGTTCCATAAGGTGTTTTTTAATCTGTTTTTTAAATCAAATGTTTCTGCTTGCATCAGTTACTTGATGTGGAATAGAGTTCCATGTAGTCATGGCTCTATGTAGTACTGTGTGCCTCCCATAGTCTGTTCTGGACTTGGGGACTGTCAAGAGACCTCTGGTGGCATGTCTTGTGGGGTATGTATGGGTGTCTGAGCTGTGTGCCAGTAGTTTAGACAGACAGCTCGGTGCATTCAACATGTCAATACCTCTCATGAATAAAAGCAGTGATGAAGTCAATCTCTCCTCCACTTTGAGCCAGGAGAGATTGACATGCATATTATTAATGTTAGCTCTCTGTGTACATCCAAGGGCCAGCCGTGCTGCCCTGTTCTGAGCCAACTGCAGTTTTCCTAAGTCCCTCTTTGTGGCACCTGACCACACGACTGAACAGTAGTCCAGGTGTGACAAAACTAGGACCTGTAGGACCTGCCTTGTTGATAGTGCTGTTAAGAATGCAGAGCAGCGCTTTATTATGGACAGACTTCTCCCCATCTTAGCTACTGTTGTATCAACATATTTTGACAGTTTTACAATCCAGGGTTACTCCAATCAGTTCAGTCATCTCAACTTGCTCAATTTTCACATGATTTACTACAATATGTATTTGAGGATTAGGGTTTAGTGAGTGTTTTGATCCAAATACAAATACTTTTAGATGTAGAAATATTTAGGACTAACTTACACCCACTCTGAAACTAACTGCAGTTCTTTGTTGAGTGTTGCAGTCATTTCAGTCGCTGTAGTAGCTGACGTGTAGTACAGTGTTGAGTCATTCGCATTACATAGACACTCTGGCTTTACTCAAAGTCAGTGGCATGTCGTTAGTAAAGTGACACCAGACACCCTACCTTTGACACTTCCTCTAACAGTATCATGGCCAGTGTACATTTCTTTTGCCACTTTATTAAGCTGGCAAGCTTCTATCTCCTCAGCACTCAACGTAGAAGCAGTAACAGTTCATTCACAGTAGTTCACTCTCTCTTTTCCGACTGGTGTAGTTGCAGTTGGCTGACGGTGTCCAGCCTTACTGTGGTGCGCCAAAGGCAAGATTATTGGCTTCTAAGCCATGTAAAGATCACCCTCTTCAGGCAGTGTTGCCATGTTCCTATTTTTTATTTTTTTTTCCTTTCCAATTGGGCTACTTTGAAAACGATGTCACGGGCGAAAATGTTTTGGTCGCAGGTGGCGTTTTTTTGTGGACTCCTTCTAAATTGCACCGCGGCAGCCATGGCATTTCCCTTAAAAAAAAATGTTATATTTCACCGTGACCTGCAGGCAGTGCTGACTATCAGGCAGTGAGGCAGGCTGTTACTGAGTGAGTGAGTGAGTGAGTGGTGGAGGAGAGGGCCAGAGGGGTGTGTGTGCGTTGAGAAAAGCACTGGTTGAGAGAGAGCTGCAGCTGAGTCAGGGAGACAGATTGCTGTATACTGTAGTGTTTTTGCAGACATCACTGTAGTGTTTACAAGCGATGTCTGCGCACGTCGTGACAACGTTTTTACCAGTTGTAGGTGGACTATTGGTCATTGTGGAGACACCCCCCTTTTTCCATAATACATATTAACGCCCTAGAACTTATACAATGGCAATAAAATATTGGAAAAAACGTCTTTAGGCGCACTAGAGCTCTTCAGATAAGTTTGCTCAGAGGTGGTTTAAAGTCAATTACATTCTAATGTCAAACTTTTGTTATTGATAACCTTACTAATTAAGCGAAGGGTTTTACTCGTGCTCAGTTGGAGCCCTGCACGAGTGGACATTTTCTACGGAAGTTATGGAACTCCTTTGCGTGCTTGTGCGACGGTTAAAGCCGACAATGAAAATGACATTAAATATGTGGAATGACAAGACTACATCATGTAAACTATAAATGTATATTCCGTTGTAAAGCTACTACAGCCTACCATTTGATACAATAAATACAGTATGTTTAAATGACAATATCACTGGAGTCGATGCAGATCAATTTAGTGCCACTTGTGTCGAACCTACCTGGAGCTGTCAAACGGATTTAATAAAATAGCCTGTAACTTCCGTTTTGTTGTTGTAGCCTCGTGTTGTTATACAATTATTCATGGCCGTGTTTACTTAAAACTAAATTGAAAGTTATCAATTGTGATCATGGGTCACAGCTCTATTACAATTGTATCGTTCTCTTGTATCAGTGTCATTGTGGACTTTTCCATTAAATGAGATGCTAGCATGTTGGCTTATCAGGGGCTATGGGCTACCTGCATCTAACTCAGCAAACAATGGCAAAGTTTAATTGCAAAACCCCATATTTTAGTCAGTAAGCATATGCCTATTAAAATAACAAGGACAATCTCGCAAATAGGCCATTTATAACGATTCGTAGTCTCAACATCTGCAGTGTTTAACGTCTGGCACACGATAATGGCACAATTGCCAGAAAACAGCTTTTAACATTCATGTGTTGAAAGTCATCCAAGTGTTTCTTGCACAGAGATTTCGGAGATCCTCTGTCCAACTTTCATTACTAAAACTCTCCTGTCCTATTAATCTATTGTTGCACGGAAGCACAAATGGGATAAATGTACAATTATCTACTGGGTGGTTTGAGCCCTGAATGCTGATTGGTTGAAAGCCATTGCAGTGTGTACCAAGGGAATGACAAAAACAAACTGTTCTAATTACATTGGTAACCAGTTTATAATAGAAAAAAAGCTAGTTTGTGGTATATGGCCAATATATCACGACTAAGGGTTGTTATTTGTGGTATATGGCCAATATACCACGACTAAGGGCTTTTCTTTGTGGTGTATGGTCAATATATACTACGACTAAGGGCTATGTCATAAAAAAACAGCCCTTAGCCGTGGTATATTGGCCATATACCACACCTCCTTGGGTCTTATTGTTTAATCATAGTAGTCAAAACAAGTGAAATCGGCATCCATTGATGATCTGGAGAGTTTAATAAGGGCGATTTATCTTAAATTCTAAGAATTGTTATTATGATGGAAAACCAAATGTTGCTTCTTAGCCTACGTTGTTAAAATGAAGTCGATATTTCTTCTTAATTCGCTCAATAACATTATGGAAAAAGGGTTTTACTGGACAAATGTAGCAACTCCTCTCTTGATGCGAAAAAATCATTTTGTGTTCGTTTTTAGGCCTTGTTGGCGGGTTTTCAGAGGTCATCGGGTTAGATATTTTAGCTAGACCTGGCAACCCTGTCTTCAGGACAAATAATGAAATGCAAAACAAAAGTCAAATTCTATGAAGAACAGCCTTTATTTTCTAGCGTTTTCTCTGCATCTTATATCGGTCCTTTTGGGGGGGATTAGACGCAGATACAAATACATACGTGAAAGTCTAATATCGGCCCAAAAATATTGGTCAGTTGCTAGGGGTTCCCGTGGTGACAGTAACCAGGGGCTTCTGACTCCAACTGTCGGTCTGACCTTCTCTGGCTGCTCTGCTCTGTTTTCTGTTGGTTCTGTGAGACTTTGGCTGTGTCCTAAACGGCACCATATTCCCTTATATTGCATTACTTTTTGACGAAGGACCATAGCCGGTCTGATCAAAAGTAGTACACTATAACAAGTAGGATATACTTTAGGGTGCCGTCTGGTACGCAGACATTCGGTTTCTCAGCCATCTGTGCTGTTACTGCTGTTCCCAGCTAAGGCTCTGGGGAGTCCCTCACTGACTACACCAGAGCACATTGTTTGAGCAGTGATTAAAAAAAAAAAAAAAAAAGAATGAAAATCTCTCTTCTCTAGGATCTAATCTATAGTTTCCCAGACACAGATTAAGACTGTAACAGTGCCGGAGTCCCGTTGTGGTTCTTAATTGATTCACTCTTTCACTTCTTGTTTAAATACTTCCTTAATGGTACATTCCTCGTCAAATTAACGTAATGTTGATTTAATTATAACTTTGTGAGAAAAGAGGGTAAACAGGCTAACACCCCTTTATTGTGAAACTGTAAAGTTAACAAACCCTCTGCCCCACACCCTCCCTGAGAATGCGGCAGAAAAACAAGTAGCAAAGCCATTAAGGCCAGTCACATCTTATATAGTGTATAAGAGGTCATACAATACGTTATGTAGCGAATCCTCGTCTGTGGTGGGTAATGAGGAGCAACCAGATGCTGCACTTGTCACATTTTTTTTACGGCAGGGTAGCCTAGTGGTTAGAGCGTTGGACTAGTAACCGGAAGGATGCAAGATCAAATCCCAAAGCGGACAAGGTTTAACATCTGTCGTTCTGCTACTGAACAAGGCAGTTAACCCCACTGTTCCTAGGCTGTCATTGTAACTAAGAATTTTGTCCTTAACTGACTTGCCTAGTTAAATAAAGGTAACATAAAAAAAAAGACATAATCCAGGTAGAGTCAAGCAGTCCACAGGGCAGCTGTCTAGGTCCCTTACTTTTTAAAATCTTGACTAATGACATGCCACTGGCTTTGAGTAAAGTCTGTGTGTCTATGTATGCTGATGACTCAACACATGTCTACTGCCACAGCAAATGAAATCAAATCAACACTTAACAAAGAGATGGAGCCAGTTTCAGAATGGGTGGCAATAAATAAGTTAGTCATAAATATTTTAAAAAAAACTTAAAGCATGGTTTTGGGACAGGTCATTCACTAAACACTAAACCTTAACTCGACCTTGTAATGAATAATGTGGAAATTGAGCAAGTTGAGGAGACTAAACTGCTTGGAGTAACCCTGGATTGTAAACTGTCATGGTCAAAACATATTGATGCAACAGTAGCTAAGATGGGGAGAAGTCTGTCTATAATAAAGCGCTGCTCTGCCTTCTTAAAAACATTATCAACAAGGCAGGTCCTACAGGCCCTAGTTTTGTCACACCTGGACTACTGTTCAGTCGTGTGGTCAGGTGCCACAAAGAGGGACCTTGGAAAATTACAACTGTCTCAGAACACGGCAGCACGGCAGGCCCTTGGATGTAAACAGAGAGCAAACATGAATAATATGCATGTCAATCTATCCTGGCTCAAAGTGGAGGAGAGATTGACTTCATCACTACTTGTATTTGTGAGAGGTATTGGCATGTTGAATGTACCATGCTGCCTGTTTCAACTACTGGCACACAGCTCAGACACCCATACATACCCCACAAGACATGCCACCAGAGGTCTCTTCACAGTCCCCAAGTCCAGAACAGACTATGGGAGGCACACAGTACTACATAGAGCCATGACTACATGGAACTCTATTCCACATCAAGTAACTGATGCAAGCAGTAAAATTAGATTTAAAAACCAGATAGAAATACACTTCATGGCAACTCACGGCACCGCACGTGAACTGTGAAAAGACACACACACAGGTACAGACACACGCATACACACGCATACACACACACACACACATGATAAATGGATTTTGTGTTGTAGAGTAAGGGCCTGAGGGAAAATCTGTTGTGAATGTATTGTCATGTATTTAAAACTGTATAACTGCCTTAATTTTACTCGATAATTTTACTTGGCAGGAACTAATGGGGATCCATAATAAACCCCAGGAAGAGTAGCTGCTGCCTTGACAGGAACTAATGGGGATCCATAATAAACCCCAGGAAGAGTAGCTGCTGCCTTGACAGGAACTAATGGGGATCCATAATAAACCCCAGGAAGAGTAGCTGCTGCCTCGGCAGGAACTAATGGGGATCCATAATAAACCCCAGGAAGAGTAGCTGCTGCCTCGGCAGGAACTAATGGGAATCCATAATAAACCCCAGGAAGAGTAGCTGCTGCCTATTGATAACCTTACTAATTAAGCGAAGGGTTTTACTCGTGCTCAGTTGGAGCTCGTGCTCGTGTCCTAAACGGCACCATATTCCCTTATATTGCATTACTTTTTGACGAAGGACCATAGCCGGTCTGATCAAAAGTAGTACACTATAACAAGTAGGATATACTTTAGGGTGCCGTCTGGTACGCAGACATTCGGTTTCTCAGCCATCTGTGCTGTTACTGCTGTTCCCAGCTAAGGCTCTGGGGAGTCCCTCACTGACTACACCAGAGCACATTGTTTGAGCAGTGATTAAAAAAAAAAAAAAAAAAAAAAGAATGAAAATCTCTCTTCTCTAGGATCTAATCTATAGTTTCCCAGACACAGATTAAGACTGTAACAGTGCCGGAGTCCCGTTGTGGTTCTTAATTGATTCACTCTTTCACTTCTTGTTTAAATACTTCCTTAATGGTACATTCCTCGTCAAATTAATGTAATGTTGATTTAATTATAACTTTGTGAGAAAAGAGGGTAAACAGGCTAACACCCCCTTATTGTGAAACTGTAAAGTTAACAAACCCTCTGCCCCACACCCTCCCTGAGAATGCGGCAGAAAAACAAGTAGCAAAGCCATTAAGGCCAGTCACATCTTATATAGTGTATAAGAGGTCATACAATACGTTATGTAGCTTAATCCTCGTCTGTGGTGGGTAATGAGGAGCAACCAGATGCTGCACTTGTCACATTTTTTTTTATGGCAGGGTAGCCTAGTGGTTAGAGCGTTGGACTAGTAACCGGAAGGATGCAAGATCAAATCCCAAAGCGGACAAGGTTTAACATCTGTCGTTCTGCTACTGAACAAGGCAGTTAACCCCACTGTTCCTAGGCTGTCATTGTAACTAAGAATTTTGTCCTTAACTGACTTGCCTAGTTAAATAAAGGTAACATAAAAAAAAAGACATAATCCAGGTAGAGTCAAGCAGTCCACAGGGCAGCTGTCTAGGTCCCTTACTTTTTAAAATCTTGACTAATGACATGCCACTGGCTTTGAGTAAAGTCTGTGTGTCTATGTATGCTGATGACTCAACACATGTCTACTGCCACAGCAAATGAAATCAAATCAACACTTAACAAAGAGATGGAGCCAGTTTCAGAATGGGTGGCAATAAATAAGTTAGTCATAAATATTTAAAAAAAAACTTAAAGCATGGTTTTTGGACAGGTCATTCACTAAACACTAAACCTTAACTCGACCTTGTAATGAATCATGTGGAAATTGAGCAAGTTGAGGAGACTAAACTGCTTGGAGTAACCCTGGATTGTAAACTGTCATGGTCAAAACATATTGATGCAACAGTAGCTAAGAGGGGAGAAGTCTGTCTATAATAAAGCGCTGCTCTGCCTTCTTAAAAACACTATCAACAAGGCAGGTCCTACAGGCTCTAGTTTTGTCACACCTGGACTACTGTTCAGTCGTGTGGTCAGGTGCCACAAAGAGGGACCTTGGAAAATTACAACTGTCTCAAAACAGGGCAGCACGGCTGGCCCTTGGATGTAAACAGAGAGCAAACATGAATAATATGCATGTCAATCTCTCCTGGCTCAAAGTGGAGGAGAGATTGACTTCATCACTACTTGTATTTGTGAGAGGTATTGGCATGTTGAATGTACCATGCTGCCTGTTTCAACTACTGGCACACAGCTCAGACACCCATACATACCCCACAAGACATGCCACCAGAGGTCTCTTCACAGTCCCCAAGTCCAGAACAGACTATGGGAGGCACACAGTACTACATAGAGCCATGACTACATGGAACTCTATTCCACATCAAGTAACTGATGCAAGCAGTAAAATTAGATTTAAAAAACAGATAGAAATACACTTCATGGCAACTCACGGCACCGCACGTGAACTGTGAAAAGACACACACACAGGTACAGACACACGCATACACACACACACACACACACACACACATGATAACATGGATTTTGTGTTGTAGAGTAGGGGCCTGAGGGAAAATCTGTTGTGAATGTATTGTCATGTATTTAAAACTGTATAACTGCCTTAATTTTACTCGATCCCAATGTAGTTGCTTCCTTGGCAGGAACTAATGGTGATCCATAATAAACCCCAGGAAGAGTAGCTGCTTCCTTGGCAGGAACTAATGGGGATCCATAATAAACCCCAGGAAGAGTAGCTGCTGCCTTGGCAGGAACTAATGGGGATCCATAATAAACCCCAGGAAGAGTAGCTGCTGCCTTGGCAGGAGCTAATGGGGATCCATAATAAACCCCAGGAAGAGTAGCTGCTGCCTCGACAGGAACTAATGGGGATCCATAATAAACCCCAGGAAGAGTAGCTGCTGCCTCGGCAGGAACTAATGGGGATCCATAATAAACCCCAGGAAGAGTAGCTGCTGCCTCGGCAGGAACTAATGGGGATCCATAATAAACCCCAGGAAGAGTAGCTGCTGCCTCGGCAGGAACTAATGGGGATCCATAATAAATACTAATACAAATCACACCCAATGCAAACTTGATTTATACAGTAGCTACTTTATATCTAGTGCCTTAATAGAATAGTACTGCTGTTTCCAGGTCCCATAGTGAGTTTAGTCTGAGATTCAGTTACCTGCGACAAACACACACACACACTACACACACACACACACACACACACACACACACACACACACACACACACACACACACACACACACACACACACACACACACACACACACACACACACACACACACACATCATGTCAGAGCACACCACTACTGAGAATACCAGAGGGAGGCCGTCCCATTGAATGAAGACTAACAAGACGTTGGGAGAACAGACAGTGTGTGATGCAGGGAGACAGGAAAGGTCTGCTCTCACAGATGTTCCCCTGCAGGTACATGTATGGCGGCTGATGTTACCCAGCAAGCATGGTGGCAGACACCACTCCAGCTGTGAGGTCAGGTGGTGGGAAGAGAACAGGGTGCTGTATCTACCACAGGAAGAGAACAGGGTGCTGTATCTACCACAGGAAGAGAACAGGGTGCTGTATCTACCACAGGAAGAGAACAGGGTGCTGTATCTACCACAGGATAAGAACAGGGTGCTGTATCTACCACAGGAAGAGAACAGGGTGCTGTATCTACCACAGGAAGAGAACAGGGTGCTGTATCTACCACAGGAAGAGATCAGGGTGCTGTATCTACCACAGGAAGAGAACATGGTGCTGTATCTACAAGAGGAAGAGATCAGGGTGCTGTATCTACAAGAGGAAGAGATCAGGGTGCTGTATCTACACCAGGAAGGGCAACGGGGTGCTGTATCTACCACAGGAAGAGAACAGGGTGCTGTATCTACAAGAGGAAGAGATCAGGGTGCTGTATCTACCACAGGATAAGAACAGGGTGCTGTATCTACCACAGGAAGAGAACATGGTGCTGTATCTACCACAGGAAGAGAACATGGTGCTGTATCTACAAGAGGAAGAGATCAGGGTGCTGTATCTACGCCAGGAAGGGGAACGGGGTGCTGTATATACGACAGGAAGGGAACGAGTGCTGTATATACGACAGGAAGGGAACGGGGTGCTGTATATACGACAGGAAGGGAACGGGTGCTGTATATACGACAGGAAGGGAACGGGTGCTGTATCTACAACAGGAAAGGAACGGGGTGCTGTATATACGACAGGAAGGGAACGGGTGCTGTATATACGACAGGAAAGGAACGGGGTGCTGTATATACGACAGGAAGGGAACGGGTGCTGTATATACGACAGGAAGGGAACGAGGTGCTGTATATACGACAGGAAGGGAACGGGTGCTGTATATACGACAGGAAAGGAACGGGGTGCTGTATATACGACAGGAAGGGAACGGGTGCTGTATATACGACAGGAAGGGAACGGAAGGCTGTATCTACAACAGGAAGGGAACAGGGTGCTGTATCTACCACAGGAAGGGAACAGGGTGCTGTATCTACCACAGGAAGGGAACAGGGTGCTGTATCTACCACAGGAAGGGAGCGGGGTGCTGTATCTACCACAGGAAGAGAACAGGGTGCTGTATCTACCACAGGAAGGGAACAGGGTGCTGTATCTACCACAGGAAGAGAACAGGGTGCTGTATCTACCACAGGAAGAGAACAGGGTGCTGTATCTACCACAGGAAGGGAACAGGGTGCTGTATCTACCACAGGAAGGGAACAGGGTGCTGTATCTACCACAGGAAGGGAGCGGGGTGCTGTATCTACCACAGGAAGGGAGTGGGGTGCTGTATCTACCACAGGAAGAGAACAGGGTGCTGTATCTACCACAGGAAGGGAACAGGGTGCTGTATCTACCACAGGAAGAGAACATGGTGCTGTATCTACAAGAGGAAGAGAACAGGGTGCTGTATCTACCACAGGAAGGGAACAGGGTGCTGTATCTACCACAGGAAGAGAACAGGGTGCTGTATCTACAACAGGAAGAGAACAGGGTGCTGTATATACGACAGGAAGAGAACAGGGTGCTGTATCTACCACAGGAAGGGAACGGTGTGCTGTATCTACCACAGGAAGGGAGCGGGGTGCTGTATCTACCACAGGAAGGGAGCGGGGTGCTGTATCTACCACAGGAAGAGAACAGGGTGCTGTATCTACCACAGGAAGAGAACAGGGTGCTGTATCTACCACAGGAAGGGAACAGGGTGCTGTATCTACCACAGGAAGAGAACGGGGTGCTGTATCTACCACAGGAAGAGAACGGGGTGCTGTATCTACCACAGGAAGGGAGCGGGGTGCTGTATCTACCACAGGAAGAGAACGGGGTGCTGTATCTACCACAGGAAGGGAGCGGGGTGTAGAGCTGTGGGGGTGGGGGTGGAGGGGGTTGCCTTTTGCTTGGTAGGAGATAGGAGTTGAACAGTTAGGAGTTGAACAGATAGGAGTTGAACAGATAGGAGTTGAACAGTTAGGAGTTGAACAGATAGGAGTTGAACAGATAGGAGTTGAACAGTTAGGAGTTGAACAGATAGGAGTTGAACAGATAGGAGTTGAACAGTTAGGAGTTGAACAGATAGGAGTTGAACAGATAGGAGTTGAACAGATAGGAGTTGAACATATAGGAGTTGAACAGTTAGGAGTTGAACAGTTAGGAGTTGAACAGATAGGAGTTGAACAGATAGGAGTTTGTGGTGCTATCACCCAACTCTGACCCTGGCTCAAAACATAATTTCAGACATGAAAATGTTACCCTTATCTGTTGAGTAACAACTTTGCGTGTGAATCTCAAAACATATCAACATCACTGAGTCATTCTCCCACTGACATCTGAAGGAAAATAATTAGAAGAATGCCCAGAGCCCCAATCACATTGACTTGAAGTCCCCTCTACTCATGACATTTTTATCGGTTAGCCCGAAGACGCTGTGTCACGGAGAAGCAATCCTACGGCGTCCATATCAGGAAAGCCTCCAGTTGGTGTCACACTGAGTCCTTCTGACTCTGACGCACGTCGTAATGTGGGTCCTAATCTGGACGCCATACATGCCACATCTGTCTCTACTTTGTCAAGCACATTTAGTCACTTCAAACACCTGGCGTTCGTCGTCTGCAGTAGGAAACCTCTGACGCACATAGCAGGAATCCTGGTTAAGCTTGGCTAAAGGCTGACCCCTGACCCAACCCATGACCTCCCAACAGATGGAGGGTGAAGAGTGGAGGAGTGGTGTAGGTTTGGAAGGTGAGAAAGGAGAGTAAAGGTTGGTGTTTGTTAGTCGGGGGTATGGGTTGTGTGTTGTTGAGGAGCAGAGGAGGCTAGTAGGAAGAGATATAGGAGGACATGCTCATTGTAATGGCTGGAATGGAAATAAACGGGACGGTTAAGCTGAGAGAGAGAGAGGTGGAACTGAGAGAGGTGGAGCTGAGAGAGGTGGAACTGAGAGAGGTGGAGCTGAGAGAGGTGGAGCTGAGAGAGGTGGAACTGAGAGAGGTGGAGCTGAGAGAGGTGGAGCTGAGAGAGGTGGAGCTGAGAGAGGTGGAACTGAGAGAGGTGGAGCTGAGAGAGGTGGAACTGAGAGAGGTGGAGCTGAGAGAGGTGGAACTGAGAGAGGTGGAGCTGAGAGAGGTGGAGCTGAGAGAGGTGGAACTGAGAGAGGTGGAGCTGAGAGAGGTGGAGCTGAGAGAGGTGGAACTGAGAGAGGTGGAACTGAGAGAGGTGGAGCTGAGAGAGGTGGAGCTGAGAGAGGTGGAACTGAGAGAGGTGGAGCTGAGAGAGGTGGAACTGAGAGAGGTGGAGCTGAGAGAGGTGGAGCTGAGAGAGGTGGAGCTGAGAGAGGTGGAACTGAGAGAGGTGGAGCTGAGAGAGGTGGAGCTGAGAGAGGTGGAACTGAGAGAGGTGGAACTGAGAGAGGTGGAGCTGAGAGAGGTGGAGCTGAGAGAGGTGGAACTGAGAGAGGTGGAGCTGAGAGAGGTGGAACTGAGAGAGATGGAGCTGAGAGAGGTGGAACTGAGAGAGGTGGAACTGAGAGAGGTGGAACTGAGAGAGGTGGAGCTGAGAGAGGTGGAACTGAGAGAGGTGGAGCTGAGAGAGGTGGAGCTGAGAGAGGTGGAACTGAGAGAGGTGGAGCTGAGAGAGGTGGAACTGAGAGAGGTGGAGCTGAGAGAGGTGGAGCTGAGAGAGACATTAAGCTGAGAGAGGTGGAGCTGAGAGAGGTGGAACTGAGAGAGGTGGAGCTGAGAGAGTTGGAACTGAGAGAGGTGGAGCTGAGAGAGGTGGAGCTGAGAGAGGTGGAACTGAGAGAGGTGGAACTGAGAGAGGTGGAGCTGAGAGAGGTGGAACTGAGAGAGGTGGAGCTGAGAGAGGTGGAGCTGAGAGAGGTGGAACTGAGAGAGGTGGAGCTGAGAGAGGTGGAACTGAGAGAGGTGGAGCTGAGAGAGGTGGAGCTGAGAGAGGTGGAGCTGAGAGAGGTGGAACTGAGAGAGGTGGAGCTGAGAGAGGTGGAGCTGAGAGAGGTGGAACTGAGAGAGGTGGAGCTGAGAGAGGTGGAGCTGAGAGAGGTGGAACTGAGAGAGGTGGAGCTGAGAGAGGTGGAACTGAGAGAGGTGGAGCTGAGAGAGGTGGAACTGAGAGAGGTGGAACTGAGAGAGATGGAGCTGAGAGAGGTGGAACTGAGAGAGGTGGAACTGAGAGAGGTGGAGCTGAGAGAGGTGGAACTGAGAGAGGTGGAGCTGAGAGAGGTGGAGCTGAGAGAGGTGGAACTGAGAGAGGTGGAGCTGAGAGAGGTGGAACTGAGAGAGGTGGAGCTGAGAGAGGTGGAGCTGAGAGAGGTGGAGCTGAGAGAGACATTAAGCTGAGAGAGGTGGAGCTGAGAGAGGTGGAGCTGAGAGAGGTGGAGCTGAGAGAGGTGGAGCTGAGAGAGACATTAAGCTGAGAGAGGTGGAGCTGAGAGAGGTGGAGCTGAGAGAGGTGGAACTGAGAGAGGTGGAACTGAGAGAGGTGGAGCTGAGAGAGGTGGAGCTGAGAGAGGTGGAGCTGAGAGAGGTGGAACTGAGAGAGGTGGAGCTGAGAGAGGTGGAGCTGAGAGAGGTGGAACTGAGAGAGACATTAAGCTGAGAGAGGTGGAGCTGAGAGAGGTGGAGCTGAGAGAGGTGGAGCTGAGAGAGGTGGAGCTGAGAGAGGTGGAGCTGAGAGAGGTGGAACTGAGAGAGGTGGAGCTGAGAGAGGTGGAGCTGAGAGAGGTGGAACTGAGAGAGACATTAAGCTGAGAGAGTTGGAGCTGAGAGAGAGAGAGAAGGTGAGCTGAGACACAGACAGAGAAGACTAGAAATGCCTTAGCCTGGCTGGGCCTGGTTAGGGCTCTCTCTTACCTGGCTCTCTCAGTATGAGCTGGGCCATAGCCTGGGCATTCCCTGCTTCATTCTCAGCCACACACTGATAGAAACCTTCATCTGACTTCACCAAACCAAGGATCTGGAGGTTACTGCCGTCCTAAAGAGGGAGATACAACACAGTTGTTTTTAAAACAATTTTAATTTAACCTTTATTTAACTAGGCAAGTCGGTTAAGAGCAAATTCTTATTTACAATGACGGCCTTCCCCGGGCCAAACCCAGACGACGCTCAGCCATTTGTGCGCCGCCCTATGGGACTCTCAATCATGGCCGGTTGTGACACAGCCCAGGATCAAACCAGGGACTGTAGTGACAGTCTCTAGCACACTGAAATGCAGTGCCTTAGACCGCTGCGCCACTCGGGAGCCTAATAGATGGCACTAGGTTATGTACGGGCTACCATTGAAACGTAAGCTGTTTCTTCTTTCTACGCAATCTGGATCAAAAAGCTACTCGTCATCGATTATTGAAATGGTCAGATCTCTGAGTTGGCTTCTGCACAGTTAAGAGTACGGGTGTGTCTCTTGGTGGTGCCCAGCTTACCTAGTACCCTCCTTATAAGGTCGTCAGAGTGGTGTTCATGACCCTGTGTCTTCATGACCCTGTGTGATTTACAACGATCTGGAAGTGGTCACTGGGGATGTGCGTGACGTTATATGGTTTGCCAAACACCCCCTCAAACACACACACACACACACACACTACACACACTACACACACACACACACACACACACATACACTACACAGAGGCTGTGTTCTATGTGACTTACAACGATCTGGAAGTAGTCACTGGGGATGACCTCTTCTCCGTTCTTCATCCAACGCACCGTGGGAGGAGGGTTCCCTGTCACAGCACACTCCAGCTCCATGTCCGTACTCTCATAGGAATACGTGTTGCTGGGGTAGTTCAGGAACTGGGGTGGCACTGCAGAGAGAGGGATACAGGGTTAGGGTTACGGTTACGATTAGACATACGTGTTGGTGGGGTAGTTCACAAACTGTGGAGAGAGAGAGAGAGAGAGAGAGAGATTGGTTACGGTTAGGATTAGAAATAGACGTAGGTAGAGGTTTAGACTTCTGTGTTTGGTTGTTGGTTAAGGTTAGACGTAGGTGGAGGTTTAAATGTAAGAGTACGGTTGATGGTTAGGGCTGGGGTTAGGAACTGTGTTTGGTTGTTGGTTAGGGTTAGACGTAGGTGGAGGTTTAAATGTAAGAGTACGGTTGATGGTTAGGGCTGGGGTTAGGAACTGTGTTTGGTTGTTGGTTAAGGTTAGACGTAGGTGGAGGTTTAAATGTAAGAGTACGGTTGATGGTTAGGGCTGGGGTTAGGAACTGTGTTTGGTTGTTGGTTAAGGTTAGACGAGGTGGAGGTTTAAATGTAAGAGTACGGTTGATGGTTAGGGCTGGGGTTAGGAACTGTGTTTGGTTGTTGGTTAAGGTTAGACGTAGGTGGAGGTTTAAATGTAAGAGTACGGTTGATGGTTAGGGCTGGGGTTAGGAACTGTGTTTGGTTGTTGGTTAAGGTTAGACGTAGGTGGAGGTTTAAATGTAAGAGTACGGTTGATGGTTAGGGCTGGGGTTAGGAACTGTGTTTGGTTGTTGGTTAAGGTTAGACGAGGTGGAGGTTTAAATGTAAGAGTACGGTTGATGGTTAGGGCTGGGGTTAGGAACTGTGTTTGGTTGTTGGTTAAGGTTAGACGTAGGTGGAGGTTTAAATGTAAGAGTACGGTTGATGGTTAGGGCTGGGGTTAGGAACTGTGTTTGGTTGTTGGTTAAGGTTAGACGTAGGTGGAGGTTTAAATGTAAGAGTACGGTTGATGGTTAGGGCTGGGGTTAGGAACTGTGTTTGGTTGTTGGTTAAGGTTAGACGTAGGTGGAGGTTTAAATGTAAGAGTACGGTTGATGGTTAGGGCTGGGGTTAGGAACTGTGTTTGGTTGTTGGTTAAGGTTAGACGTAGGTGGAGGTTTAAATGTAAGAGTACGGTTGATGGTTAGGGCTGGGGTTAGGAACTGTGTTTGGTTGTTGGTTAAGGTTAGACGTAGGTGGAGGTTTAAATGTAAGAGTACGGTTGATGGTTAGGGCTGGGGTTAGGAACTGTGTTTGGTTGTTGGTTAAGGTTAGACGTAGGTGGAGGTTTAAATGTAAGAGTACGGTTGATGGTTAGGGCTGGGGTTAGGAACTGTGTTTGGTTGTTGGTTAAGGTTAGACGTAGGTGGAGGTTTAAATGTAAGAGTACGGTTGATGGTTAGGGCTGGGGTTAGGAACTGTGTTTGGTTGTTGGTTAAGGTTAGACGTAGGTGGAGGTTTAAATGTAAGAGTACGGTTGATGGTTAGGGCTGGGGTTAGGAACTGTGTTTGGTTGTTGGTTAAGGTTAGACGTAGGTGGAGGTTTAAATGTAAGAGTACGGTTGATGGTTAGGGCTGGGGTTAGGAACTGTGTTTGGTTGTTGGTTAAGGTTAGACGTAGGTGGAGGTTTAAATGTAAGAGTACGGTTGATGGTTAGGGCTGGGGTTAGGAACTGTGTTTGGTTGTTGGTTAAGGTTAGACGTAGGTGGAGGTTTAAATGTAAGAGTACGGTTGATGGTTAGGGCTGGGGTTAGGAACTGTGTTTGGTTGTTGGTTAAGGTTAGACGTAGGTGGAGGTTTAAATGTAAGAGTACGGTTGATGGTTAGGGCTGGGGTTAGGAACTGTGTTTGGTTGTTGGTTAAGGTTAGACGAGGTGGAGGTTTAAATGTAAGAGTACGGTTGATGGTTAGGGCTGGGGTTAGGAACTGTGTTTGGTTGTTGGTTAAGGTTAGACGTAGGTGGAGGTTTAAATGTAAGAGTACGGTTGATGGTTAGGGCTGGGGTTAGGAACTGTGTTTGGTTGTTGGTTAAGGTTAGACGTAGGTGGAGGTTTAAATGTAAGAGTGCGGTTGATGGTTAGGGCTGGGGTTAGGAACTGTGTTTGGTTGTTGGTTAAGGTTAGACGAGGTGGAGGTTTAAATGTAAGAGTACGGTTGATGGTTAGGGCTGGGGTTAGGAACTGTGTTTGGTTGTTGGTTAAGGTTAGACGTAGGTGGAGGTTTAAATGTAAGAGTACGGTTGATGGTTAGGGCTGGGGTTAGGAACTGTGTTTGGTTGTTGGTTAAGGTTAGACGTAGGTGGAGGTTTAAATGTAAGAGTACGGTTGATGGTTAGGGCTGGGGTTAGGAACTGTGTTTGGTTGTTGGTTAAGGTTAGACGTAGGTGGAGGTTTAAATGTAAGAGTACGGTTGATGGTTAGGGCTGGGGTTAGGAACTGTGTTTGGTTGTTGGTTAAGGTTAGACGTAGGTGGAGGTTTAAATGTAAGAGTACGGTTGATGGTTAGGGCTGGGGTTAGGAACTGTGTTTGGTTGCTGGTTAAGGTTAGACGTAGGTGGAGGTTTAAATGTAAGAGTACGGTTGATGGTTAGGGCTGGGGTTAGGAACTGTGTTTGGTTGTTGGTTAAGGTTAGACGTAGGTGGAGGTTTAAATGTAAGAGTACGGTTGATGGTTAGGGCTGGGGTTAGGAACTGTGTTTGGTTGTTGGTTAAGGTTAGACGTAGGTGGAGGTTTAAATGTAAGAAATGCGGTTGATGGTTAGGGCTGGGGTTAGGAACTGTGTTTGGTTGCTGGTTAAGGTTAGACGTAGGTGGAGGTTTAAATGTAAGAGTACGGTTGATGGTTAGGGCTGGGGTTAGGAACTGTGTTTGGTTGCTGGTTAAGGTTAGACGTAGGTGGAGGTTTAAATGTAAGAGTACGGTTGATGGTTAGGGCTGGGGTTAGGAACTGTGTTTGGTTGTTGGTTAAGGTTAGACGTAGGTGGAGGTTTAAATGTAAGAGTACGGTTGATGGTTAGGGCTGGGGTTAGGAACTGTGTTTGGTTGTTGGTTAAGGTTAGACGTAGGTGGAGGTTTAAATGTAAGAGTACGGTTGATGGTTAGGGCTGGGGTTAGGAACTGTGTTTGGTTGTTGGTTAAGGTTAGACGTAGGTGGAGGTTTAAATGTAAGAGTACGGTTGATGGTTAGGGCTGGGGTTAGGAACTGTGTTTGGTTGTTGGTTAAGGTTAGACGTAGGTGGAGGTTTAAATGTAAGAGTCGGTTGATGGTTAGGGCTGGGGTTAGGAACTGTGTTTGGTTGTTGGTTAAGGTTAGACGTAGGTGGAGGTTTAAATGTAAGAGTACGGTTGATGGTTAGGGCTGGGGTTAGGAACTGTGTTTGGTTGTTGGTTAAGGTTAGACGTAGGTGGAGGTTTAAATGTAAGAGTACGGTTGATGGTTAGGGCTGGGGTTAGGAACTGTGTTTGGTTGCTGGTTAAGGTTAGACGTAGGTGGAGGTTTAAATGTAAGAGTACGGTTGATGGTTAGGGCTGGGGTTAGGAACTGTGTTTGGTTGTTGGTTAAGGTTAGACGTAGGTGGAGGTTTAAATGTAAGAGTACGGTTGATGGTTAGGCTGGGGTTAGGAACTGTGTTTGGTTGTTGGTTAAGGTTAGACGAGGTGGAGGTTTAAATGTAAGAGTACGGTTGATGGTTAGGGCTGGGGTTAGAACTGTGTTTGGTTGTTGGTTAAGGTTAGACGTAGGTGGAGGTTTAAATGTAAGAGTACGGTTGATGGTTAGGGCTGGGGTTAGGAACTGTGTTTGGTTGTTGGTTAAGGTTAGACGTAGGTGGAGGTTTAAATGTAAGAGTACGGTTGATGGTTAGGGCTGGGGTTAGGAACTGTGTTTGGTTGTTGGTTAAGGTTGAAGACGTAGGTGGAGGTTTAAATGAGTACGGTTGATGGTTAGGGCTGGGGTTAGGAACTGTGTTTGGTTGCTGGTTAAGGTTAGACGTAGGTGGAGGTTTAAATGTAAGAGTACGGTTGATGGTTAGGGCTGGGGTTAGGAACTGTGTTTGGTTGTTGGTTAAGGTTAGACGAGGTGGAGGTTTAAATGTAAGAGTACGGTTGATGGTTAGGGCTGGGGTTAGGAACTGTGTTTGGTTGTTGGTTAAGGTTAGACGTAGGTGGAGGTTTAAATGTAAGAGTACGGTTGATGGTTAGGGCTGGGGTTAGGAACTGTGTTTGGTTGTTGGTTAAGGTTAGACGTAGGTGGAGGTTTAAATGTAAGAGTACGGTTGATGGTTAGGGCTGGGGTTAGGAACTGTGTTTGGTTGTTGGTTAAGGTTAGACGTAGGTGGAGGTTTAAATGTAAGAGTACGGTTGATGGTTAGGGCTGGGGTTAGGAACTGTGTTTGGTTGTTGGTTAAGGTTAGACGTAGGTGGAGGTTTAAATGTAAGAGTACGGTTGATGGTTAGGCTGGGGTTAGGAACTGTGTTTGGTTGTTGGTTAAGGTTAGACGTAGGTGGAGGTTTAAATGTAAGAGTACGGTTGATGGTTAGGGCTGGGGTTAGGAACTGTGTTTGGTTGTTGGTTAAGGTTAGACGTAGGTGGAGGTTTAAATGTAAGAGTACGGTTGATGGTTAGGGCTGGGGTTAGGAACTGTGTTTGGTTGTTGGTTAAGGTTAGACGTAGGTGGAGGTTTAAATGTAAGAGTACGGTTGATGGTTAGGGCTGGGGTTAGGAACTGTGTTTGGTTGTTGGTTAAGGTTAGACGTAGGTGGAGGTTTAAATGTAAGAGTACGGTTGATGGTTAGGGCTGGGGTTAGGAACTGTGTTTGGTTGTTGGTTAAGGTTAGACGTAGGTGGAGGTTTAAATGTAAGAGTACGGTTGATGGTTAGGGCTGGGGTTAGGAACTGTGTTTGGTTGTTGGTTAAGGTTAGACGTAGGTGGAGGTTTAAATGTAAGAGTACGGTTGATGGTTAGGGCTGGGGTTAGGAACTGTGTTTGGTTGCTGGTTAAGGTTAGACGTAGGTGGAGGTTTAAATGTAAGAGTACGGTTGATGGTTAGGGCTGGGGTTAGGAACTGTGTTTGGTTGCTGGTTAAGGTTAGACGTAGGTGGAGGTTTAAATGTAAGAGTACGGTTGATGGTTAGGGCTGGGGTTAGGAACTGTGTTTGGTTGCTGGTTAAGGTTAGACGTAGGTGGAGGTTTAAATGTAAGAGTACGGTTGATGGTTAGGGCTGGGGTTAGGAACTGTGTTTGGTTGCTGGTTAAGGTTAGACGTAGGTGGAGGTTTAAATGTAAGAGTACGGTTGATGGTTAGGGCTGGGGTTAGGAACTGTGTTTGGTTGCTGGTTAAGGTTAGACGAGGTGGAGGTTTAAATGTAAGAGTACGGTTGATGGTTAGGGCTGGGGTTAGGAACTGTGTTTGGTTGTTGGTTAAGGTTAGACGAGGTGGAGGTTTAAATGTAAGAGTACGGTTGATGGTTAGGGCTGGGGTTAGGAACTGTGTTTGGTTGTTGGTTAAGGTTAGACGAGGTGGAGGTTTAAATGTAAGAGTACGGTTGATGGTTAGGGCTGGGGTTAGGAACTGTGTTTGGTTGTTGGTTAAGGTTAGACGAGGTGGAGGTTTAAATGTAAGAGTACGTGTTGATGGTTAGGGCTGGGGTTAGGAACTGTGTTTGGTTGTTGGTTAAGGTTAGACGTAGGTGGAGGTTTAAATGTAAGAGTAACGGTTGATGGTTAGGGCTGGGGTTAGGAACTGTGTTTGGTTGTTGGTTAAGGTTAGACGTAGGTGGAGGTTTAAATGTAAGAGTACGGTTGATGGTTAGGGCTGGGGTTAGGAACTGTGTTTGGTTGCTGGTTAAGGTTAGACGTAGGTGGAGGTTTAAATGTAAGAGTACGGTTGATGGTTAGGGCTGGGGTTAGGAACTGTGTTTGGTTGTTGGTTAAGGTTAGACGTAGGTGGAGGTTTAAATGTAAGAGTACGGTTGATGGTTAGGGCTGGGGTTAGGAACTGTGTTTGGTTGTTGGTTAAGGTTAGACGTAGGTGGAGGTTTAAATGTAAGAGTACGGTTGATGGTTAGGGCTGGGGTTAGGAACTGTGTTTGCCCTGTAGAGACAGAGAAGGAACAAAACACAGCAGGTGTGAAGTCAGATGTTCAGATCTTCCCTAAGGAGACAGGAGCTATTGATGCTACTATAAAGGTAGCTATTGATGCTACTATAAAGGTAGCTATTGATGCTACTATAAAGGTAGCTATTGATGCTACTATAAAGGTAGCTATTGATGCTACTATAAAGGTAGCTATTGATGCTACTATAAAGGTAGCTACTGATGCTACTATAAAGGTAGCTATTGATGCCACTATCAAGGTAGCTGTTGATGCTATTATCAAGTTAGCTGTTGATGCTATTATAAAGGTAGCTATTGATGCTACTATAAAGGTAGCTATTGATGCTACTATAAAGCTAGTTATTGATGCTACTATAAAGGTAGCTATTGATGCTACTATCAAGGTAGCTGTTGATGCTATTATCAAGGTAGCTATTGATGTTATTATCAAGGTAGCTACTGATGCTACTATAAAGCTAGCTATTGATGCTACTATAAAGTTAGATATTAATGCTACTATAAAGCTAGCTATTGATGCTATTATCAAGGTAGCAATTGATGCTACTATAAAAGTAGCTTTTGATGCTACTATAAAGGTAGCTATTGATGCTACTATAAAAGTAGCTTTTGATCATAAAAGTAGCTTTTGGTCAGTTTCTGTGTTGGATTGAGGGGTCAGTTTCTGTGTTAGATTGAGGGGTCCGTTTTTGTGTTGATTGAGGGGTCCGTTTCTGTGTTGGATTGAGGGGTCAGTTTCTGTGTTGGATTGAGGGGTCCGTTTCTGTGTTGGATTGAGGGGTCCGTTTCTGTGTTGATTGAGGGGTCAGTTTCTGTGTTGGATTGAGGGGTCAGTTTCTATGTTGGATTGAGGGGTCCGTTTCTGTGTTGGATTGAGGGGTCCGTTTTTGTGTTGATTGAGTGGTCAGTTTCTGTGTTGGATTGAGGGGTCAGTTTCTGTGTTGGATTGAGGGGCCAGTTTTTGAGTTGGATTGAGGGGCCAGTTGCTATGATGGATTGAGGGGTCAGTTTCTGTGTTGGATTGAGGAGTCAGTTTCAGTGTTGTATTGAGGGGTCAGTTTCTGTGTTGGATTGAGGGGTCAGTTTCTGTGTTGGATTGAGGGCTCAACTTCTGTGTTGGATTGAGGGGTCAGTTTCTGTGTTGTATTGAGGGGTCAGTTTCTGTGTTGTATTGAGGGGTCAGTTTCTGTGTTGTATTGAGGGCTCAAGTATCTTCTGCTGGCATTTTTTTGCCCCACCAAGATTTACTTTCTAAAATCGCCACTGCTGCAATCTGAGGTGCAGTTAACTCTAATGAATTTATCCTCTGCAGCAGAGGTAATTCTGGGTCTTCCTTTCCTGTGGGGGTCCTAATGAGAGCCAGTTATATCATAGCACGTTTTTTGTGACTGTACTTGAAGAAACTTTCAAAGTTCTCGACATTTTCAAGATTGGCTGACCTTCATGTCTTAAAGTAATGACGGACTGTCATTTCTTTTTGCTTATTTGAGCTGTTCTTGCCATGATATGGACTTGGTATTTTACCAAATAGGGCTATCTTCTCTATACCACCCCCACCTCAAAAGTAGGAAAGACATTCTACAAATTAACTTTTAACAAGGCACACCTGTTAATTGAAATGCATTCCAGGTGACTACCTCATGAAGCTGGTGGAGAGAATGCCAAGAGTGTGCAACTATTTTGATTTGTTTAACACTTTTTTGGTTACCACATGATTCCATATTTGTTATTTCATAGTGTTCATGTCTTCACTATTATTCTACAATGTAGAAAATAGTAAAAATAAAGAAAAACCCTGGAATGAGTAGATGTGTCCAAACGTTTGACTGGTACTGTACATTCGTGTCCAGATTTCAGTTCCTATTCCACGTAGCAGCGCATGAGGTGACCGTTTTGGAGAGCCTGGCATGCCCAAAGTAAAATGCCTCCCATTCAGGCCCAGAAAATAGGATATGCACATATTTAGTACCATTGGATAGGACACACTCTGAATTTTCTAAAAGTGTTAACCATTTGTCTGTGAGTAAAACAGAACGGATATGGCAGGCGAAACTCCGAGGAATTTCTGTCCTGGAAAAAGTGGTTTTGACAGAGTGCCTCATTTGGAACCCCTCCCTTATGAAAATGCCCATATAAGGGCATATGAATGCAGCACCGATCGCTTCCTCTGGATGTCAACAGTCTCGAGACAGTGTTCAGTTTTGTTTTGGATGCTATTAGAGCAGAGAAGAAGAGAAAACAGGAAGTGTCCCTTTGGATGTCAATAGGAGAGGACGTGCGCTCCCGAGAAGGCACGGTCTGGGTTTTTTCCGTTCTTATAGCCCAGTTTATATTCCCGGTTGAATTATTATAGTAAATATACGTAAAAGTGTTCCTAAGGATACATTTAAAATGATTTTTGATTGTTCTTGGACAAGTTTATAGGTATAAGTTGAACGAGTTCTCTTCACGTTTAAATGGAGGAGTGGAGGCTGTAGTTTCTGATTATAACGCGCAAACCAAACAGAGATTTATGGATATAATACATTACTTTTTCTAACAAAAGAACCATGGATTGTCTTCGTTGGACACTTAGGAAGACCTCAGCAGAAGTTCTTCAAAAGGTAATTGATTTGTTTTCGCTGTGAAATGTGTTTTGTGTGAACCGTGAAGGCTAATGAATTCATGGTAATGGGAAAAATAGTAAAGGTGCTACCCTCAAACAGTCAAATGTGGTGCTTCGCCGTAAAGCCTTTTTTGAAATCTGACAACGCTGTGATATTGCCAAGAAACAGAGCTTTTGATGAGTATGAAACACTTGTATATTGGTGCATGTTTAATAATTCAACTTTTGGATTTTGAATTTGGCGCCTTGCATTTCACTTGGTAGTGTCGGGATTGGGGCGCTAGCGCCCCCACCACTCCCTAAGAAGTGTAATAGTTTATTTTGTTGATGTCACGCCCTGATCTGTTTTACCTGTCTTTCTGCTCATCTCCACCCACTTCCACGTGTCGCCTAACTTCCCCAGTATCCCCTGTGTATTTATACCTGCGTTCTCTGTTTGTCTGTTGCCAGTTCATTTTGTTCGTAGAGCCTACCAGCGGTTTTCCCCTTGCTCCTGTCTTGTCAAAAGTTCCTGTTTTCTAGTTTTCCCGGGTTTTGACCATTTCTGCCTGCCCTGACCTTGAACATGCCTGCCTTGACCTGTCGTATGCCTGTCCCCTGTTGTAGTAAGACACAGTCTGTATCCGGGGTCGTACATTAAAGCGTGATAGTTGATAGTAGGATGTCTGTGTAGTGACTACAGTGGGTATCAACAAGTCTCTGTATGTCTGTGTAGTGACTACAGTGGGTATTAACAAGTCTCTGTATGTCTGTGTAGTGACTACAGTGGGTATCAACAAGTCTCTGTAACAAGTCTCAGGTAATAAGGGTAGGGAACAACACATCTGCCACGTTGATCCTCAACACGGGGCTCCTCAGGGGTGCGTGCTCAGTCCCCTTCTGTACTCCCTGTTCACGTATGACTACATGGCCAGGCACGACTCCAACACCATCATCAAGTTCACCGATGACACAACAATGGTAGGCCTGATCATCGACAACGATGAGACAGCCTATAGGGAGGAGGTCAGAGACCTGGCCATGTGGTGCCAGGACAACAACCTCTCCCTCAACGTGATCAAGACAAAGGAGATGATTGTGGACTACAGGAAAAGGAGGACCGAGCACACCCAAATTCTCATCGACAGGGCTGTAGTGGAGCAGGTTGAGAGCTTCAAGTTCCTTGGTGTCCACAACACCAACAAACTATCATGGTCCAAACACAACAAGACAGTCGTGAAGAGGGCATGACAAAATCTATTCCCTTCAGGAGACTGAAAAGATTTGGCATGGGTCCTCAGATACTCAGAAGTTTCTACAGCCGCACCATCGAGAGCATCCTGACTGGTTGCATCACTGCCTGGTATGGCAACTGCTCGGCCTCCGACCGCAAGGCACTACAGAGGGTAGTGCGTACGGCCCAGTAAATCACTGGGGCTAAGCTTCCTGCCATCCAGGACTATACCAGGTGGTGTCAGAGGACTTCCTAAACCATTGTTGGTTAGGGGCTTGTAAGTAAACATTTCACTGTAAGGTCTACACCTGTTTTATTTGGCGCATGTGACAAATAACATTTTATTTTATTTTATTTAAACTGCCGGGACAACATTTTCACTAGGGGCTATCCTATAGCTAAACAGAGCTATCCAACTACAACCATCAAGCAGCTTTTAGTTACATTTAGCGACACAGAACTATCCAACTACAACCATCAAGCATGGAACTGTATACCGGAAGCAATTTACCTTTGTCTATGGTAGGGCAGTGTAAGGTACATGACTGGGTTTATGGTGTATATGGCAAGTGAACTATCCAATTAGCTAAAAGCATTTACTGTAGTAGGAAAATGTTTTGGTCCTCATCTCTGTAGAATGTAACACTAGCCTAATAGGAAACATGTTCATGATCGATTAATTTGCATACTGGAGAACACTGCCATAGTGCAGGTTGACAGCCTGAGGTTACTGGAGAACACTGCTATAGTGCAGGTTGACAGCCTGAGCTTACTGGAGGACACCGATATAGTGCAGGTTGACAGCCTGAGCTTACTGGAGGACACCGATATAGTGCAGGTTGACAGCCCGAGGTTACTGGAGAACACTGCTATAGTGCAGGTTGACAGCCTGAGCTTACTGGAGAACACTGCCATAGTGCAGGTTGCTAGCCTGAGCTTACTGGAGGACACCGATATAGTGCAGGTTGACAGCCTGAGGTTACTGGAGAACACTGCTATAGTGCAGGTTGACAGCCTGAGGTTACTGGAGAACACTGCTATAGTGCAGGTTGACAGCCTGAGGTTACTGGAGAACACTGCCATAGTGCAGGTTGACAGCCTGAGGTTACTGGAGAACACTGCCATAGTGCAGGTTGACAGCCTGAGGTTACTGGAGAACACTGCTATAGTGCAGGTTGACAGCCTGAGCTTACTGGAGGACACCGATATAGTGCAGGTTGCTAGCCTGAGGTTACTGGAGAACACTGCTATAGTGCAGGTTGACAGCCTGAGCTTACTGGAGAACACTGCTATAGTGCAGGTTGACAGCCTGAGCTTACTGGAGGACACCGATATAGTGCAGGTTGCTAGCCTGAGCTTACTGGAGGACACCGATATAGTGCAGGTTGACAGCCTGAGGTTACTGGAGAACACTGCTATAGTGCAGGTTGACAGCCTGAGGTTACTGGAGAACACTGCCATAGTGCAGGTTGACAGCCTGAGGTTACTGGAGAACACTGCCATAGTGCAGGTTGCTAGCCTGAGGTTACTGGAGAACACTGCTATAGTGCAGGTTGATGTTACTGGACCGTTTCTTTCTGTCTGTATTACAGACTAAACCATATGAAACTAGATGCTACTTCATCACAGTTTAACACTGGCTTTAATATCTGCTTTTGTTTATATCACTAAACACAGATCAACAGTATGATTAAGATGGACTTACTGTATCATAGATTATTTTGGAGGCTCTCTCCACAGACTTGACTGGCACAGACGAGGGAGACATCAACCATTACATCTAACCTACGCTGTACGGGATGAGTTTCTGTATGTTGTATAGTAGATTTAGCAGTTGCACATTTGTGTACGCTGTTCATTTGTCATCATCTTCATGTGGTATTTACCATAGAAAATATCCCTGGCTTGTTCAAAATCTGACTGACAGCTACCAGGCGTTCAGAGGAGCTCAGTGCTTTATCCTCAGGAGAATTCACATCACATTGTTGTTTAAGATTTCTCTGTTTATTGGCACATTTTCATCCCTCAGAGACAGATGAGTGTGTTGGAGAAACGGAAGGTAGCATCATAACATATCTCACATATAGTGTGTCTGAGGAAATCTGACTGTCATAGGGTGTCTGAGGAAGTCTGACTGTCACAGGGTGTCTGAGGAAGTCTGACTGTCATAGTGTGTCTGAGGAAGTCTGACTGTCATAGTGTGTCTGAGGAAGTCTGACTGTCATAGGGTGTCTGAGGATGTCTGACTGTCATAGTGTGTCTGAGGAAATCTGACTGTCATAGGGTGTCTGAGGAAGTCTGACTGTCACAGGGTGTCTGAGGAAGTCTGACTGTCATAGTGTGTCTGAGGAAGTCTGACTGTCACAGGGTGTCTGAGGAAGTCTGACTGTCATAGTGTGTCTGAGGAAGTCTGACTGTCATAGTGTGTCTGAGGAAGTCTGACTGTCATAGGGTGTCTGAGGATGTCTGACTGTCATAGTGTGTCTGAGGAAATCTGACTGTCATAGGGTGTCTGAGGAAGTCTGACTGTCACAGGGTGTGTGAGGAAGTCTGACTGTCATAGTGTGTCTGAGGAAGTCTGACTGTCATAGTGTGTCTGAGGAAGTCTGACTGTCATAGTGTGTCTGAGGAAGTCTGACTGTCATAGGGTGTCTGAGGATGTCTGACTGTCATAGGGTGTCTGAGGAAGTCTGACTGTCATAGTGTGTCTGAGAAAGTCTGACTGTCATAGTGTGTCTGAGGAAGTCTGACTGTCATAGGGTGTCTGAGGATGTCTGACTGTCATAGTGTGTCTGAGGAAATCTGACTGTCATAGGGTGTCTGAGGAAGTCTGACTGTCACAGGGTGTCTGAGGAAGTCTGACTGTCATAGTGTGTCTGAGGAAGTCTGACTGTCATAGGGTGTCTGAGGATGTCTGACTGTCATAGGGTGTCTGAGGAAGTCTGACTGTCATAGTGTGTCTGAGGAAGTCTTACTGTCATAGCGTGTCTGAGGAAGTCTGACTGTCATAGTGTGTCTGAGGAAGTCTGACTGTCATAGTGTGTCTGAGGAAGTCTGACTGTCATAGTGTGTCTGAGGATGTCTGACTGTCATAGTGTGTCTGAGGAAGTCTGACTTTCATAGTGTGTCTGAGGAAGTCTTACTGTCATAGTGTGTCTGAGGAAGTCTTACTGTCATAGTGTGTCTGAGGAAGTCTGACTGTCATAGTGTTTCTGAGGAAGTCTGACTGTCATAGTGTGTCTGAGGAAGTCTGACTGTCATAGTGTGTCTGAGGAAGTCTGACTGTCATAGTGTGTCTGAGGAAGTCTGACTGTCATAGTGTGTCTGAGGAAGTCTGACTGTCATAGTGTGCCTGAGGAAGTCTGTCTGTCATAGGGTGTCTGAGGATGTCTGACTGTCATAGTGTGTCTGAGGAAGTCTGACTGTCATAGTGTGTCTGAGGAAGTCTTACTGTCATAGTGTGTCTGAGGAAGTCTGACTGTCATAGTGTGTCTGAGGAAGTCTGACTGTCATAGTGTGTCTGAGGAAGTCTGACTGTCATAGGGTGTCTGAGGATGTCTGACTGTCATAGTGTGTCTGAGGAAGTCTGACTGTCATAGTGTGTCTGAGGAAGTCTTACTGTCATAGTGTGTCTGAGGAAGTCTGACTGTCATAGTGTGTCTGAGGAAGTCTTACTGTCATAGTGTGCCTGAGGAAGTCTGACTGTCATAGGGTGTCTGAGGATGTCTGACTGTCATAGTGTGTCTGAGGAAGTCTGACTGTCATAGTGTGTCTGAGGAAGTCTGACTGTCATAGGGTGTCTGAGGATGTCTGACTGTCATAGTGTGTCTGAGGAAATCTGACTGTCATAGGGTGTCTGAGGAAGTCTGACTGTCACAGGGTGTCTGAGGAAGTCTGACTGTCATAGTGTGTCTGAGGAAGTCTGACTGTCATAGTGTGTCTGAGGAAGTCTGACTGTCATAGTGTGTCTGAGGAAGTCTGACTGTCATAGTGTGCCTGAGGAAGTCTGTCTGTCATAGGGTGTCTGAGGATGTCTGACTGTCATAGTGTGTCTGAGGAAGTCTGACTGTCATAGTGTGTCTGAGGAAGTCTTACTGTCATAGTGTGTCTGAGGAAGTCTGACTGTCATAGTGTGTCTGAGGAAGTCTGACTGTCATAGTGTGTCTGTGGAAGTCTGACTGTCATAGTGTGTCTGAGGAAGTCTGACTGTCATAGGGTGTCTGAGGATGTCTGACTGTCATAGTGTGTCTGAGGAAATCTGACTGTCATAGGGTGTCTGAGGAAGTCTGACTGTCACAGGGTGTCTGAGGAAGTCTGACTGTCATAGTGTGTCTGAGGAAGTCTGACTGTCATAGGGTGTCTGAGGATGTCTGACTGTCATAGGGTGTCTGAGGAAGTCTGACTGTCATAGTGTGTCTGAGGAAGTCTTACTGTCATAGTGTGTCAGAGGAAGTCTGACTGTCATAGTGTGTCTGAGGAAGTCTGACTGTCATAGTGTGTCTGAGGAAGTCTGACTGTCATAGTGTGTCTGAGGAAGTCTGACTGTCATAGGGTGTCTGAGGATGTCTGACTGTCATAGTGTGCCTGAGGAAGTCTGACTTTCATAGTGTGTCTGAGGAAGTCTTACTGTCATAGTGTGTCTGAGGAAGTCTTACTGTCATAGTGTGTCTGAGGAAGTCTGACTGTCATAGTGTGTCTGAGGAAGTCTGACTGTCATAGTGTGTCTGAGGAAGTCTGACTGTCATAGTGTGTCTGAGGAAGTCTGACTGTCATAGTGTGTCTGAGGAAGTCTGTCTGTCATAGGGTGTCTGAGGATGTCTGACTGTCATAGTGTGTCTGAGGAAGTCTGACTGTCATAGTGTGTCTGAGGAAGTCTTACTGTCATAGTGTGTCTGAGGAAGTCTTACTGTCATAGTGTGTCTGAGGAAGTCTGACTGTCATAGTGTGTCTGAGGAAGTCTGACTGTCATAGTGTGTCTGAGGAAGTCTGACTGTCATAGTGTGTCTGAGGAAGTCTGACTGTCATAGGGTGTCTGAGGATGTCTGACTGTCATAGTGTGTCTGAGGAAGTCTGACTGTCATAGTGTGTCTGAGGAAGTCTTACTGTCATAGTGTGTCTGAGGAAGTCTGACTGTCATAGTGTGTCTGAGGAAGTCTGACTGTCATAGTGTGCCTGAGGAAGTCTGACTGTCATAGGGTGTCTGAGGATGTCTGACTGTCATAGTGTGTCTGAGGAAGTCTGACTGTCATAGTGTGTCTGAGGAAGTCTGACTGTCATAGTGTGTCTGAGGAAGTCTGACTGTCATAGTGTGTTAGGGTCATGTAATATTTTTGAAAAAAGGGAAAACAATGCATTAAAAATCCAAAAATGTATAATTCTTCTGCAATTCATATCTATAGGCCACATTGAGTTTTTTATTGTGTTATTTTTATCTGCCGTTAGTGCGTAAGCTTCAGGGCCTAACTGTACGGGCGCCAAATACACAGCAATTGTCAAATGCTTAACTTGTTAGGGAGTGGCAGCTGAGGGGTCGGTTTTGGAGAGCCTGGCGTGCCCAAAGTAAAATGCCTCCCATTCAGGTCCAGAAAATAGGATATGCACATATTTGGTACCATTGGATAGGAAACACTCTGAATTGTCCAAAACTGTTATCCATTTGTCTGCGAGTAAAACAGAACGCATATACAGTGAGGCAAAAAAGTATTTAGTCAGCCACCAATTGTGCAAGTTCTCTCACTTAAAAAGATGAGAGAGGCCTGTAAATTTCATCATAGGTACACTTCAACTATGACAGACAAAATGAGGAAAAAAAATCCAGAAAATCACATTGTAGGATTTTTAATGAATTTATTTGCAAATTATGGTGGAAAATAAGTATTTGGTCACATACAAACAAGCAAGATTTCTGGCTCTCACAGACCTGTAACTTCTTCTTTAAGAGGCTCCTCTGTCCTCCACTCGTTACCTGTATTAATGGCACCTGTTTGAACTTGTTATCAGTATAAAGACACCTGTCCACAACCTCAAACAGTCACACTCCAAACTCCACTATGGCCAAGACCAAAGGGCTGTCAAAGGACACCAGAAACAAAATTGTAGACCTGCACCAGGTTGGGAAGACTGAATCTGCAATAGGTAAGCAGCTTGGTTTGAAGAAATCAACTGTGGGAGCAATTATTAGGAAATGGAAGACATACAAGACCACTGATAATCTTCCTCGATCTGGGGCTCCACGCAAGATCTCACCCCGTGGGGTCAAAATTATCACACGGGGGGACCTAGTGAATGACCTGCAGAGAGCTGGGACCAAAGTAACAAAGCCTACCATCAGTAACACACTACGCCGCCAGGGACTCAAATCCTGCAGTGCCAGACGTGTCCCCCTGCTTAAGCCAGTACATGTTCAGGCCCGTCTGAAGTTTGCTAGAGAGCATTTGGATGATCCAGATGAGGATTGGGGAGAATGTCATATGGTCAGATGAAACCAAAATAGAACTTTTTGGTAAAAACTCAACTCGTCGTGTTTGGAGGACAAAGAATGCTGAGTTGCATCCAAAGAACACCATACCTACTGTGAAGCATGGGGGTGGAAACATCATGCTTTGGGGCTGTTTTTCTGCAAAGGGACCAGTACGACTGATCCGTGTAAAGGAAAGAATGAATGGGGCCATGTATCGTGAGATTTTGAGTGAAAACCTCCTTCCATCAGCAAGGACATTGAAGATGAAACGTGGCTGGGTCTTTCAGCATGACAATGATCCCAAACACACCGCCCGGGCAACGAAGGAGTGGCTTCGTAAGAAGCATTTCAAGGTCCTGGAGTGGCCTAGCCAGTCTCCAGATCTCAACCCCATAGGAAATCTTTGGAGGGAGTTGAAAGTCTGTGTTGCCCAGCGACAGCCACAAAACATCACTGCTCTAGAGGAGATCTGCATGGAGGAATGGGCCAAAATACCAGCAACAGTGTGTGAAAACCTTGTGAAGACTTACAGAAAACGTTTGACCTCTGTCATTGCCAACAAAGGGTATATAACAAAGTATTGAGATAAACTTTTGTTATTGACCAAATACTTATTTTCCACCATAATTTGCAAATAAATAAATTAAAAATCCTACAATGTGATTTTCTGGATTTCTTTTTCTCATTTCGTCTGTCATAGTTGAAGTGTACCTTTGATGAAAATTACAGGCCTCTCTCATCTTTTTAAGTTGGAGAACTTGCACAATTGGTGGCTGACTAAATACTTTTTTGCCCCACTGTAGCAGGCGAAACCCCGAGGAATTTCTGTCCTGGAAAAAGTGATTTTGACACATTGCTCATTTGGGAACCCCTCCCTCATGAAAATGACCATATAAGGGCATATGAATGCAGTACCCATCGCTTCCTTTAGATGTCACACTCCTTAGGTGTGCGGTAATTTCCTGGCAATGCACAGTCTGTCATGTGTTAATGCTTATGTAGAGGGCAGGCTCCAGGCATAAGCAACGTAAGCTGTTACTTAGGGCCCCCGTCCGCTAGGGAGCCCCCACCTTGAACTCAGTCGGGGTCTCAACATAAGATTGAGAGTTAGAATAAATATATATTTTTTATTTAACTAGGCAAGTCAGTTAACAACAAATTCTTAATTACAATGACGGCCTACACCGCCCAAACCCAGACGAAGCTGGGCCAATTGCGCACCGCCCTATGGGACTCCCAATCACAGCCGGATGTGGTACCGCCTGGTCGCCTCAAGCACTGAGATGCAGTGCCTTAGACCGCTGCGCCACTCAGGATTAAATACACAAGGTGCAAGTTCGAAATGTGGTTGTACATCAAGAGTTTTTATCTCGTTTTGTCAGTTACAGACAGTCACACAATTAGCCATGTCGGCTAACAATGTTTTGATTGGTAAGCTGCCCAGCAACACAAGCCTACCAGACAAGCTAAATTACTTCTATACTCGCTTTGAGGCAAGCAACACTGAACCATGCATGAGAGCACCAGCTGTTCCAGACGTGTGATCTCGCTCTCCATAGCCGATATGAGGAAGACCTTTAAGCAGATTAACACAAGGACGCGGGGCCAGAGGGAATACCAGGATGCGTACTCCGAGCATGTGCTGACCAGCTGGCAAGTGTCTTCACTGACATTTTCAACCTCTCCCTGACCCAGTTTGTAATACCAACTAGTTTCAAGCAGACCACCATAGTCCCTCTGCCCAAGAACACAAAGATAACACGTCTACAAGACTGCCGCCACGTAGCACTCACATCTGTAACCATGAACTGCTTTAAAAGGCTGGTCAAAGCTCACATCAACACCATCATCACAAACACCCTGCACCCACTCCAATTTGCATACCGCCTCAACAGTGTCTTTGTGTATCAGTGTGGTTTCATTCCAGCCTGGCTGTAACCTCTCTGTGTATCAGTGTGGTTTCATACCAGCCTGGCTGTAACCTCTCTGTGTATCAGTGTGGTTTCATACCAGCCTGGCTGTAACCTCTCTGTGTATCAGTGTGGTTTCATACCAGCCTGGCTGTAACCTCTCTGTGTATCAGTGTGGTTTCGTACCAGCCTGGCTGTAACCTCTCTGTGTATCAGTGTGGTTTTATACCAGCCTGGCTGTAACCTCTCTGTGTATCAGTGTGGTTTCGTACCAGCCTGGCTGTAACTTCTCTGTGTATCAGTGTGGTTTCATACCAGCCTGGCTGTAACATCGCTGTGTATCAGTGTGGTTTCATACCAGCCTGGCTGTAACCTCTCTGTGTATCAGTGTGGTTTCATACCAGCCTGGCTGTAACATCGCTGTGTATCAGTGTGGTTTCATACCAGCCTGGCTGTAACATCGCTGTGTATCAGTGTGGTTTCATACCAGCCTGGCTGTAACCTCGCTGTGTATCAGTGTGGTTTCATACCAGCCTGGCTGTAACATCGCTGTGTATCAGTGTGGTTTCATACCAGCCTGGCTGTAACCTCTCTGTGTATCAGTGTGGTTTCATACCAGCCTGGCTGTAACCTCTCTGTGTATCAGTGTGGTTTCATACCAGCCTGGCTGTAACCTCTCTGTGTATCAGTGTGGTTTCATACCAGCCTGGCTGTAACATCGCTGTGTATCAGTGTGGTTTCATACCAGCCTGGCTGTAACATCGCTGTGTATCAGTGTGGTTTCATACCAGCCTGGCTGTAACCTCGCTGTGTATCAGTGTGGTTTCATACCAGCCTGGCTGTAACATCGCTGTGTATCAGTGTGGTTTCATACCAGCCTGGCTGTAACATCGCTGTGTATCAGTGTGGTTTCATACCAGCCTGGCTGTAACCTCGCTGTGTATCAGTGTGGTTTCATACCAGCCTGGCTGTAACCTCGCTGTGTATCATTGTGGTTTCATACCAGGCTGGCTGTAATGACTTTCCTCTCCCATTGAAATCAATTACATTTCCATTTCAATGTTCAATCTCCCACATCACTCATTTGAACAAACATCTGGAGTGTGGCTTTCTGAGCAGGGTTGGTGTTCCCGCTAAAGCTGTCCCCCGTGGTGGACCACAGTGTGCCCTGTAATACCGTCCTCCATAATGGGGAGGGAGTCCTGTGTGACGGGCTGTGTGTATTGGTGTGTGTGTGTGTATGACTCACAGAGTGTGTGTGTGTGTGTGTGTCCTATGGGACAGTGACAGCCCATTTCAGATGCCCTCCTCCTGTGCTCCTCCTACTCCCACCCCCCCGTTTGGGGAATAGAATGTGTTTGGGAATAGGGCTGCCTCCAAGTGGAGTGGCTGCCCTGTGCAGAACGGCCATCAGCTGGGTAAATACAGTGGTGCTCAATGTAAATAAGGATCTTATGTTATGATAATGATCCTGATTTCAACGTTGTATTTCCCAGTAATTATTCATCGTTATTATTCATTTTTAATAATAATGACACATGATCAGTTATTCCAAGGGATTTGGATTTGGATTAGGATTAGGATTATAGAGTAAAAAGGAGTATGTGTGAGTGTGGAATAGAGAGCGAGAGAGATTGAGTCAGATGGAGGGAGTGAGAGAAAGAGTGAGATGGGGGGAGAGAGTGAGAGAGATTGAGATAGAGGGAGAGTCAGATGGAGAGTGAGAGAGTGAGATGGAGAGAGTCAGATGAAGAGAGAGTGAGAGTGAAATGGAGAGAGTCAGAGAGAGAGAGAGAGAGAGAGAGAGAGAGAGAGAGAGATGAAGAGAGAGTGCGATGGAGAGAGTCAGAGAGAGAGAGAGAGAGAGAGAGAGAGAGAGAGAGAGAGAGAGAGAGAGAGAGAGAGGGAGAGAGATGGAGAGAGTCACATGCTACCTATATCCCCCCACTAGAATCCCCATACTTTAATGAAGACAGCTTCTCCATCCTGGATTTGGAAATCAATCATTTCCAGGCCCAGGGACATGTACTAGTCTGTGGCGTCCTAAATGCCAAAACTGGACAAGAACCTGACACTCTCAGCACACAGGGGGACAAACAACTGCCTGGAGGAGACAGTATTCCCTCCGCCATATGCCCTCCTAGGCACAACTATGACAACATAACCAACAAAAACGGGTCACAACTCCTGCAGCTCTGTCGCACTTTGGGTATGTACATAGTCAATGGTAGGCTTCGAGGGGACTCCTATGGTAGGTACACCTATAGCTCATCTCTTGGCAGTAGTACTGTAGACTACTTTATCTCTGACCTATACTCTCAGAGCATTCACAGTCAGCCCACTGGCACACCTATCAGACGACAGCAAAATCACAGTCTACTAGAACTGAGCAATACTCAATCACGAGGCATCAAAGCCAAAGGAACTGAGAATATTATGAAATACTATAGACGGAAGGAAAGTAGTGTGGAAACCAACCAAAAAACAATTAGGCAACAACAAATTCAATCCCTTTTAGACAACTTCCTGGATAAAACGTTCCACTGTAATAGTGAAGGTGTAAACTTGGCAGTAGAAGATCTAAACAGGATATTTGACCTCTCAGCTTCCCTATCAAATCTAAAAATCTCCAATAGAAAACCGAAGAAAACGAACAACAATGACAAATGGTTTGATGAAGAATGCAAAAACCTAAGAAAGAAATTGAGAAACCTGTCCAACCAAAAACATAGAGACCCAGATATCCTGAGTCGATGCCTTCACTACGGTGAACCACTAAAACAATATAGAAATAAACTACGGAAAAAGAAGGAACAGCACGTCAGAAATCAGCTCAATGTATATGAAGAATCCATAGAATCTAACCACCTCTGGGAAAATTGGAATGCACTAAACAAACAATAACACGAAGAGTCTATCTATCTAGCTAAAACAGAGATGTATGGATAAACCACTTCTCTAATATTTTTGGCAATATAACAAAGAACAAGCAGCAAAAACATAGACATGATCAAATACAAATCTTAGAATCAACTATTAAAGACTACCAGACCCCACTGGATTATTACCTTGAATGAACTACAGGACAAAATACAAACCACAAAAGAACTGTGGTGTTGATGGTATCCTCAATGAAATGATAAAATATATAGACAACAAATTCCAATTGGCTATACTTAAACTCTTTAACATCATCCTCAGCTCTGGCATCTTCCCCAATATTTGGAACCAAGGACTGATCATCCCAATCCACAAAAGTGGATCAAAATTCGACCACAATAACTACCGTGGGATATGCGTCATCAGCAACCTTGGGAAAATCCTCTGCATTATCATTAACAGCAGACTCGTACATTTCCTCAGTGAAGACAATGTACTGAGCAAATGTCAAATTGGCTTTTTACCAAATTACCTGTACGACAGACCACGTATTCACCCTGCACACCCTAATTGACAAACAAACAAACCAAAACAAAGGCAAAGTCTTCTCATGCTTTGTTGATTTCAAAAAAGCCTTCAACTCGAGGGTCTGCTATACAAAATAATGGAAAGTGGTGTGGAAGGGAAAACATATGATGTTATGAAATCCATGTACACAAACAACAAGTCTGTGGTTAAAATTGGCAAAAAAAACACCCATTTCTTCCCACAGGACCATGGGGTGAGACAGGGATGCAGCTTAAGCCCCACCCTCTTCAACATATATATATCAACGAATTGGCGAGGGCACTAGAACAGTCTGCAGCATCCGGCCCTGACAGTAAATCTCAGGAAGACAAAAAGAATGGTGTTCCAAAAAAGGTCCAGTCACCAGGACCACAAATACAAATTCCATCTAGACATGGTTGCCCTAGATCACACATAAATACTATACAGACCTCGTCCTAAACATCAGCACTACAGGTAACTTCCACAAAGCTGTGAACAATCTGAGAAACAAGGCAAGAAGGGCCTTCTATACCATCAAAAGGAACATAAAATTCGACATACCAATTAGGATCTGGCTAAAAATACTTGAATCAGTTATAGAACCCATTCCCCTGTATGGTTGTGAGGTCTGGGGTCCACTCACCAACCAAGAATTCACAAAATGGGACAAATACTAAATTGAGACTCTGCATGCAGAATTCTGCAAAAATATCCTCAGTCTACAACGTAAAACACCAAATAATGCATGCAGAGCAGAATTAGGTCGATACCCGCTAATTATCAAAATCCTGAAAAGAGATGTTCAAATCTGCAACCACCTAAAAGGAAGTGATTCCCAAACCTTCCATAACAAAGCCATCACCTACAGAGAGATGAACCTGGAGAAGAGTCCCCTAAGCAAGCTGGTCCTGGGGCTCTGTTCACAAACACAAACACACCCCACAGAGCCCCAGGACTGCAACACAATTAGACCCAACAAAATCATGAAAAAACTAAAAGATAATTACTTGACACATTGGAAATGATTAACGAATAAAAACAGAGCAAACTAGAATGCTATTTGGCCCTAAACAGAGAGTACACATTGGCAGAATAACTGTGACTGACCCAAACTCAGGGAAAGCTTTGACTATGTACAGACTCAGAGAGCATAGCCTTGCTATTGAGAAAGGCTGCCGTAGGCAGATCTGGCTCTCACGAGAAGACAGGCTATGTCCACACTGCCCACAAAATGAGGTGGAAACTGAGCTGCACTGCCTAACCTCCTGCCAAATGTATGACCATATTAGAAACACATATTTACCTCAGATTACACAGATCCACAAAGAATTCAAAAACACACCAGATTTTGATAAACTCCCAGATCTACTGGGTGAAATACCACTGTGTGCCGTCACAGCAGCAGGATGTGTGACCTGTTGCCACAAGAAAAGGTCAACCAGTGAAGAACAAACACCATTGTAAATACAACCCATATTTATCTTTATTTATTTTCCCTTTTTTTACTTTAACCATTTGTACATCGTTACAACACGGTATATATACATAATATAACATTTAAAATGTCTTTATTCTTTTGAAACTTCTGTGAGTGTAATGTTTACTGTTCTTTTTATTTGTTAATTTCACTTTTGTTTATTATCTACTTCACTTGCTTTGGCAATGTTAACATATGTTTCCTATGCCAATAAAGCCCTTGAATTTATTTGAACTAAATTGAGAGAGAGTGAGAGAGAGAGTCAGATGGGGAGAGAGAGTGAGAGAGTGAGAGAGAGAGAGAGAGAGAGAGAGAGAGAGAGAGAGAGAGAGAGAGAGAGAGAGAGAGAGAGAGAGAGAGAGAGAGAGAGAGAGAGAGAGAGAGAGAGAGAGAGAGAGAGAGAGAGAGAGAGAGAGAGAGAGAGAGAGAGAGAGAGAGAGAGAGAGAGAGAGAGAGAGAGAGAGAGAGAGAGAGAGAGAGAGAGAGAGAGAGAGAGAGAGAGAGAGAGAGAGAGAGAGAGAGAGAGAGAGAGAGAGAGAGAGAGAGAGAGAGAGAGAGAGAGAGAGAGAGAGAGAGAGAGAGAGAGAGAGAGAGAGAGAGAGAGAGAGAGAGAGAGAGAGAGAGAGAGGTGGTAAGGGAAGAGGAAGAGAGCATGTCCAGGTCATTTGAGTTAAACTGGAATGGTCTCTCTCTCTCTCTCTCTCTCGCTCTCTCTCTCGCTCTCGCTCTCGCTCTCGCTCTCTCTCTATCTCGCTCTCTCTCTCTCAGTATTTGTTTATTAACAATGCCCTTTGTTATGAATAATTCTAACATTTTATGAATATGCAAAATGTTATTGAAGAATGTTCATGTGTGTTTCACTGAAATGTTTAATACGAACCTCGATGCTGTATATTAAAACATTCAAAATGTCTTAATTTAACTTTGGGGGGGTCTACTGACAAAATGTCTTGGCTATCAGGGGATGCTTCCCAAATGATTCCCTATCCCTTACATAGTGCACTACTTTTTGGTACTATGTAGGGATATATTTAAGCAATAGGCCCAATATACCATGGCTAAGGGCTGTTCCTAGACACGACTCAACGTGGAGTGCCTGGACACAGCTCTTAGCCGTGGTATATTGGCAATATACCACAAACCCCCGAGGTGCCTTATTGCTGTTATAATCTGGTTACCAACGTAATTAGACCAGTAAAAATACATGTTTTGTCATGCTTGTCAACGCTACTGTACGTCAGACAGCACAAGAAACTGGACAATCTGAATCTACAATTTCATCACTCAGTGAGTCAGCTTCGCTCAGAATCAGGATATAATGCCAGTACCAATCAACTCATCTTGCTTTTCTGTGACGTCTGGTCTGGTTTCATCTGTACTGGATGAGACTTCACTGCGTTATGTACTGGATGAGGCTTCACTGCGTTCTGTACTGGATGAGGCTTCACCGTGTTCTGTACTGGATGAGGCTTCACCGCGTTCTGTACTGGATGAGGCTTCACCGCATTCTGTACTGGATGAGGCTTCACCGTGTTCTGTACTGGATGAGACTTCACTGCGTTCTGTACTGGATGAGGATTCACTGCGTTCTGTACTGGATGAGGATTCACTGCGTTCTGTACTGGATGAGGATTCACTGCGTTCTGTACTGGATGAGGATTCACCGTGTTTTGTACTGGATGAGGCTTCACTGCGTTCTGTACAGGATGAGGCTTCACTGCGTTATGTACTGGATGAGACTTCACTGCGTTCTGTACTGGATGAGGCTTCACCGCGTTCTGTACAGGATGAGGCTTCACTGCGTTCTGTACTGGATGAGGATTCACTGCATTCTGTACTGGATGAGGCTTCACTGCGTTCTGTACAGGATGAGGCTTCACTGCGTTCTGTACTGGATGAGGCTTCACTGCGTTCTGTACTGGATGAGGATTCACTGCGTTCTGCACTGGATGAGGATTCACTGCGTTCTGTACTGGATGAGGCTTCACTGCGTTCTGTACTGCAGGGGTGTTGGCAGCTCATTAAATGTTTGCTAACAAGCGGATAATAATTCTGTTGGTTAGTAATGACTCCACCATTAAACCGCCTGCTGCTTATCAGAGGCTAGCTGGTGCTAAGCTACAACGCTGAGCCACAATTACTGTCCACACATGCTTCACAGCATTAACAATCAAACTAGGAACAATGTGTTTTAAAGACAGAAGAGAGAGAGAGAGAGAGAGAGAGAGAGAGAGAGAGAGAGAGAGAGAGAGAGAGAGAGAGAGAGAGAGAGAGAGAGAGAGAGAGAGAGAGAGAGAGAGAAACTTATGTGAGTGAATTATCAAAAGTAAGCTTTGGCAATATGTACATTGGTTTGTCATAATAATAAAGCAAATTGAATTGAATTGAAATTGAGAGAGAGAGGGAGAAAGATAGATAGAGAGAGACAGAGACAGAGTGTGTGTGTGTGTCTGTGTGTGTCTGTGTGTGTGTGTGTGTGTGTGTGTGTGTGTGTGTGTGTGTGTGTGTGTGTGTGTGTGTGTGTGTGTGTGTGCAATAGATGGAACCAGGTCAATAATGACTGAATGAGTAGTGATTAGGTCTAGGTAGGGCAAATCATACTAAATCCACTCACTGACCAGGAGTAACGTACACAACACTACTATCATAACCATCACCAGGGGTAATGTACACAACACTACTATCATAACCATCACCAGGGGTAATGTACACAACACTACTATCATAACCATCACCAGGGGTAATGTACACAACACTACTATCATAACCATCACCAGGGGTAATGTACACAACACTACTATCATAACCATCACCAGGGGTAATGTACACAACACTACTATCATAACCATCACCAGGGGTAATGTACACAACACTACTATCATAACCATCACCAGGGGTAATGTACACAACACTACTATCATAACCATCACCAGGGGTAATGTACACAACACTACTATCATAACCATCACCAGGGGTAATGTACACAACACTACTATCATAACCATCACCAGGAGTAATGTACACAACACTGCTATCATAACCATCACCATGAGTAATGTACACAATACTGCTATCATAACCATCACAACTTCACACAGTGCACTCCCAATAAATTATAAACCTAAACTTAATCTGTGTCCCAAAATAGCACACTATTCCCTACGAAGTGCACTACTTTTGACCAGAGCCCTATGAGTAGTACACTATGTAGGGAATAGGGTGCCATTTGGGGCTCATTCTGAGCTATTGACATTGTCTTCACTGAATTAATTGGGCTGCTAAAAGCCTTAATGAGGCTCATTGAAGTCATTATTATAGAAAATAACAAACATTCATTATCCCAATCACAGCCACTAAGGGAGCGTCTCAAATGGTATCCTATCCCCGATACAGTGTTATGGGTTCTGGTCAAAGGTATTTCACTATATAGGGGAAAGGGTACCATTTAGGCAGCAGCCTGGGTTCTCATGAGTCTCCATTCATTCATACACACCTAATGCATCAGCTCAAAAGGTTATGGTTTAGAAAGATAACGATAGTGAGAGAAAAAACAAGGTTATAGAGTTCACTGCATATTGCAGTAGTATAGTATGTCTGGGTTATAGAGTTCACTGCATAATGCAGTAGTATAGTATGTCTGGGTTATAGGGTACACTGCATAATGCAGTAGTATAGTATGTCTGGGTTATAGGGTACACTGCATAATGCAGTAGTATAGTATGTCTGGGTTATAGGGTACACTGCATAATGCAGTAGTATAGTATGCCTGGGTTATAGGGTACACTGCATAATGCAGTAGTATAGTATGTCTGGGTTATAGAGTTCACTGCATAATGCAGTAGTATAGTATGTCTGGGTTATAGGGTACACTGCATAATGCAGTAGTATAGTATGTCTGGGTTATAGGGTACACTGCATAATGCAGTAGTATAGTATGTCTGGGTTATAGGGTACACTGCATAATGCAGTAGTATAGTATGCCTGGGTTATAGGGTACACTGCATAATGCAGTAGTATAGTATGTCTGGGTTATAGAGTTCACTGCATAATGCAGTAGTATAGTATGTCTGGGTTATAGAGTACACTGCATAATGCAGTAGTATAGTATGTCTGGGTTATAGAGTTCATTGCATAATGCAGTAGTATAGTATGCCTGGGTTATAGGGTACACTGCATAATGCAGTAGTATAGTATGTCTGGTTTATAGGGTACACTGCATAATGCAGTAGTATAGTATGTCTGGGTTATAGGGTACACTGCATAATGCAGTAGTATAGTATGTCTGGGTTATAGAGTACACTGCATAATGCAGTAGTATAGTATGTCTGGGTTATAGGGTACACTGCATAATGCAGTAGTATAGTATGTCTGGGTTATAGGGTACACTGCATAATGCAGTAGTACAGTATGTCTGGGTTATAGGGTACACTGCATAATGCAGTAGTATAGCATGTCTGGGTTATAGAATTCACTGCATAATGCAGTAGTATAGTATGTCTGGGTTATAGGGTACACTGCATAATGCAGTAGTATAGCATGTCTGGGTTATAGAATTCACTGCATAATGCAGTAGTATAGTATGTCTGGTTTATAGGGTACACTGCATAATGCAGTAGTATAGTATGTCTGGGTTATAGGGTACACTGCATAATGCAGTAGTATAGTATGTCTGGGTTATAGGGTACACTGCATAATGCAGTAGTATAGTATGTCTGGTTTATAGGGTACACTGCATAATGCAGTAGTATAGTATGTCTGGGTTATAGGGTACACTGCATAATGCAGTAGTATAGTATGTCTGGGTTATAGGGTACACTGCATAATGCAGTAGTATAGTATGTCTGGGTTATAGGGTACACTGCATAATGCAGTAGTATAGTATGTCTGGGTTATAGGGTACACTGCATAATGCAGTAGTATAGTATGTCTGGGTTATAGGGTACACTGCATAATGCAGTAGTATAGTATGTCTGGGTTATAGGGTACACTGCATAATGCAGTAGTATAGTATGTCTGGGTTATAGGGTACACTGCATAATGCAGTAGTATAGTATGCCTGGGTTATAGGGTACACTGCATAATGCAGTAGTATAGTATGTCTGGGTTATAGGGTACACTGCATAATGCAGTAGTATAGTATGTCTGGGTTATAGGGTACACTGCATAATGCAGTAGTATAGTATGTCTGGGTTATAGGGTACACTGCATATTGCAGTAGTATAGTATGTCTGGGTTATAGAGTTCTCTGCATAATGCAGTAGTATAGTATGTCTGGGTTATAGGGTACACTGCATAATGCAGTAGTATAGTATGTCTGGGTTATAGGGTACACTGCATAATGCAGTAGTATAGTATGTCTGGGTTATAGGGTACACTGCATAATGCAGTAGTATAGTATGTCTGGGTTATAGGGTACACTGCATAATGCAGTAGTATAGTATGTCTGGGTTATAGGGTACACTGCATAATGCAGTAGCATAGTATGTCTGGTTTATAGGGTACACTGCATAATGCAGTAGTATAGTATGTCTGGGTTATAGGGTACACTGCATAATGCAGTAGCATAGTATGTCTGGTTTATAGGGTACACTGCATAATGCAGTAGTATAGTATGTCTGGGTTATAGGGTACACTGCATAATGCAGTAGTATAGTATGTCTGGGTTATAGGGTACACTGCATAATGCAGTAGTATAGTATGTCTGGGTTATAGGGTACACTGCATAATGCAGTAGTATAGTATGTCTGGGTTATAGGGTACACTGCATAATGCAGTAGTATAGTATGTCTGGGTTATAGGGTACACTGCATAATGCAGTAGTATAGTATGTCTGGGTTATAGGGTACACTGCATATTGCAGTAGTATAGTATGTCTGGGTTATAGAGTACACTGCATAATGCAGTAGTATAGTATGTCTGGGTTATAGGGTACACTGCATAATGCAGTAGTATAGTATGTCTGGGTTATAGGGTACACTGCATAATGCAGTAGTATAGTATGTCTGGGTTATAGAGTACACTGCATAATGCAGTAGTATAGTATGTCTGGGTTGATATGTCTGTAAATGGTGGTGATTGACACTGGATAGACGGCTATGTTTAAAACGAGGTGAACACTCCATACAGCCATAGTCAAGGGCTACATGAGTATGGTGTGTTTGACAATGCCTGCATCTTGTTCATGCTAGCAATGCTAATCTCCTGGATTAATCTGATTAATTTGTAGTTAACGTTGTAATCCTAATCTCCAAACTGTACCTGGTCTGCAGGATTTTATTAATATCTATATATCATATATAATATACAATATCTAATACATTCCTTTTTCACCATCGTTCTATTTTATTAGCATCTATGATCCTCTGTCAGCCTGGTCCCAGATCTGTTCTTACTGTCTGTTAGCTTGGTCCCAGATCTGTTTGTACTGTCTGTTAGCCTGGTCCCAGATCTGTTTGTACTGTCTATTAGCCTGGTCCCAGGTCTGTTTGTACTGTCTATTAGCCTGATCCCAGGTCTGTTTGTACTGTCTATTAGTCTGGTCCCAGGTCTGTTTGTACTGTCTATTAGCCTGGTCCCAGATCTGTTCTTACTGTCTGTTAGCCTGGTCCCAGGTCTGTTTGTACTGTCTGTTAGCCTGGTCCCAGATCTGTTTGTACTGTCTGTTAGCCTGGTCCCAGGTCTGTTTGTACTGTCTGTTAGCCTGGTCCTAGATCTGTTTGTACCGTCTGTTAGCCTGGTCCCAGATCTGTTCTTACTGTCTGTTAGCCTGGTCCCAGGTCTGTTTGTACTGTCTATTAGCCTGGTCCCAGATCTGTTTGTACTGTCTGTTAGCCTGGTCCCAGGTCTGATTGTACTGTCTGTTAGCCTGGTCCCAGATCTGTTTGTACCATCTGTTAGCCTGGTCCCAGGTCTGTTTGTACTGTCTATTAGCCTGGTCCCAGATCTGTTTGTACTGTCTATTAGCCTGGTCCCAGGTCTGTTTGTACTGTCTATTAGCCTGGTCCCAGGTCTGTTTGTACCGTCTATTAGCCTGGTCCCAGATCTGTTTGTACTGTCTGTTAGCCTGGTCCCAGGTCTGTTTGTACCGTCTGTTAGCCTGGTCCCAGATCTGTTTGTACTGTCTGTTAGCCTGGTCCCAACTCCTATGGTCAGTGTCACCATAGGGAATGACAAATCACATCACATTATACTCGTCCCATGCTTGGTAAAATAACATCTATAGGCTAACAGTGAAATGCTGACTGATGGGCTATTTCCAACATGGCAGAGAGAAAGATAGAAATAACAGAAAAATAAATAGATACACAATGAGTAATGATAACTTGCCTATATACACGGGGTACCAGTACTGAGTCAATGAGTAATGATAACTTGGCTATATACACGGGGTACCAGTACAGAGTCAATGAGTAATGATAACTTGGCTATATACACGGGGTACCAGTACAGAGTCAATGAGTAATGATAACTGGGCTCTATACACGGGGTACCAGTACAGAGTCAATGAGTAATGATAACTGGGCTATATACACTGGGTACCAGTACAGAGTCAATGAGTAATGATAACTTGGCTATATACACGGGGTACCAGTACAGAGTCAATGAGTAATGATAACTGGGCTATATACACTGGGTACCAGTACAGAGTCAATGAGTAATGATAACTTGGCTATATACACTGGGTACCACCAGTACAGAGTTGTGTGTGCAGGGATGCGAGGTAGTTGAGGTAGATATGTACATACAGGTAGGGATAAAGTGACTAGGCAATAGGATAGATAATAAACAGTAACAGCAACGTGTGTGATGAGTCACAGTTAGTTCAAGGTAGGGTCAATGCAGACAGTCCGGGTAGCTATTTGGTTAACTACTTAGCAGTCTTTTGGCTTGGGGGTAGAAGCTGTTCAGGGTCCTGTTGGTTCCAGACTTGATGCATCGGTACCGCTTGTCACGCGGTAGCAGAGAAAGCAGTCTATGACTTGGGTGTCTGGATTCTACATTTTTAGGGTTTTCCTCTGACACCGCCTGGTATAGAGGTCTTGGATGGCAGGGAGCTCGGCCCCAGTAATGTACTGGGCCGTTCGCACCACCCTCTGTAGCATATGGCGGTCGGATGCCGAGCAGTTGCCATACCAGGCGGTGATACAGTCAGTCAAGATGCTCTCAATGGTGCAGTTGTATAACATTTTGAGGATCTGAGGGCCCCACGCCAAATCTTTTCAGCCACCTGAGGGGGAAGAGGCATTGTCGTGATCTCTTCACGACTGGCGTGTGTGCCATGTTTATTCCTTAGTGATGTGGACACAGAGGAACTTGAAGCTCTCGACCCGGCTCCACTACAGCCCAGTCGACGTGGATGTGGGCGTGTTCAGCCCTTCGTTTTCCGTATTCCACGATCAGCTCCTTTGCTGCCGTTGAATGAGAGGTTGTTGTCTTGGCACCACACTGGACAAAACAGCACAAACAGTTCTGTTGTATTTTTCATTTATTTTAATTTTATTTTTTATAATTTAACCTTTATTTAACTAGGCAAGTCAGTTAAGAACACATTTTTGACAGCCTTCCCGGGGAACAGTGGGTTAACTGCCTTGTTTAGGGGCAGAACAAACATTTTTTTACCTTGTCAGCTTGGGGGATTCGACCTTGCAACCTTCCGGTTACAAGTCCAATATTACTATTGCTACTTAGTACTATAGGGAATTACTTCCACTTCTCACCGTGTTAACAAAAAGCACAACAATATAGAATATAAATATTATTTTCAGAATGTTATATTGCACTTTCGCTCTCGCCTTGTACAGAAGGAAAATATTTTCCAAGAAATATCCTGAGCTCTGAAAAGTGTTTTAAATTGCTTGACCAAAACAATAGGCTGTTCAGAGCCCCTCGCCCTTATGTTAAGCTTGTTATGAATTGAAGGCTAAACAAATACCTCAAGCTGTAAAAAGGGGAATGTTATGACAGCATAACACAACTGGTTCTGTTGGAATCGTAGACACTGAAAGTTAAGTCTTGTTAAAAAAAGACACAATATTTCACATCAATGTCAAACTATATTAATGCCAGAAAAAAATGCTCCATGAACGGCACTTATTGTTTCCGGGAAACCTATACAGTATTATATTGTATAATTCCACAGAATTCCAGACTTAGGCTACTCAATGAGTATGAGAGGAGGTGTAGAGGTCAATACATCGAAGTAAAAGTCGGACACCTGACACCACCACACTTTATAATCTGACTACTATATAAAATAACTGGACAGATATTCACCTCAACACGAGCACAAAATAAGAATAACATTATAGTTGTTATACCTTTAGAGACAAACTTGAAGTTACCTTTCTATATTTAAATTCATTAAAGATTAAGCTCGTAAAGCTGTCTATTGCTGTTTGGGAGTTCCTAGTTGCCTCCAGGCACCCTTGTTTGCAGGATTCAAGGTTTCCTAACCCTGTTTGAATTAACACGTGAGACTCATAATTTGAAAATGCCTTGTTCTGATGAAAAACAAAACAGCAAAGGATTTTAGATAGACGGTAGCTTGCAGGTGATTGTTAATTTAGTGTTACATATTCTGCAAACTGAGCAAGATTTGATAAGCTAATTGCATTGTGTCCGTAGGTATGGAGGGAAGCCTGCTGAAGGTAAAGAAAGAGAGAGATTTGTTTAATTATTTAACTAGGCAAGTCAGTTAAGAACAAATTCTTATTTTCAATGACGGCCTAGGAACAGTGGGGTTAACTGCCTTGTTCAGGGGGCAGAACTACAGATTTGTACCTTGTCAGCTCAGGGATTTGAACTTGCAACTTTTCAGTTACTAGTCCAACACTCTAACCACTAAGCTACCCTGCCTCCCCAGATAAAGCCTGTCTACACAGAAGAATATCTATGCATCTCTCTCAGGAGTATGAGGTGTACTTGTAGTTAAGGAAATCCATGATAGGTGATGCAACACTGAGACATTACTCTTGTAGAAACTTGAGGTAAGTTCAGACAGAGACACAAAACCTCAGGGTAAATGAAACACTTCACCTCCAATTCTAATCATTAGATGGTATTTATCATTGGTTTCTCTAACAGATCAACTCTCCAACAGTATCTGCAATAGTCTGAAGTAAACAGACAGAGAAATCTCAATTGGAGAATGTAATGTCAGTCCCAAGCTGCCATTTTCTCTCCTCTCCTGTCCTCTCCCTGCTCCAGGCAGATAGTTACTATGGTAACCAACCTGCTCCAGGCAGATACTTACTATGGTAACCAACCTGCTCCAGGCAGATACTTACTATAGTAACAAACCTGCTCCAGGCAGATAGTTACTATGGTAACCAACCTGCTCCAGGCAGATACTTACTATGGTAACCAACCTGCTCCAGGCAGTTACTTACTATAGTAACCAACCTGCTCCAGGCAGTTACTTACTATGGTAACCAACCTGCTCCAGGCAGATAGTTACAATGGTAACCGACCTGCTCCAGGCAGATAGTTACTATAGTAACCAACCTGCTCCAGGCAGAGACTTACTATAGTAACCAACCTGCTCCAGGCAGATAATTACTATGGTAACCGACCTGCTCCAGGCAGTTACTTACTATGGTAACTAACCTGCTCCAGGCAGATAGTTACTATGGTAACCAACCTGCTCCAGGCAGATACTCACTATGGTAACCAACCTGCTCCAGGCAGATAGTTACTACGGTAACCAACCTGGTCCAGGCAGATAGTTACTACGGTAACCAACCTGGTCCAGGCAGATAGTTACTATGGTAACCAACCTGCTCCAGGCAGATAGTTACTATAATAACCAACCTGCTCCAGGCAGATAGTTACTATGGTAACCAACCTGGTCCAGGCAGATAGTTAATATAGTAACCAACCTGCTCCAGGCAGAGACTTACAATAGTAACCAACCTGCTCCAGGCAGATAGTTACTATGGTAACCAACCTGCTCCAGGCAGATAGTTACTACGGTAACCAACCTGGTCCAGGCAGATAGTTACTATGGTAACCAACCTGCTCCAGGCAGATAGTTACAATGGTAACCAACCTGCGCCAGGCAGATAGTTACTATGGTAACCAACCTGCTCCAGGCAGATAGTTACTATAGTAACCAACCTGCTCCAGGCAGATACTTACTTTGGTAACTAACCTGCTCCAGGCAGATAGTTACTACGGTAACCAACCTGGTCCAGGCAGATAGTTACTACGGTAACCAACCTGGTCCAGGCAGATAGTTACTACGGTAACCAACCTGGTCCAGGCAGATAGTTACTATGATAACCAACCTGCTCCAGGCAGATAGTTACTATGGTAACCAACCTGCTCCAGGCAGATAGTTACTATGGTAACCAACCTGCTCCAGGCAGTTACTTACTATGGTAACCAACCTGCTCCAGGCAGATAGTTACTACGGTAACCAACCTGGTCCAGGCAGATAGTTACTACGGTAACCAACCTGGTCCAGGCAGATAGTTACTACGGTAACCAACCTGGTCCAGGTAGATAGTTACTATGGTAACCAACCTGCTCCAGGCAGATAGTTACTATAGTAAATAACCTGCTCCAGGCAGATAGTTACTATGGTAACCAACCTGCTCCAGGCAGATAGTTACTACGGTAACCAACCTGGTCCAGGCAGATAGTTACTATAGTAACCAACCTGCTCCAGGCAGATACTTACTTTGGTAACTAACCTGCTCCAGGCAGATAGTTACTATGGTAAGCAACCTGCTCCAGGCAGATAGTTACTACGGTAACCAACCTGGTCCAGGCAGATAGTTACTACGGTAACCAACCTGGTCCAGGCAGATAGTTACTATGGTAACCAACCTGCTCCAGGCAGATAGTTACTATAGTAACCAACCTGCTCCAGGCAGATAGTTACTATGGTAACCAACCTGGTCCAGGCAGATAGTTAATATAGTAACCAACCTGCTCCAGGCAGAGACTTACAATAGTAACCAACCTGCTCCAGGCAGATAGTTACTATGGTAACCAACCTGCTCCAGGCAGATAGTTACTACGGTAACCAACCTGGTCCAGGCAGATAGTTACTATGGTAACCAACCTGCTCCAGGCAGATAGTTACAATGGTAACCAACCTGGTCCAGGCAGATAGTTACTATGGTAACCAACCTGCTCCAGGCAGATAGTTACTATAGTAACCAACCTGCTCCAGGCAGATACTTACTTTGGTAACTAACCTGCTCCAGGCAGATAGTTACTACGGTAACCAACCTGGTCCAGGCAGATAGTTACTACGGTAACCAACCTGGTCCAGGCAGATAGTTACTACGGTAACCAACCTGGTCCAGGCAGATAGTTACTATGGTAACCAACCTGCTCCAGGCAGATAGTTACTATGGTAACCAACCTGCTCCAGGCAGATAGTTACTATGGTAACCAACCTGCTCCAGGCAGATAGTTACTATAGTAAATAACCTGCTCCAGGCAGATAGTTACTATGGTAACCAACCTGCTCCAGGCAGATAGTTACTATGGTAACCAACCTGGTCCAGGCAGATAGTTACTATGGTAACCAACCTGCTCCAGGCAGATAGTTACAATGGTAACCAACCTGCGCCAGGCAGATAGTTACTATGGTAAGCAACCTGCTCCAGGCAGATAGTTACTACGGTAACCAACCTGGTCCAGGCAGATAGTTACTACGGTAACCAACCTGGTCCAGGCAGATAGTTACTACGGTAACCAACCTGGTCCAGGCAGATAGTTACTATGGTAACCAACCTGCTCCAGGCAGATAGTTACTATAGTAACCAACCTGCTCCAGGCAGATAGTTACTATGGTAACCAACCTGGTCCAGGCAGATAGTTAATATAGTAACCAACCTGCTCCAGGCAGAGACTTACAATAGTAACCAACCTGCTCCAGGCAGATAGTTACTATGGTAACCAACCTGCTCCAGGCAGATAGTTACTACGGTAACCAACCTGGTCCAGGCAGATAGTTACTATGGTAACCAACCTGCTCCAGGCAGATAGTTACAATGGCAACCAACCTGGTCCAGGCAGATAGTTACTATGGTAACCAACCTGCTCCAGGCAGATAGTTACTATAGTAACCAACCTGCTCCAGGCAGATACTTACTTTGGTAACTAACCTGCTCCAGGCAGATAGTTACTACGGTAACCAACCTGGTCCAGGCAGATAGTTACTACGGTAACCAACCTGGTCCAGGCAGATAGTTACTACGGTAACCAACCTGGTCCAGGCAGATAGTTACTATGGTAACCAACCTGCTCCAGGCAGATAGTTACTATGGTAACCAACCTGCTCCAGGCAGATAGTTACTATGGTAACCAACCTGCTCCAGGCAGATAGTTACTATAGTAAATAACCTGCTCCAGGCAGATAGTTACTATGGTAACCAACCTGCTCCAGGCAGATAGTTACTATGGTAACCAACCTGGTCCAGGCAGATAGTTACTATGGTAACCAACCTGCTCCAGGCAGATAGTTACAATGGTAACCAACCTGCGCCAGGCAGATAGTTACTATGGTAACCAACCTGCTCCAGGCAGATAGTTACTATAGTAACCAACCTGCTCCAGGCAGATACTTACTTTGGTAACTAACCTGCTCCAGGCAGATAGTTACTATGGTAAGCAACCTGCTCCAGGCAGATAGTTACTACGGTAACCAACCTGGTCCAGGCAGATAGTTACTACGGTAACCAACCTGGTCCAGGCAGATAGTTACTATGGTAACCAACCTGCTCCAGGCAGATAGTTACTATGGTAACCAACCTGCTCCAGGCAGAGAGTTACTATGGTAAGCAACCTGCTCCAGGCAGATACTTACTATGGTAACAAACCTGCTCCAGGCAGATAGTTACTATAGTAACCAACCTGCTCCAGGCAGATACTTACTATGGTAACCAACCTGCTCCAGGCAGATACTTACTATGGTAACTAACCTGCTCCAGGCAGATAGTTACTATGGTAACCAACCTGCTCCAGGCAGAGAGTTACTACGTTACTCTCCAAGAGGACAGGGGTTGAATATTTTGGTATTGGTTACTGTAGCTATTATCAGAGTTATATTTATTTATTCAAAACAAATATATATATATATATTTCTCTTAAACTTGCAGCTGGAGAAAATGTATGTCTCCAAATGGCACCCTGTTCCTTATGGGCCCTGGTCAAAGGTAGTGCACTACATAGGGAATAGGGTTCTATAGGGCTCTGGTCTAAAGTAGTGCACTACATAGGGAATAGGGTTCTATAGGGCTCTGGTCCAAAGTAGTGCACTATATAGGGAATAGGTTTCCATAGGGCTCTGGTCTAAAGTAGTGCACTATATAGGGAATAGGGTGGCATTTAGGACATAGACAATGCTTCCTGCCAGGTAGGGATAGTATTTATTTAACCTTTATTTAACTAGGCAAGTCAGTTAAGAACAAATTCTTATTTACAATGACGGCCTACCAAAAGGCAAAAGGCCTCCTGCGGGGACAGGGGATAAAACACACATCACGACAAGAGAGACAACACAACACTACATAAAGAGAGACCTAAGACAACAACATAGCATGGCAGCAACACATGACAACACAACATGTTAGCTACACAAAACATGGTACAAACATTATTGGGCTCAGACAACAACACAAAGGGCAAGAAGGTAGAGACAACAATACATCAAGCGAAGCAGCCACAACTGTCAGTAAGAGGGTCTTTGATTGAGTCTTTGAATGAAGAGATGGAGATAAAACTGTCCAGTGAGTGTTTTTTGCAGCTCGTTTCAGCCGCAAGCTGCAGCGAACTGAAAAGACGAGCGACCCAGGGATGTGTGTGCTTTGGGGACCTTCAACAGAATGTGACTGTCAGAATGGTGGTGTATGTGGAGGATGAGGGCTGCAGTAGATATCTCAGATAGGGGGGAGTGAGGCCTAAGAGGGTTTTTATAAATAAGCATCAACCAGTGGGTTTTGCGACAGGTATACAGAGATGACCAGTTTACAGAGGAGTAGAGAGTGCAGTGATGTGTCCTATTAGGAGCATTGGTGGCAAATCTGATGGCCGAATGGTAAAGAACATCTAGCCGCTCGAGAGCACCCTTACCTGCCGATCTATAAATTACGTCTCTGTAGTCTAGCATGGGTAGGATGGTCAGAGTAAAGATGACAGTAGCTACTGCCAGGTAGCGAGAGTAGAGATGAGAGAATCGGGGGGAAATTGGTATCTGTAGGAGCCAGAGGGAGTGATGAGAATCTCTTATCTGTTTGTGGGTGATAGGAGAGACTTAGCGAGGCACGGTGAGCCTATGAAAGGGTTGTGGGTATGACTGTGCATTAATGACAATGAGGAGAGGACGTGACCACGCTTCCTTCCAAGGCTGACACTTTCTGGCAAAAACAGAAAATATAACCAACTAACCCACCCACCCAGGAAGCACCAGCCAGCCAGCCAGTCAACCAGGAAGCGCCAGCCAGCCAGCCACCTACCCAGGAAGCACCAGCCAGCCAGCCACCTACCCAGGAAGCACCAGCCAGCCAGCCACCTACCCAGGAAGCACCAGCCAACCAGCCAGTCAACCAGGAAGCACCAGCCAGCCAGCCAGTCAACCAGGAAGCACCAGCCAACCAACCAATGCAGACAAACTCAGAGAAATGTAGTCTACAATCCACGGACAATACATCCTGGTCTACAATCCACGGACAATACATCCTGGTCTACAATCCACAGACAATACATCCTGGTCTACAATCCACGGACAATACATCCTGGTCTACAATCCACAGACAATACATCCTGGTCTACAATCCACGGACAATACATCCTGGTCTACAATCCACAGACAATACATCCTGGTCTACAATCCACGGACAATACATCCTGGTCTACAATCGACAGAATAAATAAAATAAAAAGTATGTGTGGATTTATTAGCCGTAGTATTCTATGAAAACTCTTCACAAATAACAAGGGATCAGAAACTGAAATTAAATGGCAAGTGAAATAAAAATAAAAAAATGTAAAACTGTTTTCAGTGTGAAAGAAGAAAGATGGAGGTGCTTTGGTATTAAATACATGTTTTTATATATATATATATATATATATATATATATATTTGTTTTTATTGAATATCCGAAACATACAATACAACTTGCAGTGAAGCCGCTCAACACACCACAACAGTCATCCAACAGACTCCCATTCAGAGCGACACACAGACGCATCCAGGGTCAATGCCCTGCTCAAGGGCACGTTGACCGATCTCCCACCAGGCCAAAAAACGTGAACCCGAACACTCCAAGATCCCCCCCACACAGTTCCATAATAGCTGTCCTTCAACCATCCGAGACCCCTCCCACAGTCCACTCCCAAGAAGAAAAAAAAATAAAAATTAATTAAATGTATTCTATTCCCCACCCCCAAGAACCCCCCATTGCACCAACAACCCCCCAATGCACCAACAACCACCCAATGCACCAACAACCCCCCAATGCACCAACAACCACCCAATGCACCAACAACCACCCATTGCACCAACAACCACCCAATGCACCAACAACCACCCAATGCACCAACAACCACCCAATGCACCAACAACCACCCAATGCACCAACAACCACCCATTGCACCAACAACCACCCAATGCACCAACAACCACCCAATGCACCAACAACCCCCCAATGCACCAACAACCACCCAATGCACCAACAACCACCCATTGCACCAACAACCACCCAATGCACCAACAACCACCCAATGCACCAACAACCACCCAATGCACCAACAACCACCCAATGCACCAACAACCACCCAATGCACCAACAACCCCCCAATGCACCAACAACCACCCAATGCACCAACAACCACCCATTGCACCAACAACCACCCAATGCACCAACAACCACCCAATGCACCAACAACCCCCCAATGCACCAACAACCACCCAATGCACCAACAACCACCCAATGCACCAACAACCACCCAATGCACCAACAGCCACCCATTGCACCAACAACCACCCAATGCACCAACAACCACCCAATGCACCAACAACCACCCAATGCACCAACAACCACCCAATGCACCAACAACCACCCATTGCACCAACAACCACCCAATGCACCAACAACCACCCAATGCACCAACAACCAAGAGAACTAAAGAGAAAAAAGGAAAAGACAGAAGAAAACAGCAAAACAACAATGCAAAATTAAAAAAAAAAAAGATTCAAACAAATTCCAACAAAGGACATCAAGGACAATTAAAATCATAACAGCAACGCCAACTGTATATGTTTGTGTGCATGTCTGGCACTATTACATGGACGTATGTGTTCTTGTATGTGTTTATTTGAATGAGAGTGTTTGTGTGTGTATATGCATGTGTACAAACACCTGCACGGCATCAGCCTCAGGCAAACCGGCATTAGCTGTAAAAACACTGCCCCTCAGTGTCATTCAAACTTACTTTTTATTTTGGTTAATTTTGACATATTTATTTTTCTTTTATCTTTGACCATCATTCTATTTCCCGCACAGCAACTCCACTCCCACTTGTGTCCAATTCCACATCCCAACCCTCAGCTTCCCTCAGCCCATCCCATCTATCTCTGCTGGCCACCCACTTCGGGTTTCTACGCAACACATATCTTTCAACTATGCTGTGATGTTTAACGTACAATTTCATTATATCTAATCGAATAGAATCCACAGATTGCGAGTTGAAGATAAATATTTTTAAAAAGAGTATTAGTATATTAGTAATTTACTGACCCGGTCTTTCCAGATCTCCTAACAGTACTGTTTCTAGGGTCAATTTTAAATCAGTGCTATGCATTTTCAGTCATTCCTGAACCTGAGACCAGAAACAGGCTACCTGAGGGAAATACCAAAATAAATGGTCTATTGATTCTGTATCCTCACAATAAAATCTGCAGAGCTTTGATGATTTTATGCCCCAAATATTCAACATTTTGTTGGTGGCAAGAATTCTATATTAATAATTTTAGCTGAAAAGCATGAAGTCTTGAATCCTGCGTTGTTGTATATATCAACTCATACACCCTGTACCATGGAATCGCTACATCAACAATCTCTTCCCAACTATTTTGCAATCTGTATGGCACAGTGGTCAACATCCTGGTCCTCAAATGAAACTGGTATACTTTCCTATTTATGCTATTTTTATTCCTCCGCCAGTTTTGGTCCAATATATTGGGCAGACAGACCAGTTCCCTACCTCCTCCCGCTGCCACCTGCCTCCTCCATTTTTGGGGTAATGCTGTAATCAATTGGTTGTACTCTTGGATTGAGCAGACCTTCCCATACAATTCTGATAGCTCCATGAAGGACATAACTCTACCATTTCAATTTACAATATCATTTAAGAACAAAATACCCCCTTTCAAACATCTTTCCCATAAATACAGGTATTGTATCAACCAGCACATTTGAGTTTGAGTTTATTTTTATTTTTACAGGGACCGTGCACATGAGTCAATGTTTCAGTAAAAGTGCCGTTTTTTTCACCAGCCGGCTAATTTTCAACCGCAGTCCCTGGGCAGGTTATTAAAAACAATTTGAGTTCAGCCATAATATTTGTTGTAATATTTTTTATGTCTTTTCAGGGGGATGAAATTGTAGCCAGCTCTGCAATGCTTGTTTGAAAAAGAGATACTTACAAAAAAAAGTATAATTTTCAATTAATCGAAAATGAGACATGGCAATCTGCATATAGGAAAAAAGGCAATTTTTAAACAATGGATGAGCTTTTCTTAGTAATCTATTTGAGAACCATTTAGGGTTCAAGTAAAACTTTTGAACGAGTGAAGCTTTTAGAGAGAGGTTCAGTGCTTTTATATTTAATCATCTCAACCCACCCAATAAACTGCAGGGTAATGTAAAATTTGTATTTTTTAAAGATCCAATTTGTCATTTTGTACACTATACATTATTTTTTTACCGATTTCACAAAATAATTACCAAAATTGAAAAAATCCAGGCATTTATAAATAAAATCCAGTTTTACTTTATCAAATGCCTTTTCAAAATCCGCTATAAATACACAGGCTTGGCTTCTTATATGTTTCATGATGTTCTATTGTTTCTAGTAGTTGTCGTATATTATCTCCAATGTATCGTCCATGTAAAAAAAACCTGTCTGATCAGGATGAACAATACCTGGTAAAACCCTTTTAATTCTGAGTGCTATGCATTTCGCTAGTATTTCTGCATCACAACATTGAAGTGTAAGGGGCCTCCAGTTTATTAGATAGACCGGGTCTTTATATTTGCCATCTGGGTCTTGTTTTAATAATAGAGAAATCAGACCTTCCTGCTGCGTACCTGACAGACTACCATTTCTATAGGAGTAGTTAAAACAATCTAACAATGGAGCTTTTAGTATATCAAAAAAGGCTTGATATACCTCTACCGGTATGCCATCAAGCCCTGGGGTTTTTCCAGACTGAAATGATTTAATAACCTCAAAAATGTATTCCTCTGTAATTTGGTTTTCGCTCTGATCTTTCTGTACATTTAAAATTTTTCCATGTTTTATATTATTTGGAAAGAATTCCTGAGCGTAATCTTCATTCAGTGGGAGAGGATGGGACGGAAAAGAGAACATCTGCCTAAAATAATTAGCTTCTTCTTTTACAATATAATTCAGAGAATCATAGATGACTCCCGTCTTCAGTAACGAGGTTCTGGAAATTATTTTTGTGAGCGTTCCTGTATTGGAGATTCAGGAAGAATGTGCATTTTTCTCCATGTTCCGTCCAGTTTGCTTTATTTTTGTAATAGATTACATTAGATCGTTCTTGAATAAGTTCCTCAAGTTCTTTTTTGTTTTTCTTCTAACTTATTCTGTATCTCTGTAGTATCGTTTTTATTGCTGTCTACCTGTACTATTAGTTCATGGATTTCCCGTGTTAGTCTTGTCTCTTTAGCCAGAAACTGCGTTTTTATTATTGATTAATATTGAATTGAATGACCTCCGAAGGTACATTTAAAGGTATCCCAAACAATAAGGGGATTTGCTGAACCTAAAATATACTGGAAAAATTCAGTTATAAATTATTTTGTCTTAGTTAAAAATAAACTTTGATAAACTTTCCAATATCCCCGTCCACGTGGAAAATCTATAAGAGTTATGTGAATGCCAATTAGACCGTGATCCAATCGTATTCTGTCTCCTATTCAAACTTTTTTAACCTTTTGATGCGAGAGAGAAAGAGACAAGAAAGTAGTCAAGACGACTAGCTTGGTTAAGTCTCCTCCATGTGTATCTCACTAGGTCGGGGTTTTTCAGTCTCCAAATATCCACTATTTCTAATCTGTCCATAATATTTGTGATTTCCTTAAGGGCACGGTGATGATAGTTTGTAGAGTGATTACCTTTACGGTCCATTGAGGTACATAACACTGTTATAGTCTCCTACCATAATGATAAATACATGTTTTAAGTGAGGCTATACTTTAGTATTAAATACATGTTTTTAGTGAGGCTATACTTTAGTATTAAATACATGTTTTTAGTGAGGGTGTTTAAAAAAAAATACATTCAGTTTTCACATTATTATTATTACACCTTTCACACACACACACACACACACACACACACACACACACACACACACAAACAGCTCAGTGTGCTTGTGCTATGTCAATCCAGGAGAGAATTAGCAGCATTAAAGAGTACTCAAGCAGTGCTGTAATGACTCTAACTAGTCTGATTTGACTCTAACTAGTCTGATTTGACTCTAACCTGTCTGATTTGACTCTAACTAGTCTGATTTGACTCTAACCTGTCTGATTTGACTCTAACCTGTCTGATTTGACTCTAACCAGTCTGATTTGACTCTAACCAGTCTGATTTGACTCTAACCTGTCTGATTTGACTCTAACTAGTCTGATTTGACTCTAACTAGTCTGATTTGACTCTAACCAGTCTGATTTGACTCTAACCTGTCTGATGTGACTTTAACCAGTCTGATTTGACTCTAACCTGTCTGATGTGACTCTAACCAGTCTGATTTGACTCTAACCAGTCTGATTTGACTCTAACCCATCTGATTTGACTCTAACCTGTCTGATTTGACTCTAACCAGTCTGATTTGACTCTAACTAGTCTGATTTGACTCTAACCAGTCTGATTTGACTCTAACCTGTCTGATGTGACTCTAACCAGTCTGATTTGACTCTAACCTGTCTGATGTGACTCTAACCAGTCTGATTTGACTCTAACCCATCTGATTTGACTCTAACCAGTCTGATTTGACTCTAACCAGTCTGATTTGACTCTAACCAGTCTGATTTGACTCTGATTTGACTCTAACCAGTCTTATTTGACTCTAACCAGTCTGATTTGACTCTAACCAGCTTAGAATAAGGGTTATGGGATGCTAAAGTTGTTCACGACAAAACTTGAACATGCCAGATTGCTAGATTGCTAGACTGTCGCGGATTACGCCCACCCCTCCTCCCTGACCAACCTCCATAATTTCGATGTTGTCTAATGTAACTAGACCATTAGTAGGTATCATATGTCTTGGAGGTGCTCAGAAATACATCAAGTATATTTCGTATGGCTCTGACGCCAGCTTGGGTGCTCTCTGTGTGAGATAACACAAATCCCCACCATAAGTGTTTTTCAGCCCCGCCATCTGCCACAGTAACTATCCTTCACTGAGAGAGAGAGAGAGAGAGAGAGAGAGAGAGAGAGAGAGAGAGAGAGAGAGAGAGAGAGAGAGAGAGAGAGAGAGAGAGCAGTTCTCTTCTCCAAATCCATCTGTGGCAGATTCTATCCACAGTCCCGCTCTCTCCTCTCTCCATCCCTCTCTCGTCTCTCCATCCCTCTCTCCTCTCTCCATCCCTCTCTCGTCTCTCCATCCCTCTCTCGTCTCTCCATCCCTCTCTCATCTCTCCGTCCCTCTCTCATCTCTCCGTCCCTCTCTCCTCTCTCCATCCCTCTCTCGTCTCTCCGTCCCTCTCTCGTCTCTCCATCCCTCTCTCATCTCTCCATCCCTCTCTCATCTCTCCGTCCCTCTCTCGTCTCTCCATCCCTCTCTCATCTCCCCGTCCCTCTCTCGTCTCTCCATCCCTCTCTCATCTCTCCATCCCTCTCTCATCTCTCTATCCCTCTCTCATCTCTCCATCCCTCTCTCATCTCTCCATCCCTCTCTCATCTCTCCATCCCTCTCTCATCTCTCATCTCTCTATCCCTGTCTCCTCTCCTCCATTCAAAATGCCATTACTGTCCATGCATCCGTCTACCACAGCCATCGCCATCAGAATTATAGCATGAACCAATAACTAATGTGCCAAACATATGGGATGGCCTCTGATTCCTGTGTCCTCTCCAATTTCCCTAGAGTGTTAGAGAGACCAGTCTATGTCCCACATCGAACCCTATTCCCTATATAGTGCACTACTTTAGACCAGAGCCCTATGGAACCCTATTCCCTATATAGTGCACTACTTTCGACCAGGGCCAAAAGGGTTCCGGTCAAAAGTAGTGCACTAAATATGGAATAGGGTGCCATTTAAGATGCTTTCTATAAGTGATGGCAAGCATTGCATTCACAGACTGGGATGTACTGCATGCATGTGGGCAGACTGTTGAAAATGGACTTGACACAATAACCTTACTCTGTTTCAGCTGAAGATCAGGTTTGGAATCCCTGGAAAAGGTCAAATAAAGGAAGGGAAGAGAGGGAGGGACAGAGAGAAACAGAAAGTTTGACAGAGACAGACAGACAGACAGAAACCAAGACAGAGAGAGAGAGAGAGAGAGAGAGAGAGAGAGAGAGAGAGAGAAAGAGAGAGAGAGAGAGAGAGAGAGAGAGAAAAGAGAAAGATAGAGAGACAGAGAGAAAGACAGACACAGAGAAACAGAGACTGACAGAGAGAGAGAGAGAGAGAGAGAGAGAGAGAGAGAGAGAGAGAGAGAGAGAGAGAGAGAGAGAGAGAGAGAGAGAGAGAGAGAGAGAGAGAGAGAGGGACAGATACAGACAGACAGAGACATGGACAGGAACAGGGACAGATATAGACAGACAGACAGAGACAAAGAGAGAAAAACCGAGACAGATAGACAGAGAGAGCAACAGAGAGAGAGAAACAGAGAGACAGAGAGAGCAACAGAGAGAGAGAAACAGAGAGACAGAGAGAGCAAAAGAGAGAGAGAAACAGAGGGACAGAGAGACAGAGAGAGCAAAAGAGAGAGAGAAACAGAGAGACAGAGAGACAGAGAGAGCAACAGAGAGAGAGAAACAGAGAGACAGAGAGACAGAGAGAGCAACAGAGAGAGAGAAACAGAGAGACAGAGAGACAGAGAGAGCAACAGAGAGAGAGAAACAGAGAGACAGACAAAGAGAGACAGAAAAGAGAGAGAGAAACAGAGAGACAGACAAAGAGAGACAGAAAAGAGAGAGAGAGAGAGAGCAAATGTAAAGATATGTTTCCGATTGCCAGTAAAGCCCTTGGAATTGAACTGAGTGAGAGAGAAACAGAGAATCAAAGAGTGTGTTTCCTAAGGCATGTCTTACTACCCGCTGTCAGTCAACAGTGAGGGTTTCCATCATTGGTAACAGTGAAGCTTAGCTGAAGATCGATGACTGCTGCTACGCTACGGATTTTAACACATCATAAACGAACAGCAGCTGTCTGGGTAACGTCGCCATTGTCACGTCGCCATGGTGACTGACTGACAGACAGAATAGTAAAAGCAAGAGCTACCCAGCCACCGTATGGGGGGATAACGGGGAACATATCGTATGGGGGGATAAAGGAGAGATAACGGGGAACATATCGTATGGGGGGGATAAAGGAGAGATAACGGGAACATATCGTATGGGGGGATAAAGGAGAGATAACGGGGAACATATCGTATGGGGGGATAAAGGAGAGATAACGGGGAACATATCGTATGGGGGGGATAAAGGAGAGATAACGGGGAACATATCGTATGGGGGGATAAAGGAGAGATAACGGGGAACATATCGTATGGGGGGGATAAAGGAGAGATAACGGGGAACATATCGTATGGGGGGATAAAGGAGATGTCCCAAATGGAACTCTATTCCCTATATAGTGCACTACTTTAGACCAAAGCCCTATAGAACCCTATTCCCTATATAGTGCACTACTTTAGACCAGAGCCCTATGGAACCCTATTCCCTATATAGTACACTACTTTTAGCCAGGGTAGTGCACTATATAGGGAATAGGGTACCATTTGTGATGTATACCACTTTGGCTTCAGAACAGACTAACTTCTGTTACCATAACAACCCCACTCTGCTGCTGCTCACTGTTAATTATCTATGCGTAGTCACTTTACCCCTACCTACAGGTATACATTTACCTTCAGTAACCTGTACCCCCGCACACTGACTCTGTACCGACACCCCCTGTATACCGCCTCGTTAAAGTTATTTTTTTTCATTCTATTTTTTACTTTCGTTTAATTAGTAAATATTTTTTTTTAACTCTATTTCTTGAACTGCATTATTGGTTAAAGGGCTTGTAAGTAAGAATTTCACGGTACGGTATACTCCTGTTGTATTCGGCGCATGTGACAAAAACGATTTGATTTGATTCAAGTAATCAAACTAATCATTAAGCTTTGATCATTTGAATCAGCTGTGTAGCGTTGGGGGAAAAACCAGCACGTGCACTGTTTGGGGTCCCGACAACGGAGTTTGGGAAACGCTGCATAATCCCTGCTGTGTTTCGGCACGTCCTAACACGCTTATTAAAACCTCTACGGGATCGGTGTGTCCCCCCGCGGGACGGTTGAGCTAATGTATGCTAATGAGGTTGTAAGCAACAAAAACATTTCCCAGGACATAGACGTACTGCTGCTCGTATACAGTACTGCTGCTCCTATACAGTACTGCTGCTCCTATACAGTACTGCTGCTCCTATACATTATTGCTGCTCCTATACAGTACTGCTGCTCCTATACAGTTCTGCTGTTCCTATACAGTACTGCTGCTCCTATACAGTTCTGCTGTTCCTATACAGTACTGCTGCTCCTATACAGTACTGCTGCTCCTATACAGTACTGCTGCTCCTATACAGTTCTGCTGTTCCTATACAGTACTGCTGCTCCTATACAGTACTGCTGCTCCTATACAGTACTGCTGTTCCTATACAGTACTGCTGCTCCTATACAGTTCTGCTGTTCCTATACAGTACTGCTGCTCCTATACAGTACTGCTGCTCCTATACAGTACTGCTGTTCCTATATAGTACTGCTGCTCCTATACAGTTCTGCTGTTCCTATACAGTACTGCTGCTCCTATACAGTATTGCTGCTCCTATACAGTACTGCTGCTCCTATACAGTTCTGCTGTTCCTATACAGTACTGCTGCTCCTATACAGTTCTGCTGTTCCTATACAGTACTGCTGCTCCTATACAGTACTGCTGTTCCTATACAGTACTGCTGTTCCTATACAGTTCTGCTGTTCCTATACAGTACTGCTGCTCCTTAACAGTGCCTTGTAAAAAGGCAATTTAATCCCACATTGGGTTGTATACACAAATCACAAACTCTGTCCTCTTACTGCTGTAAAATAAGGTATTGAAATCAGTCTCTCTCTGTGATAAACGGGCGTTAGTTCCAGTCCGCTGTACCAGTGCCAAAACTCTGGTATGTTTCGTCCCTCTTGTCCCTCTGCAGCAGACATATGGTGAGCAATATGCATGGAGCATCAAATCGTAATAAAATCACAATATCACAATAAATATAGAATAGTGAGAATCATGAGAATCACAATATATATCGTATCGACAGTATGGTGATAATATCGTATCGGCAGTATATTGATAATATCGTATCGGCAGTATGGTGATAATATCGTATCGGCAGTATGGGGATAATATCGTATCGGCAGTATGGTGATAATATCGTATCGGCAGTATGGTGATAATATCAAATCGGCAGTATGGTGATAATATCAAATCGGCAGTATGGTGATAATATCAAATCGGCAGTATGGTGATAATATTGTGTCGGCAGTATGGTGATAATATCGTATCGGCAGTATGGTGATAATATTGTGCCGGCAGTATGGTGATAATATCGTATCGGCAGTATGGTGATAATATCGTATCGGCAGTATGGTGATAATATTGTGTCGGCAGTATGGTGATAATATCGTATCGGCAGTATGGTGATAATATTGTGTCGGCAGTATGGTGATAATATCGTATCGGCAGTATGGGGATAATATCGTATCGGCAGTATGGTGATAATATCAAATCGGCAGTATGGTGATAATATTGTGTCGGCAGTATGGTGATAATATCGTATCGGCAGTATGGTGATAATATTGTGCCGGCAGTATGGTGATAATATCGTATCGGCAGTATGGTGATAATATCGTATCGGCAGTATGGTGATAATATTGTGTCGGCAGTATGGTGATAATATCGTATCGGCAGTATGGTGATAATATTGTGTCGGCAGTATGGTGATAATATCGTATGGGCAGTATGGTGATAATATCGTATCGGCAGTATGGTGATAATATAGTATCGGCAGTATGGTGATAATATCGTACATCGGCAGTATGGTGATAATATTGTGTCGGCAGTATGGTGATAATATCGTATCGGCAGTATGGTGATAATATCGTATCGGCAGTATGGTGATAATATTGTATTGGCAGTATGGTGATAATATCTTATCGGCAGTATGGTGATAATATCGTATCGGCAGTATGGTGATAATATGGTATCGGCAGTATGGTGATAATATTGTATCGGCAGTATGGTGATAATATCGTAGCGGCAGTATGGTGATAATATCGTATCGGCAGTATGGTGATAATATCATATCGGCAGTATGGTGATAATATAGTATTGGCAGTATGGTGATAATATTCTGTCGGCAGTATGGTGATAATATCGTTTCGGCAGTATGGTGATAATATCGTTTCGGCAGTATGGTGATAATATCGTTTCGACAGTATGGTGATAATATCATATCGGCAGTATGGTGATAATATCGTTTCGGCAGTATGGTGATAATATCATATCGGCAGTATGGTGATAATATCGTTTCGGCAGTATGTTGATAATATCATTTCGGCAGTATGGTGATAATATCATATCGGCAGTATGGTGATAATATAATTTCGGCAGTATGGTGATAATATCGTATCGGCAGTATGGTGATAACATCGTTTCGGCAGTATGGTGATAATATCGTTTCGGCAGTATGTTGATAATATCTTATTGTGAGGTCCACGGCTCAACTCCCAGCCCAAGCTGTAGTTGTCATGTAGTTCATCAATGTTAAACAAATCCCTAAATAACATATAGTTGTCATGTAGTTAATGTTTGTCAGTTCAAAATGGCAGTCAAAACTTGAACGCTTGAAGCTTTGTTTAAATCCCTGACAGAGTTTGGCATTTCCCAACTCCCTGGTGTTCAGCGTTCTGTCCAGCGGTTCCTCCGGCGAGTTGTGAACTGAAACCGTTTAATTTTCCACAGATTAGTGGGCATGAAAGGCGATGGAGAGGAGACACGGAGAGAGAGACGCTCGTAGAGATTTGCCTCTCTTAGTGTGAGTGCCCGCGTGTGTGTGTGTGTGTGTGTGCACACGTGAGTATGTCTGCATGTGTGCGCCCGCAGAGAGAAATTCCCACCGGGCGACGAGCGGAGGTCTCGTAGGACTTACCGAGGACGGACAGCTCGCAGGAAGCCGTGATGTTCTGGTTCTTGTTAAACGCCACGCAGCTGTATGAGCCGGAATCATCGTCTGTTACGCTGCTGATCAGGAGGTTACTGCCGCCCAGCAGGGAGTACTTCTTAGACCTGCAGGGACAGGGAGGAACAAAACTGTCCAAGAAAACACGGATGTGCAGGCCTAAACAATAAGGAACAATGGGAGTGTGTTCAGCGAGCTGTAGACCTGTGATACCCAGGTATGTCATATTCCCAATCAGAAATAAAGCATTAAGATAATGTGTATAATAGTGAGGACTATGTGTAGGCAAAGAATTACTTATTTCTTATGGGACAGTGGGAAGAACTGACGACATCACAACCAGACTACAACCAGTCTGTAATGTCGTCACTACAACCAGTCTGTAATGTCGTCACTTCAACCAGTCTGTAATGTCGTCACTTCAACCAGTCTGTAATGTCGTCTCTTCAACTAGTCTGTAATGTCGTCACTACAACCAGTGTGTAATGTCGTCTCTTCAACCAGTCTGTAATGTCGTCACTACAACCAGTGTGTAATGTCGTCTCTTCAACTAGTCTGTAATGTCGTCACTACAACCAGTGTGTAATGTCGTCTCTTCAACCAGTCTGTAATGTCGTCACTTCAAACAGTCTGTAATGTCGTCTCTTCAACCAGTCTGTAATGTCGTATCTTCAACCAGTCTGTAATGTCGTCACTTCAACCAGTCTGTAATGTCGTCACTACAACCAGTCTGTAATGTCGTCACTACAACCAGTCTGTAATGCCGTCACTACAACCAGTCTGTAATGTCGTCTCTTCAACCAGTCTGTAATGTCGTCTCTTCAACTAGTCTGTAATGTCGTCACTTCAACCAGTCTGTAATGTCGTCTCTTCAACTAGTCTGTAATGTCGTCACTTCAACCAGTGTGTAATGTCGTCTCTTCAACCAGTCTGTAATGTCGTCACTATAACCAGTGTGTAATGTCGTCTCTTCAACCAGTCTGTAATGTTGTCACTTCAACCAGTCTGTAATGTCGTCTCTTCAACCAGTCTGTAATGTCGTATCTTCAACCAGTCTGTAATGTCGTCACTTCAACCAGTCTGTAATATCGTCACTTCAATCAGTTTGTAATGTCGTCACTACAACCAGTCTGTAATGTCGTCACTACAACCAGTCTGTAATGTCGTCACTTCAACCAGTCTGTAATGTCGTCACTTCAACCAGTCTGTAATGTCGTCACTTCAACCAGTCTGTAATGTCGTCACTTCAACCAGTCTGTAATGTCGTCTCTTCAACCAGTCTGTAATGTCGTCTCTTCAACCAGTCTGTAATGTCGTCACTTCAATCAGTTTGTAATGTCGTCACTACAACCAGTCTGTAATGTCGTCACTTCAACCAGTCTGTAATGTCGTCTCTTCAACTAGTCTGTAATGTCGTCACTTCAACCAGTGTGTAATGTCGTCTCTTCAACCAGTCTGTAATGTCGTCACTATAAACAGTGTGTAATGTCGTCTCTTCAACCAGTCTGTAATGTTGTCACTTCAACCAGTCTGTAATGTCGTCTCTTCAACCAGTCTGTAATGTCGTATCTTCAACCAGTCTGTAATGTCGTCACTTCAACCAGTCTGTAATATCGTCACTTCAATCAGTTTGTAATGTCGTCACTACAACCAGTCTGTAATGTCGTCACTACAACCAGTCTGTAATGTCGTCACTTCAACCAGTCTGTAATGTCGTCACTTCAACCAGTCTGTAATGTCGTCACTTCAACCAGTCTGTAATGTCGTCACTTCAACCAGTCTGTAATGTCGTCTCTTCAACCAGTCTGTAATGTCGTCTCTTCAACCAGTCTGTAATGTCGTCACTTCAATCAGTTTGTAATGTCGTCACTACAACCAGTCTGTAATGTCGTCACTACAACCAGTCTGTAATGTCGTCACTACAACCAGTCTGTAATGTCGTCACTTCAACCAGTCTGTAATGTCGTCACTTCAACCAGTCTGTAATGTCGTCACTATAACCAGTGTGTAATGTCGTCTCTTCAACCAGTCTGTAATGTTGTCACTTCAACCAGTCTGTAATGTCGTCTCTTCAACCAGTCTGTAATGTCGTATCTTCAACCAGTCTGTAATGTCGTCACTTCAACCAGTCTGTAATGTCGTCTCTTCAACCAGTCTGTAATGTCGTATCTTCAACCAGTCTGTAATGTCGTCACTTCAACCAGTCTGTAATGTCGTCACTACAACCAGTCTGTAATGTCGTCACTACAACCAGTCTGTAATGCCGTCACTACAACCAGTCTGTAATGTCGTCTCTTCAACCAGTCTGTAATGTCGTCTCTTCAACTAGTCTGTAATGTCGTCACTTCAACCAGTCTGTAATGTCGTCACTACAACCAGTCTGTAATGTCGTCACTTCAACCAGTCTGTAATGTCGTCACTTCAACCAGTCTGTAATGTCGTCACTTCAACCAGTCTGTAATGTCGTCTCTTCAACCAGTCTGTAATGTCGTCTCTTCAACCAGTCTGTAATGTCGTCACTTCAATCAGTTTGTAATGTCGTCACTACAACCAGTCTGTAATGTCGTCACTACAACCAGTCTGTAATGTCGTCACTACAACCAGTCTGTAATGTCGTCACTTCAACCAGTCTGTAATGTCGTCACTTCAACCAGTCTGTAATGTCGTCACTTCAACCAGTCTGTAATGTCGTCTCTTCAACCAGTCTGTAATGTCGTCTCTTCAAACAGTCTGTAATGTCGTCACTACAACCAGTCTGTAATGTCGTCACTTCAACCAGTCTGTAATGTCGTCACTTCAAACAGTCTGTAATGTCGTCTCTTCAACCAGTCTGTAATGTCGTCACTTCAACCAGTCTGTAATGTCGTCACTTCAATCAGTCTGTAATGTCGTCACTACAACCAGTGTGTAATGTCGTCTCTTCAACCAGTCTGTAATGTCGTCACTTCAACCAGTCTGTAATGTCGTCACTTCAACCAGTCTATAATGTCGTCTCTTCAACCAGTCTGTAATGTCGTCACTTCAACCAGTCTGTAATGTCGTCACTTCAATCAGTTTGTAATGTCGTCACTACAACCAGTCTGTAATGTCGTCACTTCAACCAGTCTGTAATGTCGTCACTTCAATCAGTTTGTAATGTCGTCACTACAACCAGTCTGTAATGTCGTCACTTCAACCAGTCTGTAATGTCGTCACTTCAACCAGTCTGTAATGCCGTCTCTTCAACCAGCTTTGCCAGCTGGGTAGAGGTTTAATGATCTGCCTCTCACCAGCTCTGTGTCATCACACATGTCAAAAGTATCATGGAACAGATAGGTGGAACATAAAAAGGTCTGCTTCCCAAATGGCACCCTTTTCCCTAAATAGTGCATTATATTTGTCCAGAGCCCATATTGCAAAATAGTGACCTAAATAGTAATTTTTGAAACTGCCATTTGAAACAATGAGTCACTCACCTGCTCTGGATAATCTCAGTTCCTCTCATCCAGTGGAAGGCGGGGGTGGGGAACCCCGAAGCAGAGCACTCCAACACAGCATCTCTCCCCAGGAGGGAGGTGACTCTCTGGGGCTGCTGGAGGAACAGAAGGCCCCTGGTGGTTCCAGGCTCTGGAGAGAGAGAGAGACAATGCTCTTATCCTATTATCAAACTGATAGTTGAGTGGGGCCAATAGTTGGCTTTTCTTTGGAAAATTAACCAGTTGGTGTACCTACTGGCTGGTTAAACTACTAACTGGTTAAACTAGTGGCTGGATAAAGTAGTGGCTGGATGAAGTAGTGGCTGGTTAAAGTAGTGGCTGGTTAAAGTAGTGGCTGGTTAAAGTAGTGGCTGGTTAAACTAGTGGCTGGATAAAGTAGTGGCTGGATAAAGTAGTGGCTGGTTAAAGTAGTGGCTGGTTAAACTAGTGGCTGGTTAAAGTACTGGCTGGTTAAAGTAGTGGCTGGTTAAAATAGTGGCTGGTTAAACTAGTGGCTGGTTAAACTAGTGGCTGGATAAAGTAGTGGCTGGTTAAAATAGGGGCTGGTTAAACTAGTGGCTGGTTAAAGTAGTGGCTGGTTAAAGTAGTGGCTGGTTAAAATAGTGGCTGGATATAATAGTGGCTGGTTATAATAGTGGCTGGTTAAAGTAGTGGCTGGTTAAAATAGTGGCTGGACATAATAGTGGCTGGATATAATAGTCGCTGGATATAATAGTGGCTGTTATAATAGTGGCTGGATATAATAGTGGCTGGATATAATAGTGGCTGGTTATAATAGTGGCTGGATATAATAGTGGCTGGATATAATAGTGGCTGGTTATAATAGTGGCTGTTATAAAAGTGGCTGGATATAATAGTGGCTGGATATAATAGTGGCTGGACATAATAGTGGCTGGTTATATTAGTGGCTGGATAAACTAGTGGCTGGATATAAAAGTGGCTGGATATAATAGTGGCTGGATATAATAGTGGCTGGTTATATTAGTGGCTGGATAAACTAGTGGCTGGTTATAATAGTGGCTGGTTATATTAGTGGCTGTATAAATTAGTGGCTGGATATAATAGTGGCTGGATATAATAGTGGCTGGATATAATAGTGGCTGGTTATATTAGTGGCTGGATAAACTAGTGGCTGGTTAAAATAGTGGCTGGATATAATAGTGGCTGGTTATATTAGTGGCTGGATAAACTAGGGGCTGGATATAATAGTGGCTGGTTATAATAGTGGCTGGATATAATAGTGGCTAGATATAATAGTGGCTGGATATAATAGTGGCTGGATATAATAGTGGCTGGATATAATAGTGGCTGGTTATAATAGTGGCTGTTATAATAGTGGCTGGTTATAAAAGTGGCTGGATATAATAGTGGCTGGTTATAATAGTGGCTGGATATATTAGTGGCTGGATAAACTAGTGGCTGGATATAATAGTGGCTGGATATAATAGTGGCTGGATATAATAGTGGCTGGACATAATAGTGGCTGGTTATATTAGTGGCTGGATAAACTAGTGGCTGGATATAATAGTGGCTGGATATAATAGTGGCCGGATATAATACTGGCTGGTTATATTAGTGGCTGGATAAACTAGTGGCTAGATATAATAGTGGCTGGACATAATAGTGGCTGGATATAATAGTGGCTGGATATAATAGTGGCTGGACATAATAGTGGCTGGTTATAATAGTGGCTGGATATAATAGTGGCTGGATATAATAGTGGCTGGTTATAATAGTGGCTGGATATAATAGTGGCTGGTTATAATAGTGGCTGTTATAATAGTGGCTGGATATAATAGTGGCTGGATATAATAGTGGCTGGTTATAATAGTGGCTGGATATATTAGTGGCTGGATAAACTAGTGGCTGGATATAATAGTGGCTGGATTTAATAGTTGCTGCATATAATAGTGGCTGGATATAATAGTGGCTGGATATAATAGTGGCTGGTTATATTAGTGGCTGGATAAACTAGTGGCTGGATATAATAGTGGCTGGATTTAATAGTTGCTGGATATAATAGTGGCTGGATATAATTGTGGCTGGTTGTAATAGTGGCTTGAAATAATAGTGGCTGTTTATATTAGTGCCTGGATAAACTAGTGGCTGGTTATAATAGTGGCTGGTTATAATAGTGGCTGTTATAATAGTGGCTGGATATAATAGTGGCTGGATATAATAGTGGCTGGATATAATAGTGGCTGGTTATTATAGTGGCTGGATATAATAGTGGCTGGATATAATAGTGGCTGGTTATAATAGTGGCTGGTTATAATAGTGGCTGGTTATAATAGTGGCTGTTATAATAGTGGCTGGATATAATAGTGGCTGGTTATAATAGTGGCTGGTTATAATAGTGGCTGGATATAATAGTGGCTGGATATAATAGTGGCTGGTTACAATAGTGGCTGTTATAATAGTGGCTGGTTATAGTAGTGGCTGTTATAATAGTGGCTGGATATAATACTGGCTGGTTATAATAGTGGCTGGATATAATATTGGCTGGATATAATAGTGGCTGGATATAATAGTGGCTGGTTATAATAGTGGCTTTTATAATAGTGGCTGGTTATAGTAGTGGCTGTTATAATAGTGGCTGGATATAATAGTGGCTGTATATAATAGTGTCTGGATATAATAGTGGCTGGTTATAATAGTGGCTGGTTATAATAGTGGCTGTTATAATAGTGGCTGGATATAATAGTGGCTGTATATAATAGTGGCTGGTTATAATAGTGGCTGGTTATAATAGTGGCTGGACATAATAGTGGCTGGATATAATAGTGGCTGGTTATAATAGTGGCTGGTTATAATAGTGGCTGTTATAATAGTGGCTGGATATAATAGTGGCTGGATATAATAGTGGCTGGTTATAATAGTGGCTGGATATAATAGTGGCTGGATATAATAGTGGCTGGATATAATAGTGGCTGGATATAATAGTGGCTTGTTATAATAGTGGATGGATATAATAGTGCCTGGATATAATAGTGGCTGGTTATAATAGTGGCTGGATATAATAGTGGCTGGATATAATAGTGTCTGGATATAATAGTGGCTGGTTATAATAGTGGCTGGTTATAGTAGTGGCTGTTATAATAGTGGCTGGATATAATAGTGGCTGGTTATAATAGTGGCTGGATATAATAGTGGCTGGTTATAATATTGGCTGTTATAATAGTGGCTGGTTATAGTAGTGGCTGTTATAATAGTGGCTGGATATAATAGTGGCTGGATATAATAGTGTCTGGATATAATAGTGGCTGGTTATAATAGTGGCTGGTTATAATAGTGGCTGTTATAATAGTGGCTGGATATAATAGTGGCTGGATATAATAGTGGCTGGTTATAATAGTGGCTGGTTATAATAGTGGCTGGATATAATAGTGGCTGGATATAATAGTGGCTGGTTATAATAGTGGCTGGTTATAATAGTGGCTGTTATAATAGTGGCTGGATATAATAGTGGCTGGTTATAATAGTGGCTGGTTATTATAGTGGCTGGTTATAATAATGGCTGGATATAATAGTGGCTGGTTATTATAGTGGCTGGTTATAATAGTGGCTGGTTATAATAGTGGCTGGATATAATAGTGGCTGGTTATAATAGTGGCTGGATATAATAGTGGCTGGATATAATAGTGGCTGGATATAATAGTGGCTGGATATAATAGTGGCTGGTTATAATAGTGGCTGGATATAATAGTGGCTGGATATAATAGTGGCTGGATATAATAGTGGCTGGTTATAATAGTGGCTGGTTATTATAGTGGCTGGTTATAATAGTGGCTGGTTATTATAGTGGCTGGATATAATAGTGGCTGGATATAATAGTGGCTGAATATAATAGTGGCTGGTTATTATAGTGGCTGGATATAATAGTGGCTGGATATAATAGTGGCTGGATATAATAGTGGCTGGATATAATAGTGGCTGGTTATAATAGTGGCTGGATATAATAGTGGCTGGTTATAATAGTGGCTGGATATAATAGTGGCTGAATATAATAGTGGCTGGATATAATAGTGGCTGGTTATAATAGTGGCTGGATATAATAGTGGCTGGATATAATAGTGGCTGGATATAATAGTGGCTGGATATAATAGTGGCTGTTATAATAGTGGCTGGATATAATAGTGGCTGGATATAATAGTGGCTGGTTATAATAGTGGCTGGATATAATAGTGGCTGTTAAAATAGTGGCTGGATATAATAGTGGCTGGTTATAATAGTGGCTGGATATAATAGTGGCTGGATTTAATAGTTGCTGCATATAATAGTGGCTGGATATAATAGTGGCTGGATATAATAGTGGCTGGATATAATAGTGGCTGGATTTAATAGTTGCTGCATATAATAGTGGCTGGATATAATACTGGCTGGTTATATTAGTGGCTGGATAAACTAGTGGCTAGATATAATAGTGGCTGGACATAATAGTGGCTGGATATAATAGTGGCTGGATATAATAGTGGCTGGACATAATAGTGGCTGGTTATAATAGTGGCTGGATATAATAGTGGCTGGATATAATAGTGGCTGGTTATAATAGTGGCTGGATATAATAGTGGCTGGTTATAATAGTGGCTGTTATAATAGTGGCTGGATATAATAGTGGCTGGTTATAATAGTGGCTGGATATAATAGTGGCTGGTTATAATAGTGGCTGTTATAATAGTGGCTGGATATAATAGTGGCTGGATATAATAGTGGCTGGTTATAATAGTGGCTGGATATATTAGTGGCTGGATAAACTAGTGGCTGGATATAATAGTGGCTGGATTTAATAGTGGCTGGTTATAATAGTGGCTGGATATAATAGTGGCTGGATATAATAGTGGCTGGTTATAATAGTGGCTGGATATAATAGTGGCTGGTTATAATAGTGGCTGTTATAATAGTGGCTGGATATAATAGTGGCTGGTTATAATAGTGGCTGGATATAATAGTGGCTGGTTATAATAGTGGCTGTTATAATAGTGGCTGGATATAATAGTGGCTGGATATAATAGTGGCTGGTTATAATAGTGGCTGGATATATTAGTGGCTGGATAAACTAGTGGCTGGATATAATAGTGGCTGGATTTAATAGTTGCTGCATATAATAGTGGCTGGATATAATAGTGGCTGGATATATTAGTGGCTGGATAAACTAGTGGCTGGATATAATAGTGGCTGGATTTAATAGTTGCTGGATATAATAGTGGCTGGATATAATTGTGGCTGGTTGTAATAGTGGCATGAAATAATAGTGGCTGGTTATATTAGTGCCTGGATAAACTAGTGGCTGGTTATAATAGTGGCTGGTTATAATAGTGGCTGTTATAATAGTGGCTGGATATAATAGTGGCTGGATATAATAGTGGCTGGTTATTATAGTGGCTGGATATAATAGTGGCTGGATATAATAGTGGCTGGTTATAATAGTGGCTGGTTATAATAGTGGCTGTTATAATAGTGTCTGGATATAATAGTGGCTGGATATAATAGTGGCTGGTTATAATAGTGGCTGGTTATAATAGTGGCTGGATATAATAGTGGCTGGATATAATAGTGGCTGGTTATAATAGTGGCTGGTTATAATAGTGGCTGTTATAATAGTGGCTGGTTATAGTAGTGGCTGTTATAATAGTGGCTGGATATTATACTGGCTGGTTATAATAGTGGCTGGATATAATATTGGCTGGATATAATAGTGGCTGGATATAATAGTGGCTGGTTATAATAGTGGCTTTTATAATAGTGGCTGGTTATAGTAGTGGCTGTTATAATAGTGGCTGGATATAATAGTGGCTGGATATAATAGTGGCTGGATATAATAGTGGCTGGTTATAATAGTGGCTGGTTATAGTAGTGGCTGTTATAATAGTGGCTGGATATAATAGTGGCTGGTTATAATAGTGGCTGGATATAATAGTGGCTGGTTATAATAGTGGCTGTTATAATAGTGGCTGGTTATAGTAGTGGCTGTTATAATAGTGGCTGGATATAATAGTGGCTGGATATAATAGTGTCTGGATATAATAGTGGCTGGTTATAATAGTGGCTGGTTATAATAGTGGCTGTTATAATAGTGGCTGGATATAATAGTGGCTGGATATAATAGTGGCTGGTTATAATAGTGGCTGGTTATAATAGTGGCTGGATATAATAGTGGCTGGATATAATAGTGGCTGGTTATAATAGTGGCTGGTTATAATAGTGGCTGTTATAATAGTGGCTGGATATAATAGTGGCTGGATATAATAGTGGCTGGATATAATAGTGGCTGGTTATAATAGTGGCTGGTTATTATAGTGGCTGGATATAATAGTGGCTGGATATAATAGTGGCTGGATATAATAGTGGCTGGTTATAATAGTGGCTGTTATAATAGTGGCTGGTTATAAAAGTGGCTGGATATAATAGTGGCTGGTTATAATAGTGGCTGGATATATTAGTGGCTGGATAAACTAGTGGCTGGATATAATAGTGGCTGGATATAATAGTGGCTGGATATAATAGTGGCTGGACATAATAGTGGCTGGTTATATTAGTGGCTGGATAAACTAGTGGCTGGATATAATAGTGGCTGGATATAATAGTGGCTGGATATAATACTGGCTGGTTATATTAGTGGCTGGATAAACTAGTGGCTAGATATAATAGTGGCTGGACATAATAGTGGCTGGATATAATAGTGGCTGGATATAATAGTGGCTGGACATAATAGTGGCTGGTTATAATAGTGGCTGGATATAATAGTGGCTGGATATAATAGTGGCTGGTTATAATAGTGGCTGGATATAATAGTGGCTGGTTATAATAGTGGCTGTTATAATAGTGGCTGGATATAATAGTGGCTGGATATAATAGTGGCTGGTTATAATAGTGGCTGGATATATTAGTGGCTGGATAAACTAGTGGCTGGATATAATAGTGGCTGGATATAATAGTGGCTGGTTATAATAGTGGCTGTTATAATAGTGGCTGGTTATAAAAGTGGCTGGATATAATAGTGGCTGGTTATAATAGTGGCTGGATATATTAGTGGCTGGATAAACTAGTGGCTGGATATAATAGTGGCTGGATATAATAGTGGCTGGATATAATAGTGGCTGGACATAATAGTGGCTGGTTATATTAGTGGCTGGATAAACTAGTGGCTGGATATAATAGTGGCTGGATATAATAGTGGCTGGATATAATACTGGCTGGTTATATTAGTGGCTGGATAAACTAGTGGCTAGATATAATAGTGGCTGGACATAATAGTGGCTGGATATAATAGTGGCTGGATATAATAGTGGCTGGACATAATAGTGGCTGGTTATAATAGTGGCTGGATATAATAGTGGCTGGATATAATAGTGGCTGGTTATAATAGTGGCTGGATATAATAGTGGCTGGTTATAATAGTGGCTGTTATAATAGTGGCTGGATATAATAGTGGCTGGATATAATAGTGGCTGTTATAATAGTGGCTGGATATAATAGTGGCTGGTTATAATAGTGGCTGGATATATTAGTGGCTGGATAAACTAGTGGCTGGATATAATAGTGGCTGGATTTAATAGTTGCTGCATATAATAGTGGCTGGATATAATAGTGGCTGGATATAATAGTGGCTGGTTATATTAGTGGCTGGATAAACTAGTGGCTGGATATAATAGTGGCTGGATTTAATAGTTGCTGGATATAATAGTGGCTGGATATAATTGTGGCTGGTTGTAATAGTGGCTTGAAATAATAGTGGCTGTTTATATTAGTGCCTGGATAAACTAGTGGCTGGTTATAATAGTGGCTGGTTATAATAGTGGCTGTTATAATAGTGGCTGGATATAATAGTGGCTGGATATAATAGTGGCTGGTTATTATAGTGGCTGGATATAATAGTGGCTGGATATAATAGTGGCTGGATATAATAGTGGCTGGTTATAATAGTGGCTGGTTATAATAGTGGCTGGTTATAATAGTGGCTGTTATAATAGTGGCTGGATATAATAGTGGCTGGTTATAATAGTGGCTGGTTATAATAGTGGCTGGATATAATAGTGGCTGGATATAATAGTGGCTGGTTATAATAGTGGCTGGTTATAATAGTGGCTGGTTATAATAGTGGCTGTTATAATAGTGGCTGGTTATAATAGTGGCTTGTTATAATAGTGGCTGTTATAATAGTGGCTGGATATAATACTGGCTGGTTATAATAGTGGCTGGATATAATATTGGCTGGATATAATAGTGGCTTTTATAATAGTGGCTGGTTATAGTAGTGGCTGTTATAATAGTGGCTGGATATAATAGTGGCTGGATATAATAGTGTCTGGATATAATAGTGGCTGGTTATAATAGTGGCTGGTTATAATAGTGGCTGTTATAATAGTATTGGATATAATAGTGGCTGGATATAATAGTGGCTGGTTATAATAGTGGCTGGTTATAATAGTGGCTGGACATAATAGTGGCTGGATATAATAGTGGCTGGTTATAATAGTGGCTGTTTATAATAGTGGCTGTTATAATGGTGGCTGGATATAATAGTGGCTGGATATAATAGTGGCTGGATATAATAGTGGCTGGATATAATAGTGGCTGGATATAATAGTGGCTGGTTATAATAGTGGCTTGTTATAATAGTGGATGGATATAATAGTGGCTGGATATAATAGTGCCTGGATATAATAGTGGCTGGTTATAATAGTGGCTGGATATAATAGTGGCTGGATATAATAGTGTCTGGATATAATAGTGGCTGGTTATAATAGTGGCTGGTTATAGTAGTGGCTGTTATAATAGTGGCTGGATATAATAGTGGCTGGATATAATAGTGGCTGGTTATAATAGTGGCTGGTTATAATAGTGGCTGTTATAATAGTGTCTGGATATAATAGTGGCTGGATATAATAGTGGCTGGTTATAATAGTGGCTGGATATAATAGTGGCTGGATATAATAGTGGCTGGTTATAATAGTGGCTGGTTATAATAGTGGCTGTTATAATAGTGGCTGGATATAATAGTGGCTGGATATAATAGTGGCTGGATATAATAGTGGCTGGTTATAATAGTGGCTGGTTATTATAGTGGCTGGTTATAATAGTGGCTGGATATAATAGTCGCTGGATATAATAGTGGCTGAATATAATAGTGGCTGTTATAATAGTGGCTGGTTATAATAGTGGCTGGTTATTATAGTGGCTGGATATAATAGTGGCTGGATATAATAGTGGCTGGATATAATAGTGGCTGGTTATAATAGTGGCTGGTTATAATAGTGGCTGGTTATTATAGTGGCTGGTTATAATAGTGGCTGGATATAATAGTGGCTGAATATAATAGTGGCTGGATATAATAGTGGCTGGTTATAATAGTGGCTGGATATAATAGTGGCTGGTTATAATAGTGGCTGTTTATAATAGTGGCTGGATATAATAGTGGCTGGTTATAATAGTGGCTTGTTATAATAGTGGATGGATATGAAAGTGGCTGGATATAATAGTGGCTGGTTATAATAGTGGCTGAATATAATAGTGGCTGGATATAATAGTGGCTGGTTATAATAGTGGCTGGATATAATAGTGGCTGGTTATAATAGTGGCTGGTTATAATAGTGGCTGGATATAATAGTGGCTGGTTATAATAGTGGCTGGTTATAATAGTGGATGGATATAATAGTGGCTGGATATAATAGTGGCTGAATATAATAGTGGCTGGATATAATAGTGGCTGGTTATAATAGTGGCTGGATATAATAGTGGCTGGTTATAATAGTGGCTGGATATAATAGTGGCTGGTTATAATAGTGGCTGGATATAATAGTGGCTGGATATAATAGTGGCTGAATATAATAGTGGCTGGATATAATAGTGGCTGGTTATAATAGTGGCTGGATATAATAGTGGCTGGTTATAATAGTGGCTGGATATAATAGTGGCTGGATATAATAGTGGCTGAATATAATAGTGGCTGGATATAATAGTGGCTGGTTATAATAGTGGCTGGATATAATAGTGGCTGGTTATAATAGTGGCTGGTTATAATAGTGGCTGGATATAATAGTGGCTGGTTATAATAGTGGCTTGTTATAATAGTGGATGGATATAAAAGTGGCTGGATATAATAGTGGCTGGTTATAATAGTGGCTGGTTATAATAGTGGCTGGATATAATAGTGGCTGTTAAAATAGTGGCTGGATATAATAGTGGCTGGTTATAATAGTGGCTGGATATAATAGTGGCTGGATATAATAGTGGCTGGATATAATAGTGGCTGGTTATAATAGTGGCTGGATATAATAGTGGCTGGTTATAATAGTGGCTGGATATAATAGTGGGTGTTATAATAGTGTCTGGATATAATAGTGGCTGGTTATAATAGTGGCTGGATATAATAGTGGATGGATATAATAGTGGCTGTTATAATAGTGGCTGGATATAATAGTGGCTGGATATAATAGTGGCTGGATAAACTAGTGGCTAGATATAATAGTGGCTGGACATAATAGTGGCTGGATATAATAGTGGCTGGTTATAATAGTGGCTGGATATAATAGTGGGTGTTATAATAGTGTCTGGACATAATAGTGGCTGGTTATATTAGTGGCTGGATAAACTAGTGGCTGGATATAATAGTGGCTGGATATAATAGTGGCTGGATATAATACTGGCTGGTTATATTAGTGGCTGGATAAACTAGTGGCTAGATATAATAGTGGCTGGACATAATAGTGGCTGGATATAATAGTGGCTGGATATAATAGTGGCTGGACATAATAGTGGCTGGTTATAATAGTGGCTGGATATAATAGTGGCTGGATATAATAGTGGCTGGTTATAATAGTGGCTGGATATAATAGTGGCTGGTTATAATAGTGGCTGTTATAATAGTGGCTGGATATAATAGTGGCTGGATATAATAGTGGCTGTTATAATAGTGGCTGGATATAATAGTGGCTGGTTATAATAGTGGCTGGATATATTAGTGGCTGGATAAACTAGTGGCTGGATATAATAGTGGCTGGATTTAATAGTTGCTGCATATAATAGTGGCTGGATATAATAGTGGCTGGATATAATAGTGGCTGGTTATATTAGTGGCTGGATAAACTAGTGGCTGGATATAATAGTGGCTGGATTTAATAGTTGCTGGATATAATAGTGGCTGGATATAATTGTGGCTGGTTGTAATAGTGGCTTGAAATAATAGTGGCTGTTTATATTAGTGCCTGGATAAACTAGTGGCTGGTTATAATAGTGGCTGGTTATAATAGTGGCTGTTATAATAGTGGCTGGATATAATAGTGGCTGGATATAATAGTGGCTGGATATAATAGTGGCTGGTTATTATAGTGGCTGGATATAATAGTGGCTGGATATAATAGTGGCTGGATATAATAGTGGCTGGTTATAATAGTGGCTGGTTATAATAGTGGCTGGTTATAATAGTGGCTGTTATAATAGTGGCTGGATATAATAGTGGCTGGTTATAATAGTGGCTGGTTATAATAGTGGCTGGATATAATAGTGGCTGGATATAATAGTGGCTGGTTATAATAGTGGCTGGTTATAATAGTGGCTGGTTATAATAGTGGCTGGTTATAATAGTGGCTGTTATAATAGTGGCTGGTTATAATAGTGGCTTGTTATAATAGTGGCTGTTATAATAGTGGCTGGATATAATACTGGCTGGTTATAATAGTGGCTGGATATAATATTGGCTGGATATAATAGTGGCTTTTATAATAGTGGCTGGTTATAGTAGTGGCTGTTATAATAGTGGCTGGATATAATAGTGGCTGGATATAATAGTGTCTGGATATAATAGTGGCTGGTTATAATAGTGGCTGGTTATAATAGTGGCTGTTATAATAGTGGCTGGATATAATAGTGGCTGGATATAATAGTGGCTGGTTATAATAGTGGCTGGTTATAATAGTGGCTGGACATAATAGTGGCTGGATATAATAGTGGCTGGTTATAATAGTGGCTGTTTATAATAGTGGCTGTTATAATGGTGGCTGGATATAATAGTGGCTGGATATAATAGTGGCTGGATATAATAGTGGCTGGATATAATAGTGGCTGGATATAATAGTGGCTGGTTATAATAGTGGCTTGTTATAATAGTGGATGGATATAATAGTGGCTGGATATAATAGTGCCTGGATATAATAGTGGCTGGTTATAATAGTGGCTGGATATAATAGTGGCTGGATATAATAGTGTCTGGATATAATAGTGGCTGGTTATAATAGTGGCTGGTTATAGTAGTGGCTGTTATAATAGTGGCTGGATATAATAGTGGCTGGATATAATAGTGGCTGGTTATAATAGTGGCTGGTTATAATAGTGGCTGGATATAATAGTGGCTGGATATAATAGTGGCTGGTTATAATAGTGGCTGGATATAATAGTGGCTGGATATAATAGTGGCTGGTTATAATAGTGGCTGGTTATAATAGTGGCTGTTATAATAGTGGCTGGATATAATAGTGGCTGGATATAATAGTGGCTGGATATAATAGTGGCTGGATATAATAGTGGCTGGTTATAATAGTGGCTGGTTATTATAGTGGCTGGTTATAATAGTCGCTGGATATAATAGTGGCTGAATATAATAGTGGCTGTTATAATAGTGGCTGGTTATAATAGTGGCTGGTTATTATAGTGGCTGGATATAATAGTGGCTGGATATAATAGTGGCTGGATATAATAGTGGCTGGTTATAATAGTGGCTGGTTATAATAGTGGCTGGTTATTATAGTGGCTGGTTATAATAGTGGCTGGATATAATAGTGGCTGAATATAATAGTGGCTGGATATAATAGTGGCTGGTTATAATAGTGGCTGGATATAATAGTGGCTGGTTATAATAGTGGCTGTTTATAATAGTGGCTGGATATAATAGTGGCTGGTTATAATAGTGGCTTGTTATAATAGTGGATGGATATGAAAGTGGCTGGATATAATAGTGGCTGGTTATAATAGTGGCTGAATATAATAGTGGCTGGATATAATAGTGGCTGGTTATAATAGTGGCTGGATATAATAGTGGCTGGTTATAATAGTGGCTGGTTATAATAGTGGCTGGATATAATAGTGGCTGGTTATAATAGTGGCTGGTTATAATAGTGGATGGATATAATAGTGGCTGGATATAATAGTGGCTGAATATAATAGTGGCTGGATATAATAGTGGCTGGTTATAATAGTGGCTGGATATAATAGTGGCTGGTTATAATAGTGGCTGGATATAATAGTGGCTGGTTATAATAGTGGCTGGATATAATAGTGGCTGGATATAATAGTGGCTGAATATAATAGTGGCTGGATATAATAGTGGCTGGTTATAATAGTGGCTGGATATAATAGTGGCTGGTTATAATAGTGGCTGGATATAATAGTGGCTGGATATAATAGTGGCTGAATATAATAGTGGCTGGATATAATAGTGGCTGGTTATAATAGTGGCTGGATATAATAGTGGCTGGTTATAATAGTGGCTGGTTATAATAGTGGCTGGATATAATAGTGGCTGGTTATAATAGTGGCTTGTTATAATAGTGGATGGATATAAAAGTGGCTGGATATAATAGTGGCTGGTTATAATAGTGGCTGGTTATAATAGTGGCTGGATATAATAGTGGCTGTTAAAATAGTGGCTGGATATAATAGTGGCTGGTTATAATAGTGGCTGGATATAATAGTGGCTGGATATAATAGTGGCTGGATATAATAGTGGCTGGTTATAATAGTGGCTGGATATAATAGTGGCTGGTTATAATAGTGGCTGGATATAATAGTGGGTGTTATAATAGTGTCTGGATATAATAGTGGCTGGTTATAATAGTGGCTGGATATAATAGTGGATGGATATAATAGTGGCTGTTATAATAGTGGCTGGATATAATAGTGGCTGGATATAATAGTGGCTGGATATAATAGTGCCTGGATATAATAGTGGCTGGTTATAATAATGGCTGGATATAATAGTGGCTGGTTATTATAGTGGCTGGTTATAATAGTGGCTGGTTATAATAGTGGCTGGATATAATAGTGGCTGGTTATAATAGTGGCTGGATATAATAGTGGCTGGTTAAAATAGTGTCTGGCTAGAATAGTGGCTGGTTATTATAGTGGCTGGTTATAATAGTGGCTGGTTATAATAGTGGCTGGATATAATAGTGGCTGGTTATAATAGTGGCTGGTTATAATAGTGGCTGGATATAATAGTGGCTGGATATAATAGTGGCTGGTTATAATAGTGGCTGGTTATAATAGTGGCTGTTATAATAGTGGCTGGATATAATAGTGGCTGGATATAATAGTGGCTGGTTATAATAGTGGCTGGATATAATAGTGACTGGTTATAATAGTGGCTGGATATAATAGTGGCTGGATATATTAGTGGCTGGATATAATAGTGACTGGAATAATAGTGGCTGGTTATAATAATGGCTGGTTATAATAGTGGCTGGTTATAATAGTGGCTGGTTATAATAGCGGCTGGTTATTATAGTGGCTCGATATAATAGTGGCTGGATATAATAGTGGCTGGTTATAATAGTGGCTGGTTATAATAGTGGCTGGTTATAATAGTGGCTGGATATAATAGTGGCTGGATATAATAGTGGCTGGTTATAATAGTGGCTGGTTATAATAGTGGCTGTTATAATAGTGGCTGGTTATAATAGTGGCTGGTTATAATAGTGGCTGGATATAATAGTGGCTGGTTATAATAGTGGCTGGATATAATAGTGGCTGGTTATAATAGTGGCTGGATATAATAGTGGCTGGTTATAATAGTGGCTGTTATAATAGTGGCTGGATATAATAGTGGCTGGTTATAATAGTGGCTGGTTATAATAGTGGCTGGTTATTATAGTGGCTGGATATAATAGTGGCTGGTTATAATAGTGGCTGGTTATAATAGTGGCTGGATATATTAGTGGCTGGATATAATAGTGACTGGAATAATAGTGGCTGGTTATAATAGTGGCTGGTTATAATAGTGGCTGGATATAATAGTGGCTGGTTATAATAGTGGCTGGTTATAATAGTGGCTGTTATAATAGTGGCTGGATATAATAGTGGCTGGATATAATAGTGGCTGGATATAATAGTGGCTGGATATAATAGTGGCTGGATATAATAGTGACTGGTTATAATAGTGGCTGGATATAATAGTGGCTGGATATATTAGTGGCTGGATATAATAGTGGCTGGATATAATAGTGGCTGGTTATAATAGTGGCTGGATATAATAGTGACTGGTTATAATAGTGGCTGGATATAATAGTGGCTGGATATATTAGTGGCTGGATATAATAGTGACTGGAATAATAGTGGCTGGTTATAATAATGGCTGGTTATAATAGTGGCTGGTTATAATAGCGGCTGGTTATTATAGTGGCTGGATATAATAGTGGCTGGATATAATAGTGGCTGGTTATAATAGTGGCTGGTTATAATAGTGGCTGGTTATAATAGTGGCTGGATATAATAGTGGCTGGATATAATAGTGGCTGGTTATAATAGTGGCTGGTTATAATAGTGGCTGTTATAATAGCGGCTGGTTATAATAGCGGCTGGTTATAACCAGCGCATCCCTTTGGAAGTACCTCAACAGCCTTACTAAACTCAAGCCTAGTCAACAAAAAACAACAACAGAATTGGAAGTGAATGGAGTTATCAGCACTAACAATTTAGCTATTGCAAATGAATTTAATAACTTTTTTATTCAGTCCGTGGAGGAGCTTGCTGAGACTTTTGAACCAGCAACCCTATCACGGACCACAAAGTCTGAGCCATCAAAGCTTTTCCAAATTAAAGAGGTCAGTCAGGAAAAAGTACATAACATGATTAATACATTTAAAAAGTCTAAGGCAAAGGATGTGTTTGGGTTGGACACTGCCTTCATTAGAACTTATTGCTCTGCCCTGGCTAAACCTGTAACCCACCTGGTAAATCTTTCCATCAGAGTGGGTCAATTCCCACACATTTGGAAACAAGCCATCATTACACCAATTTTCAAGGCTGGCGCAAAGGACCAAGCAAGCAACTATAGGTCAATCTCAATACTGCCTGCTCTATCCAAAATGTTAGAGAAGATTATTATAGAACAGCTAGTAGAGCATCTTGAGGGTAACAAACTTATCAATTCTAAACAGTTTGGATTCAGAGCAGGGTACTCTACAGAAATGGCTAACTGCTACCTTACCGAGAACATTAAGAGTAGGCTGGACAAGGGTAATGTTGTGGGAGCTGTGTTTATAGACCTAAAAAAGGCCTTTGACACCGTGAACCACAATATACTCTTGAATAAACTTACCATCTTTAACTTCTCTGAACATGCTATTGGCTGGTTTGCATCATATCTGGAGCATAGAGAGCAACGTGTTAAAATAAACACTGAACTCTCAACACCACTACAATCCACAATGGGTATCCCACAGGGCTCCATTTTGGGGCCTCTGCTTTTAGTTTATATATAAACGATTTACCAACATGCTTTCAGTCAGCCAACTGTCAAATGTACGCTGACGACACAGTAATTTATGCATCAGCTAGGACACCAATTGTGGTAGCAGAGACCCTGACCAAGGAAATGGAGGGTATATCCCAGTGGCTTAAAGACAACCATCTGACTCTTAACGTAAAAAAAACTGTATCTATGTGCTTCTCTATCAGAGGGAAAGCTAAGTGTACTATCAAAATAGATCAAGAAGCCATAGAGGAAGTTGAGGAATTTAAATTCCTAGGTATTATTCTGGATTCCCAACTCAAATTCAATAAACACATTAACAAACTCTGTAAGACTGTCCGGACAAACCTGAACTGTTTCAGAATGATAAGGTATCATATACCTGTCAAGCCAGCTTTACTGTTTTTTCATGTCATGATACTCTCTCACTTATCTTATTGTGTTACTGTATGGGGCCAAGCCTCCCAGACAACAGTCAACCATATTATATCATTATACAAACGGGCACTGAAAATAATGGATCAGAAACCAATCATGTGGCACCACAGTTTGATTGTACAGAAATACAACCTTTTAAATTTTGATAGCTTTATTAAGTTCTCTTTTCTCAAATTGACTTTTAAATTTGCAAATAATCTAGCTCCAGCCGTACTCTGTCCTTTTGTGACAAAAATAAACACAAGGAGAGTGGCCACTAGGAGAGCAGTGGGTGGCAACTGCATAGCAGAGGGGCGCAAAACCACTTTCGGCCAGTCATGTTTTTCAGTGATAGGGACCCATTTTTGGAATGATTTACCAACCGAAATAAAAACACAAACCGAACTGAAAACATTTAATAGAAAGGTCAAATACTGGCTGAAAGAAAACCAAATATGTGGCCACTGAGTCAGTTTTGTTGTTATGTATTGTCTGTACTGGATGCCTGGTTGTTGCGCATGCTGCCAAGGATCACCCCACATGTGGGGTCTGGGTATGGGAGATAGTCATGTAGTGGCCCAGGCCCTCACTATTGGGGTTGGGTATAGGTGAGCAGGTGTGAGCGGCTGGGTGCTTGGGGCTTGTGTTGTTACGTGATGTGCTGTTTTGTGTAATGTGGTCTCGACTGTAAAATGTTGATGTTTGTATACAATGAATTTTCTGCATGATTGTGTAATTCACACTATGTGGTCCTTTTAAAAATTATAAATTTGGATTACTTGTTTAGAAAGGCCTGACCAGGGACTGGGGTTGCAAATTAGCCTATTGGCTAGAAACCTTTTATGCAACACATCTACACATATTATTATGGATGACTGTGATAATTATGTATGTAATAATGTGCGCTGCATTGTCCCTGACAAATAAACAAATAAATAAAAAATAGTAGTGGCTGGATATAATAGTGGCTGTTATAATAGTGGCTGGTTATAATAGTGGCTGGTTATAATAGTGGCTGGTTATAATAGTGGCTGGATATAATAGTGGCTGGATATAATAGTGGCTGGTTATAATAGTGGCTGGTTATAATAGTGGCTGGTTATAATAGTGGCTGGATATAATAGTGGCTGGATATAATAGTGGCTGGTTATAATAGTGGCTGGTTATAATAGTGGCTGGTTATAATAGTGGCTGGTTATAATAGTGGCTGGATATAATTGTGGCTGGTTATAATAGTGGCTGGATATAATAGTGGCTGTTATAATAGTGGCTGGATATAATAGTGGCTGGATATAATAGTGGCTGGATATAATTGTGGCTGGTTATAATAGTGGCTGGATATAATAGTGGCTGGATATAATTGTGGCTGGTTATAATAGTGGCTGGTTATAATAGTGGCTGGTTATAATAGTGGCTGGTTATAATAGTGGCTGGATATAATCGTGGCTGGTTATAATAGTGGCTGGATATAATCGTGGCTGGTTATAATAATGGCTGGTTATAATAGTGGCTGGATATAATAGTGGCTGTTATAATAATGGCTGGATATAATTGTGGCTGGTTATAATAGTGGCTGGTTATAATAGTGGCTGGATATAATAGTGGCTGTTATAATAATGGCTGGATATAATAGTGGCTGGTTATAATAGTGGCTGGTTATAATAGTGGCTGGTTATAATAGTGGCTGGATATAATAGTGGCGGGATATAAGAGTGGCTGGTTATAATAGTGGCTGGATATAATAGTGGCTGGATATAATAGTGGCTGGATATAATAGTGGCTGGATATATTTGTGGCTGGTTATAATAGTGGCTGGATATAATAGTGGCTGTTATAATAGTGGCTGGATATAATAGTGGCATGGATATAATCGTGGCTGGTTATAATAGTGGCTGGATATAATAGTGGCTGTTTATAATAATGGCTGTTTATAATAGTGGCTGGATATAATAGTGGCTGGAAATAATAGTGGCTGGTTATAATAGTGGCTGGATATAATAGTGGCTGGATATAATAGTGGCTGGATATAATAGTGGCTGGTTATAATAGTGGCTGTTTATAATAGTGGCTGTTTATAATAGTGGCTGGATATAATAGTGGCTGTTATAATAGTGGCTGGTTATAATAGTGGCTGGATATAATAGTGGCTGGTTATAATAGTGGCTGGTTATAATAGTGGCTGGATATAATAATGGCTGGTTATATGAGTGGCTGGTTATATGAGTGGCTGGTTATAATAGTGGCTGGTTATAATAGTGGCTGGTTATAATAGTGGCTGGATATAATAGTGGCTGGTTATAATAGTGGTTGGAATAATAGTGACTGGTTATAATAGTGGCTGGTTATATGAGTGGCTGGTTATAATAGTGGCTGGTTATAATAGTGGCTGGTTATAATAGTGGCTGGATATAATAGTGGCTGGTTATAATAGTGGCTGGATATAATAGTGGCTGGTTATAATAGTGGCTGGATATAATAGTGGCTGGTTATAATAGTGGCTGGTTATAATAGTGGCTGGTTATAATAGCGGCTGGTTATAATAGTGGCTGGTTATAATAGCGTCTGGTTATAATAGTGGCTGGTTAATATAGTGTCTGGAAATAATAGTGGCTGGTTATAATAGTGGCTGGATATAATGGTGGCTGGATATAATAGTGGCTGGTTATATAATTGGCTGGTTATAATAGTGGCTGGTTATATTAGTGGCTGGATATAATAGTGGCTGTTACAATAGTGGCTGGATATAATAGTGGCTGGATATAATTGTGGCTGGTTATAATAGTGGCTGGTTATAATAGTGGCTGGTTATAATAGTGGCTGGTTATAATAGTGGCTGGTTATAATAGTGGATGTTATAATAGTGGCTGGATATAATAGTGGCTGGATATAATAGTGGCTGGTTATAGTAGTGGCTGGTTATAATAGTGGCTGGTTATAATAGTGGCTGGTTATAATAGTGGATGTTATAATAGTGGCTGGTTATAATAGTGGCTGGTTATAATAGTGGCTGGTTATAATAGTGGCTGGTTATAATAGTGGCTGGTTATAATAGTGGCTGGTTATAATAGTGGCTGGATATAATAGTGGCTGGTTATAATAGTGGCTGTTATAATAGTGGCTGGTTATAATAGTGGCTGGTTATAGTAGTGGCTGGTTATAATAGTGGCTGGTTATAATAGTGGCTGGTTATAATAGTGGCTGGTAATAATAGCGTCTGGTTATAATAGTGGCTGGTTAATATAGTGTCTGGATATAATAGTGGCTGGTTATAATAGTGGCTGGATTTAATGTTTGCTGGTTATAATAGTGGCTGGATATAATAGTGGCTGGATATAATAGTGGCTGTTATAATAGTGGCTGGATATAATAGTGGCTGGATATAATAGTGGCTGGATATAATTGTGGCTGGTTATAATAGTGGCTGGTTATAATAGTGGCTGGATATAATAGTGGCTGGTTATAATAGTGGCTGGTTATAATAGTGGCTGGTTAATATAGTGTCTGGATATAATAGTGGCTGGTTATAATAGTGGCTGGATTTAATGGTGGCTGGTTATAATAGTGGCTGGTTATAATAGTGGCTGGATATAATAGTGGCTGGATATAATAGTGGCTGGATATAATAGTGGCTGGATATAATAGTGGCAGGATATAATAGTGGCTGGATTTAATGGTGGCTGTTATAATAATGGCTGGATATAATTGTGGCTGGTTATAATAGTGGCTGGTTATAATAGTGGCTGGATATAATAGTGGCTGGATATAATAGTGGCTGTTATAATAATGGCTGGATATAATAGTGGCTGGTTATAATAGTGGCTGGTTATAATAGTGGCTGGTTATAATAGTGGCTGGATATAATAGTGGCGGGATATAAGAGTGGCTGGTTATAATAGTGGCTGGATATAATAGTGGCTGGATATAATAGTGGCTGGATATGATAGTGGCTGGATATATTTGTGGCTGGTTATAATAGTGGCTGGATATAATAGTGGCTGTTATAATAGTGGCTGGATATAATAGTGGCATGGATATAATCGTGGCTGGTTATAATAGTGGCTGGATATAATAGTGGCTGTTTATAATAATGGCTGTTTATAATAGTGGCTGGATATAATAGTGGCTGGAAATAATAGTGGCTGGTTATAATAGTGGCTGGATATAATAGTGGCTGGATATAATAGTGGCTGGATATAATAGTGGCTGGTTATAATAGTGGCTGTTTATAATAGTGGCTGTTTATAATAGTGGCTGGATATAATAGTGGCTGTTATAATAGTGGCTGGTTATAATAGTGGCTGGATATAATAGTGGCTGGTTATAATAGTGGCTGGATATAATAATGGCTGGTTATATGAGTGGCTGGTTATATGAGTGGCTGGTTATAATAGTGGCTGGTTATAATAGTGGCTGGTTATAATAGTGGCTGGATATAATAGTGGCTGGTTATAATAGTGGTTGGAATAATAGTGACTGGTTATAATAGTGGCTGGTTATATGAGTGGCTGGTTATAATAGTGGCTGGTTATAATAGTGGCTGGTTATAATAGTGGCTGGATATAATAGTGGCTGGTTATAATAGTGGCTGGATATAATAGTGGCTGGTTATAATAGTGGCTGGATATAATAGTGGCTGGTTATAATAGTGGCTGGTTATAATAGTGGCTGGATATGATAGTGGCTGGATATAATAGTGGCTGGTTATAATAGTGGCTGGTTATAATAGTGGCTGGTTATAATAGCGGCTGGTTATAATAGTGGCTGGTTATAATAGCGTCTGGTTATAATAGTGGCTGGTTAATATAGTGTCTGGAAATAATAGTGGCTGGTTATAATAGTGGCTGGATATAATAGTGGCTGGATATAATAGTGGCTGGTTATATAATTGGCTGGTTATAATAGTGGCTGGTTATATTAGTGGCTGGATATAATAGTGGCTGTTACAATAGTGGCTGGATATAATAGTGGCTGGATATAATTGTGGCTGGTTATAATAGTGGCTGGTTATAATAGTGGCTGGTTATAATAGTGGCTGGTTATATTAGTGGCTGGTTATAATAGTGGATGTTATAATAGTGGCTGGATATAATAGTGGCTGGATATAATAGTGGCTGGTTATAGTAGTGGCTGGTTATAATAGTGGCTGGTTATAATAGTGGCTGGTTATAATAGTGGATGTTATAATAGTGGCTGGATATAATAGTGGCTGGTTATAGTAGTGGCTGGTTATAATAGTGGCTGGTTATAATAGTGGCTGGTTATAATAGTGGCTGGTTATAATAGTGGCTGGTTATAATAGTGGCTGGATATAATAGTGGCTGGTTATAATAGTGGCTGTTATAATAGTGGCTGGTTATAATAGTGGCTGGTTATAGTAGTGGCTGGTTATAATAGTGGCTGGTTATAGTAGTGGCTGGTTATAATAGTGGCTGGTTATAATAGTGGCTGGTTATAATAGTGGCTGGTAATAATAGCGTCTGGTTATAATAGTGGCTGGTTAATATAGTGTCTGGATATAATAGTGGCTGGTTATAATAGTGGCTGGATTTAATGTTTGCTGGTTATAATAGTGGCTGGATATAATAGTGGCTGGATATAATAGTGGCTGTTATAATAGTGGCTGGATATAATAGTGGCTGGATATAATAGTGGCTGGATATAATTGTGGCTGGTTATAATAGTGGCTGGTTATAATAGTGGCTGGATATAATAGTGGCTGGTTATAATAGTGGCTGGTTATAATAGTGGCTGGTTAATATAGTGTCTGGATATAATAGTGGCTGGTTATAATAGTGGCTGGATTTAATGGTGGCTGGTTATAATAGTGGCTGGTTATAATAGTGGCTGGATATAATAGTGGCTGGATATAATAGTGGCTGGATATAATAGTGGCTGGATATAATAGTGGCTGTTACAATAGTGGCTGGATATAATAGTGGCTGGATATAATAGTGGCTGGTTATAATAGTGGCTGGATATAATAGTGGCTGGATATAATAGTGGCTGTTATAATAGTGGCTGTTATAATAGTGGCTGGTTATAATAGTGGCTGGATATAATAGTGGCAGGATATAATAGTGGCTGGATTTAATGGTGGCTGGTTATAATAGTGGCTGGATATAATAGTGGCTGGATATAATAGTGGCTGGTTATAATAGTGGCTGGATTTAATGGTGGCTGGTTAATATAGTGTCTGGATATAATAGTGGCTGGTTATAATAGTGGCTGGATTTAATGGTGGCTGGTTATAATAGTGGCTGGTTATAATAGTGGCTGGATATAATAGTGGCAGGATATAATAGTGGCTGGATATAATAGTGGCTGGATATAATAGTGGCTGTTACAATAGTGGCAGGATATAATAGTGTCTGGATATAATAGTGGCTGGTTATAATAGTGGCTGGATTTAATGGTGGCTGGTTATAATAGTGGCTGGTTATAATAGTGGCTGGATATAATAGTGGCAGGATATAATAGTGGCTGGATATAATAGTGGCTGGATATAATAGTGGCTGTTACAATAGTGGCTGGATATAATAGTGGCTGGATATAATAGTGGCTGGTTATAATAGTGGCTGGATATAATAGTGGCTGTTATAATAGTGGCTGGTTATAATAGTGGCTGGTTATAATAGTGGCTGGTTATAATAGTGGCTGTTACAATAGTGGCTGGATATAATAGTGGCTGTTATAATAGTGGCTGGTTATAATAGTGGCTGGTTATAATAGTGGCTGGATATAATTGTGGCTGGTTATAATAGTGGCTGGATATAATAGTGGCTGGATATAATTGTGGCTGGTTATAATAGTGGCTGGTTATAATAGTGGCTGGTTATAATAGTGGCTGTTATAATACTGGCTGGATATAATAGTGGCTGGATATAATAGTGGCTGGTTATAATAGTGGCTGGTTATAATTGTGGCTGGTTATAATAGTGGCTGGTTATAATAGTGGCTGGTTATAATAGTGGCTGGATATAATAGTGGCTGGTTATAATAGTGGCTGTTATAATAGTGGCTGGTTATAATAGTGGCTGGTTATAATAGTGGCTGGTTATAATAGTGGCTGGTTATAATAGTGGCTGGTTATAATAGTGGCTGTTATAATAGTGGCTGGTTATAATAGTGGCTGGTTATAATAGTGGCTGGTTATAATAGTGGCTGTTATAATAGTGGCTGGTTATAATAGTGGCTGGTTATAATAGTGGCTGGTTATAATAGTGGCTGTTACAATAGTGGCTGGATATAATAGTGGCTGGATATAATAGTGGCTGGATATAATTGTGGCTGGTTATAATAGTGGCTGGTTATAATAGTGGCTGGTTATAATAGTGGCTGTTATAATACTGGCTGGATATAATAGTGGCTGGATATAATAGTGGCTGGTTATAATAGTGGCTGGTTATAATAGTGGCTGGTTATAATAGTGGCTGGTTATAATAGTGGCTGGTTATAATTGTGGCTGGTTATAGTAGTGGCTGGTTATAATAGTGGCTGGTTATAATAGTGGCTGGTTATAATAGTGGCTGGTTATAATAGTGGCTGGTTATAATAGCGTCTGGTTATAATAGTGGCTGGTTAATATAGTGTCTGGATATAATAGTGGCTGGTTATAATAGTGGCTGGATTTAATGTTTGCTGGTTATAATAGTGGCTGGATATAATAGTGGCTGGATATAATAGTGGCTGGTTATAATAGTGGCTGTTATAATAGTGGCTGGTTATAATAGTGGCTGGTTATAGTAGTGGCTGGTTATAATAGTGGCTGGTTATAGTAGTGGCTGGTTATAATAGTGGCTGGTTATAATAGTGGCTGGTTATAATAGTGGCTGGTAATAATAGCGTCTGGTTATAATAGTGGCTGGTTAATATAGTGTCTGGATATAATAGTGGCTGGTTATAATAGTGGCTGGTTATAATAGTGGCTGGATTTAATGTTTGCTGGTTATAATAGTGGCTGGATATAATAGTGGCTGGATATAATAGTGGCTGGTTATAATAGTGGCTGTTATAATAGTGGCTGGTTATAATAGTGGCTGGTTATAGTAGTGGCTGGTTATAATAGTGGCTGGTTATAGTAGTGGCTGGTTATAATAGTGGCTGGTTAATATAGTGTCTGGATATAATAGTGGCTGGTTATAATAGTTGCTGGATTTAATGTTTGCTGGTTATAATAGTGGCTGGATATAATAGTGGCTGGATATAATAGTGGCTGGTTATAATAGTGGCTGTTATAATAGTGGCTGGTTATAATAGTGGCTGGTTATAGTAGTGGCTGGTTATAATAGTGGCTGGTTATAGTAGTGGCTGGTTATAATAGTGGCTGGTTATAATAGTGGCTGGTTATAATAGTGGCTGGTAATAATAGCGTCTGGTTATAATAGTGGCTGGTTAATATAGTGTCTGGATATAATAGTGGCTGGTTATAATAGTGGCTGGATTTAATGTTTGCTGGTTATAATAGTGGCTGGATATAATAGTGGCTGGATATAATAGTGGCTGTTATAATAGTGGCTGGATATAATAGTGGCTGGATATAATAGTGGCTGGATATAATTGTGGCTGGTTATAATAGTGGCTGGTTATAATAGTGGCTGGATATAATAGTGGCTGGTTATAATAGTGGCTGGTTATAATAGTGGCTGGTTAATATAGTGTCTGGATATAATAGTGGCTGGTTATAATAGTGGCTGGATTTAATGGTGGCTGGTTATAATAGTGGCTGGTTATAATAGTGGCTGGATATAATAGTGGCTGGATATAATAGTGGCTGGATATAATAGTGGCTGGATATAATAGTGGCTGTTACAATAGTGGCTGGATATAATAGTGGCTGGATATAATAGTGGCTGGTTATAATAGTGGCTGTTATAATAGTGGCTGGTTATAATAGTGGCTGGTTATAATAGTGGCTGGATTTAATGGTGGCTGGTTATAATAGTGGCTGGTTATAATAGTGGCTGGATATAATAGTGGCAGGATATAATAGTGGCTGGATTTAATGGTGGCTGGTTATAATAGTGGCTGTTATAATAGTGGCTGTTATAATAGTGGCTGGTTATAATAGTGGCTGGATTTAATGGTGGCTGGTTATAATAGTGGCTGGTTATAATAGTGGCTGGATATAATAGTGGCAGGATATAATAGTGGCTGGATTTAATGGTGGCTGGTTATAATAGTGGCTGGATATAATAGTGGCTGGATATAATAGTGGCTGGTTATAATAGTGGCTGGATTTAATGGTGGCTGGTTAATATAGTGTCTGGATATAATAGTGGCTGGTTATAATAGTGGCTGGATTTAATGGTGGCTGGTTATAATAGTGGCTGGTTATAATAGTGGCTGGATATAATAGTGGCAGGATATAATAGTGGCTGGATATAATAGTGGCTGGATATAATAGTGGCTGTTACAATAGTGGCAGGATATAATAGTGTCTGGATATAATAGTGGCTGGTTATAATAGTGGCTGGATTTAATGGTGGCTGGTTATAATAGTGGCTGGTTATAATAGTGGCTGGATATAATAGTGGCAGGATATAATAGTGGCTGGATATAATAGTGGCTGGATATAATAGTGGCTGTTACAATAGTGGCTGGATATAATAGTGGCTGGTTATAATAGTGGCTGGTTATAATAGTGGCTGGTTATAATAGTGGCTGGTTATAACAGTGGCTGGATATAATAGTGGCTGGTTATAATAGTGGCTTGTTATAATAGTGGCTGTTACAATAGTGGCTGGATATAATAGTGGCTGGATATAATTGTGGCTGGTTATAATAGTGGCTGGTTATAATAGTGGCTGGTTATAATAGTGGCTGTTATAATACTGGCTGGATATAATAGTGGCTGGATATAATAGTGGCTGGTTATAATAGTGGCTGGTTATAATTGTGGCTGGTTATAATAGTGGCTGGTTATAATAGTGGCTGGTTATAATAGTGGCTGGATATAATAGTGGCTGGTTATAATAGTGGCTGTTATAATAGTGGCTGGTTATAATAGTGGCTGGTTATAATAGTGGCTGGTTATAATAGTGGCTGGTTATAATAGTGGCTGTTATAATAGTGGCTGGTTATAATAGTGGCTGGTTATAATAGTGGCTGGTTATAATAGTGGCTGTTACAATAGTGGCTGGATATAATAGTGGCTGGATATAATAGTGGCTGGATATAATTGTGGCTGGTTATAATAGTGGCTGGTTATAATAGTGGCTGGTTATAATAGTGGCTGTTATAATAGTGGCTGGTTATAATAGTGGCTGGTTATAATAGTGGCTGTTATAATAGTGGCTGGTTATAATAGTGGCTGGTTATAATAGTGGCTGGTTATAATAGTGGCTGTTACAATAGTGGCTGGATATAATAGTGGCTGGATATAATAGTGGCTGGTTATAATAGTGGCTGGTTATAATAGTGGCTGGTTATAATAGTGGCTGTTACAATAGTGGCTGGATATAATAGTGGCTGGATATAATAGTGGCTGGATATAATTGTGGCTGGTTATAATAGTGGCTGGTTATAATAGTGGCTGGTTATAATAGTGGCTGTTATAATACTGGCTGGATATAATAGTGGCTGGATATAATAGTGGCTGGTTATAATAGTGGCTGGTTATAATAGTGGCTGGTTATAATAGTGGCTGGTTATAATAGTGGCTGGTTATAATTGTGGCTGGTTATAGTAGTGGCTGGTTATAATAGTGGCTGGTTATAATAGTGGCTGGTTATAATAGTGGCTGGTTATAATAGTGGCTGGTTATAATAGCGTCTGGTTATAATAGTGGCTGGTTAATATAGTGTCTGGATATAATAGTGGCTGGTTATAATAGTGGCTGGATTTAATGTTTGCTGGTTATAATAGTGGCTGGATATAATAGTGGCTGGATATAATAGTGGCTGTTACAATAGTGGCTGGATATAATAGTGGCTGGATATAATAGTGGCTGGATATAATTGTGGCTGGTTATAATAGTGGCTGGTTATAATAGTGGCTGGTTAATATAGTGTCTGGATATAATAGTGGCTGGTTATAATAGTGGCTGGATTTAATGGTGGCTGGTTATAATAGTGGCTGGATATAATAGTGGCTGGATATAATAGTGGCCTGTTATAATAGTGGCTGGTTATAATAGTGGCTGGTTATAATAGTGGCTGGATATAATAGTGGCTGGATATAATAGTGGCTGGTTATAATAGTGGCTGGATATAATAGTGGCTGTTATAATAGTGGCTGGTTATAATAGTGGCTGGTTATAATAGTGGCTGGTTATAATAGTGGCTGGTTAATATAGTGTGTGGATATAATAGTGGCTGGTTATAATAGTGGCTGGATTTAATAGTGGCTGGTTATAATAGTGGCTGGATATAATAGTGGCTGGATATAATAGTGGCTGTTATAATAGTGTCTGGTTATAATAGTGGCTGGATATAATAGTGGCTGGTTATATAATTGACTGGTTATAATAGTGGCCGGTTATAATAGTGGCTGGATATAATAGTGGCTGTTACAATAGTGGCTGGATATAATAGTGGCTGGATATAATAGTGGCTGGTTATAATAGTGGCTGGTTATAATAGTGGCTGTTATAATAGTGGCTGGTTATAATAGTGGCTGGTTATAATAGTGGCTGGTTATAATAGTGGCTAGATATAATAGTGGCTGGATATAATAGTGGCTGGATATAATAGTGGCTGGTTATAATAGTGGCTGGATATAATAGTGGCTGGATATAATAGTGGCTGGTTATCATAGTGGCTGGATATAATAGTGGCTGGTTATCATAGTGGCTAGTTATAATAGTGGCTGGATATAATAGTGGCTGGTTATAATAGTGGCTGGATATAATAGTGGCTGGATATAATAGTGGCTGGTTATATTAGTGGATTGATATAATAGTGGCTGGATATAATAGTGGCTGGATATAATAGTGGCTGGATATAATAGTGGCTGGTTATAATAGTGGCTGGATATAATAGTGGCTGGTTATCATAGTGGCTAGTTATAATAGTGGCTGGATATAATAGTGGCTGGATATAATAGTGGCTGGTTATAATAGTGGCTGGATATAATAGTGGCTGGATATAATAGTGGCTGGTTATATTAGTGGATGGATATAATAGTGGCTGGATATAATAGTGGCTGGATAAAATAGTGGCTGGATATAATAGTGGCTGGATATAATAGTGGCTGGTTATAATAGTGGCTGGTTATAATAGTGGCTGGTTATAATAGTGTCTGGTTATAATAGTGGCTGGATATAATAGTGGCTGGTTATAATAATGGCTGGATATAATAGTGGCTGGTTATAATAGTGGCTGGTTATAATAGTGGCTGGTTATAATAGTGGCTGGTTATAATAGTGGCTGGATATAATAGTGGCTGGATATAATAGTGGCTGGTTATAATAGTGGCTGGATATAATAGTGGCTGGTTATAATAGTGGCTGGAATAATAGTGGCTGGTTATAGTAGTGGCTGGAATAATAGTGGCTGGTTATAGTAGTGGCTGTTATAATAGTGGCTGGTTATAATAGTGGCTGGTTAAACTATTGGCTGGTTAAACTAGTGGCTGGTTATAATAGTGGCTGGATATAATAGTGGCTGGTTATAATAGTGGCTGGATATAAAAGTGGCTGGTTAAACTAGTGGCTGGTTTTAATAGTGGCTGCTTTTAATAGGTTTAGATTTACCTCCACTGTATTCACATCCGACCATACCTTTGTCTGTACATTATGCCTTGAATTTATTCTACCGTGCCTAGAAACCTGCTCGTTTTACTCTCTGTTCAGGACGTCCTAGACGACCAGTCATTATAGCCTTTAGCCGAACCCTTATCCTACTCCTCCTCTGTTCCTCTGGTGCCTAGCTGCACTCCCATTCCCCAGGTGCTCTCATTTGTTGACATCTGTAACCGTAAAAGCCTTGGGTTCATGCATGTTAATATTAGAAGCCTCCTCCCTAAGTTTGTTTTATTCACTGCCTTAGTACACTCTGCCAACCCGGATGTCCTAGCCGTGTCTGAATCCTGGCTTAGGAAGACCACCAAAAACCCTGAAACTATAACATTTTCCGACAAGATAGAACTGCCAAAGGGGGCAGAGTTCTGTCTTAATATCCAGGTCTGTGCCCAAACAATTTGAGCTTCTACTTTTAAAAATCCACCTTTCAAGAAACAAGTCTCTCACCGTTGCTGCTTGCTATAGACCACCTTCTGCCCCCAGCTGTGCCCTGGACACCATATGTGAATTGATTGCTCCCCGTCTATCTTCAGAGCTCGTTCTGTTAGGTGACCTAAACTGGGACATGCTTACCACCCCAGCCATCCTACAATTCAAACTTGATGCCCTCAATTTCACGCAAATTATCAATGAACCTACCAGGTACAACCCCAAATCCGTAAACATGGACACCCTCATAGATATCATCCTAACCAACCTGCCCTCCAAATTGCCTCATTGCCTGCGTCCGTAATGGGTCTGCGGTCAAACGACCACCCCTCATCACTGTCAAACTCTCCCTAAAACACTTCAGCGAGCAGGCCTTTCTAATCGACCTGGCCAGGATATCCTGGAAGGATATTGACCTCATTCCATCAGTAGAGAATGCCTGGTTATTCTTTAAAAGTGCTTTCCTCACCATCTTAAATAAGCATGCCCCATTCAAAAAATGTAGAACTAAGAACAGCCCTTGGTTCACTCCAGACCTGACAGCCCTTCACCAGCACAAAAACATCCTGTGGTGTTCTGCATTAGCATCGAATAGCCCCCGCGATATGCAACTTTTCAGGGAAGTTAGGAACAAATATACACAGGCAGTTAGGAAAGCAAAGGCTAGCTTTTTCAAACAGAAATGGGCATCCTGTAGCACAAACACCAAAAAGTTCTGGGACACTGTAAAGTCCATGGAGAATAAGAGCACCTCCTCCCAGCTGCCCACTGCACTGAGGCTAGGAAACAATGTCACCACTGATAAATCTGCGATATTTGAGCATTTTTCTACGGCTGGCCATGCTTTCCACCTGGCTACCCCTACCCCGGTCAACAGCCCTGCACACCCCCACAGCAACTTGCCAAAGCCTCCCCCATTTCTCCTTCACCAAATTCCAGATAGCTGATGTTCTGAAAAAGCTGCAAAATCTGGACCCCTACAAATCAGCCGGGCTAGACAATCTGGACCCTCTCTTTCTAAAATTATCAGCCGAAAATGTTGCAACCCCTATTACTAGCCTGTTCAACCTCTCTTTCGTATCGTCTGAGTTCCCCATAGATTGGAAAGCTGCCGCGGTCATCCCCCTCTTCAAAGGGGGAGATACTCTAGACCCAAACTGCTCCAGACCTATATCTATCCTACCCTGCCTTTCTAAGGTTTTCGAAGGCCAAGTTAACATCTGACGTTCCCAAAGTAAACTGCCTGTTACTCAGGAGCAGAAGCTAGGATAAGCATATAATTGGTAGTATTGGATAGAATAATAATATATAAATGCTTTGATTTTACCGAAACTTGACTAGATTTCTTTCACAGGAACAGTTGTGATAGCATGTGATTGCCATAATTTACACATGGGCCTACAGATATGCATCTTGTGAGTGAAGACTGTAATCTGCCTAGCGGTATAAACATGTGAATGGGATGGTGAATGCAATGGCGTGGCATTGGACCCTGAAAACAGTTGAATGGCGTGGCATTGGAGCCTGAAAACATTTGAATGGCGTGGCATTGGAGCACGAAAACATTTGAATGGCGTGGCATTGGAGCCTGAAAACAGTTGAATGGTGTGGCATTGGAGCATGAAAACAGTTGAATGGCGTGGCATTGGAGCCTGAAAACATTTGAATGGCGTGGCATTGGAGCACGAAAAGTTGAATGGCGTTGCATTGGAGCCTGAAAACAGTTGAATGGCGTTGCATTGGCGCATGAAAACAGTTGAATGGCGTGGCATTGGAGCCTGAAAACAGTTGAATGGTGTTGCATTGGAGCCTGAAAACAGTTGAATGGTGTTGCATTGGAGCCTGAAAACAGTTGAATGGCGTTGCATTGGAGCCTGAAAACAGTTGAATGGTGTGGCATTGGAGCATGAAAACAGTTGAATGGCGTGGCATTGGAGCCTGAAAACAGTTGAATGGAGTTGCATTGGAGCCTGAAAACAGTTGAATGGTGTGGCATTGGAGCATGAAAACAGTTGAATGGCGTGGCATTGGAGCCTGAAAACAGTTGAATGGCGTTGCATTGGAGCCTGAAAACATTTGAATGGCGTGGCATTGGCGCATGAAAACAGTTGAATGGCGTGGCATTGGAGCCTGAAAACAGTTGAATGGCGTGGCATTGGAGCCTGAAAACATTTGAATGGTGTTGCATTGGAACATGAAAACAGTTGAATGGCGTGGCATTGGAGCATGAAAACATTTGAATGGCGTGGCATTGGAGCCTGAAAACATTTGTCCTGTTGACTACGTCTTACAGCTCTGCCGGCTAGGTTCTAATGGGGTAAAACAGTTCAACTAAGCTCATGAGTAATTTGTCAGACATATTCTTCAATGATTAAAGCCCAAAAACAATGATTAAACCCCAAAAACAATGATTAAAGCCTAAAAAAAGGATTAAACGGATGTTTGAGTCCCAGGTTGCCTCTTTAATCTCTTAACATCTTGGTGGACACGTGTGTTGAATCAGCCTAGTGGTTAGAGCGTTGGGCCAGTAGCCGGAAGGTTGCTGGATCAAATCCCAGAGCTGACTAGTTATAAATCTGCCGTTCTATTCCTGTGCAAGGCAGTTAACCCAATGTTCTATGGGCGCCGTGGATGTTGATTAAGACAGCTCCCACGCACCTCTCTGATTCAGAGGGGTTGGGTTAAATGCGGAAGACACAACTAGGTATCTGCCTTTCCCAGGTACATGGACAGCTGTCAGCACAATATGCCAGGAGAGAGTTAGCACTCACAATGAGGAGACTAAGGATGTGTCCCAAATGGCTCCCTACATAGTGCGCTACTTTTGACCAGGGCCCATTAGGGAATAGGTTGCCATTTGGGATATACGCAGTGGGACTAACTTGTGCATTCTGAGATCATATGTGTTAGGACAGCACAGGAACAGATGGAGTCTGACGCTTAACCTTGCTCCAGTCCATCTCTGATAGGGAGGAACACGCCGAATTGATTACAACTCGAACTATCAAAGGAGACTGTCAGATGGACACATTGTCATTGTCTAGCTAGTCAACTAGCTAGTTCTCGCTCGGCAGCTTGGAATAGCTATTGATTCTTGCACATGCTCAGCGAGAGCCTCCTGATGGCGGTACCTGCTGTAATGGTAACAGCTAGGGTTGTTACCATAGAGATCCAATTAAATGAAGTTTAAATGAAGTATTCTAATTCCCAATTCTATCGTTGTTATACCCTGATCACCATGAAAACGGTAAAATTCTATGGTAATTTTTCCAGCGGGCAAAACGTCATACATGTCCCTCCACTCTATTGGGAACCCAGAGGTACTTCATCTCCCTTTATGATGTTGTGTCTCTGCCGGTAAAGGTCACAGACCTCAGGAGAGAGAGATGATATGATCCATCCCTCTGTCTGTCTGTCTGTCTGTCTCTCTCTCTATCTCTCTCTCTCTTTCTCCCTCTCTCTCTCAATTCAATTCAATTGAAGGGCTTTATTGGCATGGCAAACATATGTTAACGTTGCCAAAGCAAGTGAAATAGATAATAAACAAAAGTGAAATCAACAATACAAAATTAAATGTAAACATTACATTCACAAACGTTCCAAAAGAATAAAGACATTTCAAATGTTATTTTAGTTAAAGTCTGAATGCATTATTTGGTGTTTTACGTTGTACACCAAGGATATTTTTGCAGAATTCCTTGGTTCCAAATATTGGGTAAGATGCCAGAGCTGAGGATAATGTTAAAAAGTTTAAGTATAGCCAATTGGAATTTGTGGTCTGTATATTTTATATTTTCATTTAGGATACCATCAACATCACAGGCCTTTTTGGGTTGGAGGGTTTGCATTTTGTCCTGTTGTTCATTCAATGTAATTGGAAAATCTAGTGTGTTCTGGTAGTCTTTAATAGTGTTTGATTATGTATTTGATAATGTATATTTTTTGCTGTTTGTTCTTTGTTACAGGGCCAAAAAGATTAGAGAAGCAGTTTATCCATACATCTCCATTTTGGATAGATAACTCTTCATGTTGTTGTTTGGTTAGTGTGTTCCAATTCCAAAAGTGTGTTCCAATTCCAAAAGTGTGTTCCAATTCCAATAGTGTGTTCCAATTCCAATAGTGTGTTCCAATTCCAATAGTGTGTTCCAATTCCAATAGTGTGTTCCAATTCCAAAAGTGTGTTCCAATGGAATTTGGTTAGATTCTCTGGATTTTGGACGGACAGACAGTTCCACTACAAAGCCCTTTAAAGTATCAGACAGGAGTATATATGAACAGAGCCATACTTTAAATAGATTAATTTAAAGGTCGAAAGACGATTAACTGTAGAGACAAAATATTATATGACCCATTCATCCATCTCTGGGATTCCTTGTTCCATGTTCCGGGATTCCTCCAATTACTGTCATTGGCTTCATCAATAAGTGCACTGATGACATCGTCCCCACAGTGACCGTACGTACGTACCCCAACCAGAAGCCATGGATTACAGGCAGCATCTGCACTGAGTTAAAGGCTAGTGCTGCCGCTTTGAAGGAGCGGGAGTCTAACCCGGAAGCATATAAGAAATCCCGCTATGCCCTCCGACAACCAATCAAACAAGCAAAGCGTAAATACAGGACTAAGATCGAGTCGTACTACACCGGCTCTGACGCTCGTCGAATGTGGCAGGACTTGCAAACCATTACAGACTACAAAGGGAAGCACAGCCGAGAGCAACCCAGTGACAAGAGCCTACCGTACGACCTAAACTACTTCTATGCTCGCTTCGAGATCCACAGATGATGCAATCTCTATTGCACTCCACACTGCCCTTTCCCACCTGGACAAAAGGAACACCTATGTGAGAATGCTATTCATTGACTACAGCTCAGTGTTCAACAACATAGTGCCCTCAAAGCTCATCACTAAGCTAAGTGCCCTGGGACTAAACACCTCCCTCTGGAACTGGAACCTTGACTTCCTGACGGGCCGCCCACAGGTGGTGAGGGTAGGTAACAACACATCCGCCACGCTGATCCTCAGCACAGGGGCCCCTCAGGGGTGCGTGCTCAGTCCCCTCCTGTACTCCCTGTTCACTCATGACTGCACAGCCAGGCACGACTCCAACACCATCATTACATTTTCCGATGACACATCACCGACAACAACGAGACAGCCTATAGGGAGGAGGTCAGAGACCTGGCCGTGTGGTGCCAGGACAACAACCTCTCCCCTGAACGTGATCAAGATTAAGGAGATGATTGTGGACTACAGGAAAAGGAGGACCGAGCACGCCCCCATTCTCATCGACAGGGCTGCAGTGGAACAGGTTGAGAGCTTCAAGTTCCTTGGTGTCCACATCACCAACAAACTATCATGGTCCAAACACACCAAGACAGTCGTGAAGAGCGCATGCTGAAACCTATCCCCCTCAGGAGACTGAAAATATTTGGCATGGGTCCCCAGATCCTCAAACGGTTCTACAACTGCCCCATCGAAAGCATCCTGACTGGTTGCATCACTGCCTGGTATGGCAACTGCTCAGCCTCCGACCGCAAGGCACTACAGAGGGTAATGCGAACGGCCCAGTACATCACTGGGGCCAAACTTCCTGACATCCAGGACCTCTATACCAGGTGCTGTCAGAGGAAGGCCCTAGAAATTGTCAAAGACTCAAGCCACCCTAGTCATAGAATGTTCTCTCTGCTACTACACGGCAAGCGGTACCGGAGCGCCAAGTCTAGGTCCAAGATGCTTCTAAAAAGCTTCTACCCCCAAGCCATAAGACTCCTGAACATCTACTCAAATGGCTACCCAGACTATTTACATTGCCCCCCCTCCCTCTCCACACCACTGCCACTCTCTGTTGTCATCTATGCATAGTCACTTTAATTAACTCTACCTACATGTACGTACTACCTCAACTAACCGGTGCACATTGACTCTGTACCGGCACCCCCCTGTATATATTGTTATTATTTACTGCTGCTCTTTAATTACTTGTTACTTTTATCTCTTATTCTTATCCGTATTTTTTTAACTGCACTGTTGGTTAGGGGCTCGTAAGTAAGCATTGCACTGTAAGGTCTAAACCTGTTGGATTCGGCGCAAGTGACTAATAAAATTTGATTTGATCTCCAGAGAGAACAGACCTGATCTGGACAGTAAAATCAGGGCCTCTACAAAGCCCTTTACAAGATCAAGTACTGTGTAGATGAAGAGGACCATTCTGTTGTTAAACCAATGTAAAGGTCCAATGCAGATGTTTTTATCTCAATATCAAATTATTTCTGGGTAACAATTAAGTAGCTTACAGTGATTGTTTTCAATTAAAATTATAAAAATATATATATATACATATGTTTCTTAGCAAAGAGCAATTTCTCAAGCAAGAATTTAGCTAGGACTGTCTGGGAGTGGTCTGAGTGGGGAGGGGAAAACAGAAAACTAGCTGTTATTGGCAGAGAGGCTTGGAACTCTCTTTCTTATTGGTCTATTAACTAATTTACTGCCTGGCGATGTCACCAAAACAGGCTTAAATTTCCAGGCAGTCTTTTCAAACAGCCTTTACACTAAAAGGGCATTACCATCATTTTCACAATTTCACAGTATTATTCCAACTTTATAGTGTGGAAATATAAGTAAATCACAGTCACGTTCTTGACTACACTGGGCCTTTAAAGGTCAAACGAGGATAAACCACAGTGATTAAATTACCCAGGCAACATCAGGGATATTAATCATGCTGGAGGTCAGTAATACACAACGCCATACACTCAAATAAGGTCAAACAAGGCCTACTGCGTTGCAGTATAGCGGTTTATTAAGTTATAAGAGGATCTGCTATGGTGACTACACTACAGGATACATCAGGGATATGCTGGAGGTTTTTAAGACAGTCCGTAGGGACTGTGTGCGATTTCTGGGGGGGTCTAGATTGAAAAATGGACAGTATTGCGAAATGCTTTAACAAACCTCAGACGGTGTCCTTCTGAGAGTAAACCAAGATGATGTATTCACTGGAGAGAGGATTCATCCAAAATGATAATGAACTGCATTATATTAATATCCACTGTCCCACTTCCACCTCACTGTCAAGTACTTTAGGAGTTGATCTCAGAACCAAGAACCACATTTTGTGGGTGCTTGCTAGCTAGTTTGATTTACTTTTGTGGGCAGAAGATTTTTGTCAAGAGAGGTTAAGAAGGAGTCAGCTATTGTACCTGGCAACACGCGTAGGTCTGCATCACTGCCGGTGCGGGCGCTTCCAGGGTTGTCTGCCAGGCAGCGGTAGGTGGCGGAGTCTGGTGGCTGAACCTTGCTAACCTGGAGCGATCCGGAGGGCAGTACCACCACCCTGCTCTCTGGGGTTAAGGTGAGGGGCAGGTCCTCTCTGTTCTTCTGCCAGCGTACCACGGGCATGGGATCCCCAGTCACCTCACAGCGCAGCAGGGCCGTGTCACCCAGGAAGGAGGACACTGATTCTGTAGGGACCACTAGCTTCAACGGACCTGGTGGGAGAGAGGATAGATACAAAGGATTAGATACTGACTCTGTAGGGACCACGAGCTTCAACGGACCTGGTGGGAGAGAGAGAGGATAGATACAAAGGATTAGATACTGACTCTGTAGGGACCACAACTGTAGCTTCATGGGACCCAAGGAGAGAGACAGGGGTGTTAGGAGCATTCACTGATATGAAAATGGTACAGGGGAGAGGAGAGATGAGAGAGGAGAGAGATGAGTAGAGAGGAGGAGAGAGGAGAGTAGAGAACAGAGAAGAGATAGGAGGACAGAGGAGAGAGGAGAGAGGAGAGAGGTGAGAAGAGAGAGGAGAGAGGAGAGAGGAGAGAAGAGAGAGGAGAGAGGAGAGAGGAGAGATGAGAGAGGAGAGAGATGAGTAGAGAGGAGGAGAGAGGAGAGTAGAGAACAGAGAAGAGATAGGAGGACAGAGGAGAGAGGAGAGAGGAGAGAGGAGAGAAGAGAGAGGAGAGAGGAGAGATGAGAGAGGAGAGAGATGAGTAGAGAGGAGGAGAGAGGAGAGTAGAGAACAGAGAAGAGATAGGAGGACAGAGGAGAGAGGAGAGAGGGGAGAGGTGAGGAGAGAGGAGAGAGAGAGATAGGAGAGAGGAGAGGAGAGAGAGAAGAGAGGAGAGAGAGAGAAGAGAGGAGAGAGGGTACTGTATAGTGTAGATGAAGCAGAGAGAGTTACAACCAACCACTGATCACATTATTATTTACCATTTATCTCTTTCTATCTCCTTAGTGCAGGAAAATAGTATAAGAAACATAATGAGGGAAACAAATTAGCCCAATCATTCCTCATCTTTCCACCATGATGTCAGAAAAACATATTTAGCTTCAAATTAGCCCATCTTTCCACCAGGATGTTCACTGAGTGGCAAAATGGCTAATATTTAAATGCACTCCATTCCATTCCATTAAATCCTGACAGACTGTGCGTGAAGTAGAGAATCCTGCACATGCCCAGAAGCTTTGGGACTCAGAGCTGTCAGGAAGAGGGGTCCAGAAATGTCAGATCCACCTCTCTGTATCACAGGAGGATGACAGCTCTGGGTGGTTAGAGGTTAGAGGTTAGTGTGTGAAAAAATGAAGGGATGTGTCTAAAATGAAACCCTATTCCCTATATAGTGCACTACTTTAGACCAGAGCCCTATGGAACCCTATTCCCTATATAGTGCACTACTTTAGACCAGAGCCCTATGGAACCCTATTCCCTATATAGTGCACTACTTTAGACCAGAGCCCTATGAGATAGGCTTTTAAGAGACAGGCTTTTAGGCAACTTAGACTAAGAGTAAGAAGCCTAACTCATTGGGCTCTGGTCAAAAGTAGTGCACTATATAGGGAATAGGGTTCCTTAGGGATCTGGTCTAAAGTAGTGCACTATATAGGGAATTGCGTTCCATAGGGCTCTGGTCTAAAGTAGTGCACTATATAGGGAATAGGGTTCCATTTGGGATGCAAACACAGTGAGAGTTCCTAAAAGCCTATATGTGAGCCAGAAGGTAGCAGTGTCCGAATACCCATACTTGCGTCCTAAACAGTAGGTCGTTTGAAATTGGGTAAAAAAAATAGTATATTTTAAATCGATGTGGCATTGAATCAATAGCGGGAAACAATGCAATCGCACATGACGCGTTCTTAGTAAATGATAGTAGAACGTTTTCTAGTGTGTGATTTTTTTAATGGAGTACGCAGTAAATACCCAGATGTCATACTAATTTCAGCTCTTCATCTAGTGGAATTCACTGCAAACTTTCCTGGAATTCAACAGCTACATCTGGAAGAGGGGGGGCTGAGTGTTTTGATAGATATATCTGGAAGAGGGGGGCTGAGAGTTTTGATAGATATATCTGGAAAGGGGGCTGAGAGTTTTGATAGATATATCTGGAAGAGGGGGCTGAGAGTTTTGATAGATATATCTGGAAGAGGGGGCTGAGAGTTTTGATAGATATATCTGGAAGAGGGGGCTGAGAGTTTTGATAGGTATATCTGGAAGAGGGGGCTGAGAGTTTTGATAGATATATCTGGAAAGGGGGCTGAGAGTTTTGATAGCTATATCTGGAAAGGGGGGGCTGAGAGTTTTGATAGATATATCTGGAAGAGGGGGGGCTGAGAGTTTTGATAGATATATCTGGAAGAGGGGGGCTGAGAGTTTTGATAGATATATCTGGAAGAGGGGGGCTGAGAGTTTCGATAGATACAGTGGGGCAAAAAAGTATTTAGTCAGCCACCAATTGTGCAAGTTCTCTCACTTAAAAAGATGAGAGAGGCCTGTAATTTTCATCATAGGTACACTTCAACTATGACAGACAAAATGAGGAAAAAAAATCCAGAAAATCACATTGTAGGATTTTTATGAATTTATTTGCAAATTATGGTGGAAAATAAGTATTTGGTCACATACAAACAAGCAAGATTTCTGGCTCTCACAGACCTGTAACTTCTTCTTTAAGAGGCTCCTCTGTCCTCCACTCGTTACCTGTATTAATGGCACCTGTTTGAACTTGTTATCAGTATAAAAGACACCTGTCCACAACCTCAAACAGTCACACTCCAAACTCCACTATGGCTAAGACCAAAGAGCTGTCAAAGGACACCAGAAACAAAATTGTAGACCTGCACCAGGTTGGGAAGACTGAATCTGCAATAGGTAAGCAGCTTGGTTGGAAGAAATCAACTGTGGGAGCAATTATTAGGAAATGGAAGACATACAAGACCACTGATAATCTTCCTCGATCTGGGTCTCCACGCAAGATCTCACCCCCGTGGGGTCAAAATGATCACAAGAACGGTGAGCAAAAATCCCAGAACCACACGGGGGGACCTAGTGAATGACCTGCAGAGAGCTGGGACCAAAGTAACAAAGCCTACCATCAGTAACACACTACGCCGCCAGGGACTCAAATCCTGCAGTGCCAGACGTGTCCCCTGCTTAAGCCAGTACATGTTCAGGCCCGTCTGAAGTTTGCTAGAGAGCATTTGGATGATCCAGATGAGGATTGGGAGAATGTCATATGGTCAGATGAAACCAAAATAGAACTTTTTGGTAAAAACTCAACTCGTCGTGTTTGGAGGACAAGAATGCTGAGTTGGATCCAAAGAACACCATACCTACTGTGAAGCATGGGGGTGGAAACATCATGCTTTGGGGCTGTTTTTCTGCAAAGGGACCAGAACGACTGATCCGTGTAAAGGAAAGAATGAATGGGGCCATGTATCGTGAGATTCTGAGTGAAAACCTCCTTCCATCAGCAAGGGCATTGAAGATGAAACGTGGCTGGGTCTTTCAGCATGACAATGATCCCAAACACACCGCCCGGGCAACAAAGGAGTGGCTTCGTAAGAAGCATTTCAAGGTCCTGGAGTGGCCTAGCCAGTCTCCAGATCTCAACCCCATAGAAAATCTTTGGAGGGAGTTGAAAGTCCGTGTTGTCCGTCTGCGACAGGCCCAAAACATCACTGCTCTAGAGGAGATCTGCATGGAGGAATGGGTCAAAATACCAGCAACAGTGTGTGAAAACCTTGTGAAGACTTACAGAAAACGTTTGACCTCTGTCATTGCCAACAAAGGGTATATAACAAAGTATTGAGATAAACTTTTGTTATTGACCAAATACTTATTTTCCACCATAATTTGCAAATAAATAAATTAAAAATCCTACAATGTGATTTTCTGGATTTCTTTTTCTCATTTCGTCTGTCATAGTTGAAGTGTACCTATGATAAAAATTACAGGCCTCTCTCATTTTTTTAAGTTGGAGAACTTGCACAATTGGTGGCTGACTAAATACTTTTTTGCCCCACTGTATATCTGGAAGAGGGGGGGCTGAGAGTTTTGATAGATATATCTGGAAGAGGGGGGCTGAGAGTTTTGATAGGTATATCTGGAAGAGGGGGCTGAGTTTTGCTAGATATATCTGGAAGAGGGGGCTGAGAGTTTTGATAGATATATCTGGAAGAGGGGGCTGAGAGTTTTGATATCTACATCTGGAAGAGGGGGCTGAGAGTTTTGATAGCTATATCTGGAAGAGGGGGGCTGAGAGTTTTGATAGATATATCTGGAAGAGGGGGCTGAGAGTTTTGATATCTACATCTGGAAGAGGGGGCTGAGAGTTTTGATAGATATATCTGGAAAGGGGGCTGAGAGTTTTGATAGATATATCTGGAAGAGGGGGCTGAGAGTTTTGATAGATATATCTGGAAGAGGGGGCTGAGAGTTTTGATAGATATATCTGGAAAGGGGGCTGAGAGTTTTGATAGCTATATCTGGAAGAGGGGGCTGAGAGTTTTGATAGGTATATCTGGAAGAGGGGGCTGAGAGTTTTGATACATATATCTGGAAGAGGGGGCTGAGAGTTTTGATAACTACATCTGGAAGAGGGGGCTGAGAGTTTTGATAGCTATATCTGGAAGAGGGGGCTGAGAGTTTTGATAGATATATCTGGAAGAGGGGGCTGAGAGTTTTGATAGATATATCTGGAAGAGGGGGCTGAGAGTTTCGATAGATATATCTGGAAGAGGGGGCTGAGAGTTTTGATAGCTATATCTGGAAGAGGGGGCTGAGAGTTTTGATAGCTATATCTGGAAGAGGGGGCTGAGTTTTGCTAGATATATCTGGAAGAGGGGGCTGAGAGTTTTGATAGATATATCTGGAAGAGGGGGCTGAGAGTTTTGATAACTATATCTGGAAGAGGGGGCTGAGAGTTTTGATAGGTATATCTGGAAGAGGGGGCTGAGAGTTTTGATAGATATATCTGGAAGAGGGGGCTGAGAGTTTTGATAGGTATATCTGGAAGAGGGGGCTTAGAGTTTTGATACATATATCTGGAAGAGGGGCTGAGAGTTTTGATATCTACATCTGGAAGAGGGGGGCTGAGAGTTTTGATAGCTATATCTGGAAAGGGGGGGCTGAGAGTTTTGATACATATATCTGGAAGAGGGGGGCTGAGAGTTTTGATAGATATATCTGGAAGAGGGGGCTGAGAGTTTTGATAGATATATCTGGAAGAGGGGGGGCTGAGAGTTTTGATAGATATATCTGGAAGGGGGCTGAGAGTTTTGCTAGATATATCTGCTATATATAGTACACAACACAACTTGGAGGGAGGTGAATAGTTAAGATCCTGTGGAGGTGTTCAAAAGTAAGTTGTTCGTACATCTTTGAAAACAGATACACAGCGTTTCTATTGGAAAGATTCAGGTAGGTCCCTCCCTGTTTTCTCAACCTGTCCAATAGAAAACGCTAGTTTTTTTTTGTTTGGAGTATACACCCCTTGTTATGGTGAAAGTAACAGTGAACTGCAGTCGTTACTGTTTCACCTTTCCAATCTGATCAAGTACGTGTCACTTGACGCTACAGAAAGTTTGCTCATGTTTTGGTTAATGTTATACTTCATTTATGTCTTTTTTAGGATCTACGTGAAGGAGTGTGAGCTGGAGGGGCAGCTGTCAGCTGCTTGGGTGAAAAAGTGGTTGAAGGTAGTTTAGGTTTAAGCAAAAAAAAATACACTGCAGCTGTGGGCTCCTCTCACTTCCAGAAGGTTCCAGATGTGGAGGTGGTAGGAGGCGACTGCCAGGAGGCACACATTACGGCCATTTCAGAGGCCATGATTAAGAAATCGTTTTATGTATTTTGTATGTATTTTATTAATAACTATTTATTTATTGTTTGATTAAGTCTTTTTTTTTTTTTACGCAACGTGGATACAGGTGCATTGTTACAGGAACATGGTAACAATTAGACTGGGCTATCTGGTTACAGGAACATGGTAACAATTTGTTCAATAATCGCAAAACTATGTGGAGATACGGAATCAGAGCATGACAATTTTGTATTTCACACCGAGGCTTGGTGGTTATCATGGGGGAGTGTTGTAAAGATTTTTTGTAGTGAGAGAAGAACTGTTGTCATTTACAATGGATTTAAAAAGACGTACTTGGTTGACTTTCTGTGTAATGAAATGAAAATAACATAAAACAGCATCTGAGGACACAACAACTATGAAATAACACATATGGAATCAAGTAGTAACCGAAAAAGTGTTAAACAAATCAAAATATATTGTATATTCTTCAAAGTAGCCACCCTTTGCCTTGATGACAGCTTTGCACACTTTTGGCATTCTCTCAACTATTCTCTCAACCAGCTTCACATGGAATGCTTTCCAATAGTCTTGAAGGAGTTCCCACATAAGCATTTATTTGGGCTGCAATTTCTGAGGCTTGTAACTCTAATTAATATATCCTCTGCAGCAGAGGTAACTCTGGTTCTTCCTTTCCAGTGGCGGTCCTCATGAGAAACCAGTTTCATCACGGCGCTTGATGGTTTTTTGCGGCTGCACTTGAAGAAACTTTCAAAGTTCTTGAAATCTTCTGCATTGACTGACTTTCATGTCTTAAAGTAATGATGGACTGTCGTTTCTCTTTGCTTATTTGAGCTGTTCTTGCCATAATATGGACTTCGTCTTTTACCAAATAGGGCTGTCTTCTGTATGCCACCTCCACTTTCACAACACAACTGATTGGCTCAAACACATTAAAACCTCTTAAGGATTTGGCCCTTTTTTGGGGGCTAAAATGATAAGGATATGCATATTATTGATACCATTTGAAAGTAAACAATTTGAAGTGTGTGGAAATGTGAAAGTAATGCAGGAGAATATAACACATTAGATCTGGTAAAAGATAATACAAAATAGTACCATCATCTTTGAAATGCAAGAGAAAGGCCATAATGTATTATTCCAGCCCAGATGACATTTAGATTTTGGCCACTAGATGGCAGCAGTGTACGTGCAACGTTTTAGACTGATCCAATGAACCATTGCATTTCTGTTCAAAATGTTCTTGTTACTTACAACCTCATGCTAATCGCATTAGCCTACGTTGGCTCAACCGTCACGTGGGGGACCCACCAATCCTGAAGAAGATATTGAGAAGGAAAGAAATTCCACAAATTAACTTTTAACAAGGCACACCTGTTAATTGAAATGCATTCCAGGTGACTACCCCATGAAGCTGGTTGAGAGAATGTCAAGAGGGTGCAAAGCTGTCATCAAGGCAAAGGGTGGCTACTTTGAAGAATCTCAAATATAAAATATGATTCCATATGTTATTTCATAGTTTTGATGTCTTCCCTACTATTCTACAATGTAGAAAATAGTCAAAATAAAGAAAAACCCTGGAATGAGTAGGTGTGACTGGTACTATATTCATTTTTGAATATATTTTTTTATCTTATGATTTTGAAAACCTCATTTTCATATTAGGCAACCTGTCTCTCTCTCTCTCTCTCTCTCTCTGTCTCTCTCTCTCTCTCTGTCTCTCTCTCTCTAACCCTTTCTCTCTCTTGCAGGTTGGTGTCATTCTACAGTCCCTCGGTCATGACTTCCTGCTTATCCTGGTGTTTTGCAAGAGAGACTACCTTGTTCTGTGTCTGAGGCTCAGCCTCTGCATGAAAGACTACCTTGTTCTGTGTCTGAGGCTCAGCCTCTGCAAGAGAGACTACCTTGTCCTGTGTCTGAGGCTCAGCCTCTGCAAGAGAGACTACCTTGTCCTGTGTCTGAGGCTCAGCCTCTGCAAGAGAGACTACCTTGTCCTGTGTCTGAGGCTCAGCCTCTGCATGAGAGACTACCTTGCTCTGTGTCTGAGGCTGAGCCTCTGCAAGAGAGACTACCTTGTTCTGTGTCTGAGGCTCAGCCTCTGCAAGAGAGACTACCTTGTCCTGTGTCTGAGGCTCAGCCTCTGCATGAGAGACTACCTTGTCCTGTGTCTGAGGCTCAGCCTCTGCATGAGAGACTACCTTGTCCTGTGTCTGAGGCTCAGCCTCTGCATGAGAGACTACCTTGTTCTGTGTCTGAGGCTCAGCCTCTGCATGAGAAACTACCTTGTCCTGTGTCTGAGGCTCAGCTTCTGCATGAGAGACTACCTTGTCCTGTGTCTGAGGCTCAGCCTCTGCATGAGAGACTACCTTGTCCTGTGTCAGAGGCTCAGCCTCTGCAAGAGAGACTACCTTGTTCTGTGTCTGAGGCTGAGCCTCTGCAAGAGAGACTACCTTGTCCTGTGTCTGAGGCTGAGCCTCTGCATGAGAGACTATCTTGCTCTGTGTCTGAGGCTGAGCTTATGTCTGCCCCAGACAGGTACTGTTAAGTCTACTGTACAGTGTGATTATAGTGGAAACATGGTATTAGTGTTGTATTAGTGTGTTGTGCATGTCCAGGTTTTTTCCCCTGTGGTTTAGCTGTGGTGCCCTGACCTCTAGTATTTCTGTGACAGAATCCTTAAATCCTGATTCAATCTGTACAAATCCTCTTAAACAGTGTCACAGCGTCCCCTTGAAAGCAGAGATCCTACATCAAAGGTGTGTAGAGTGCACTGGCGACCCACACAGCGCCTCTGCTGCCATCTACAAAGGTTCTCTCTAGTAGCTCTGTCAGTTTCAACACAGTAATCAGTAGACTCTCTCCAGGGTCTAGTCTACTAGGTGTGTTGAGTAGGGGCTGCTGGGAAAGCAGACAGTCAGACAGGCAGTGAGGACTGGGCTGTCTGGTGTTTCAGTATAAAGCTGTCAGTCAGACAGAGAGGACTGGGCTGTCTGGTGTTTCAGTATAAAGCTGTCAGACAGGCAGGGAGGACTGGGCTGTCTGGTGTTTCAGTGGTAATACAGTGATTATAGAGGACTGTCCAGAGTCTCAGTATAGTAACAGACTGATTATAGAGGACTGTCCAGAGTCTACGTATAGTAACAGACTGATTATAGAGGACTGTCCAGAGTCTCAGTATAGTAACAGACTGATTATAGAGGACTGTCCAGAGTCTCAGTATAGTAACAGACTGATTATAGAGGACTGTCCAGAGTCTACGTATAGTAACATACTGATTATAGAGGACTGTCCAGAGTCTCAGTATAGTAACAGTGATTATAGAGGACTGTCCAGAGTCTCAGTATAGTAACAGACTGATTATAGAGGACTGTCCAGAGTCTCAGTATAGTAACAGACTGATTATAGAAGACAGTCCAGAGTCTCAGTATAGTAACAGACTGATTATAGAGGACTGTCCAGAGTCTCAGTATAGTAACAGTGATTATAGAGGACTGTCCAGAGTCTCAGTATAGTAACAGACTGATTATAGAGGACTGTCCAGAGTCTCAGTATAGTAACAGACTGATTATAGAGGACTGTCCAGAGTCTCAGTATAGTAACAGACTGATTATAGAGGACTGTCCAGAGTCTCAGTATAGTAACAGACTGATTATAGAGGACTGTCCAGAGTCTCAGTATAGTAACAGACTGATTATAGAGGACTGTCCAGAGCCTCAGTATAGTAACAGACTGATTATAGAGGACTGTCCAGAGTCTCAGTATAGTAACAGACTGATTATAGAGGACTGTCCAGAGTCTCAGTATAGTAACAGACTGATTATAGAGGACTGTCCAGAGCCTCAGTATAGTAACAGACTGATTATAGAGGACTGTCCAGAGTCTCAGTATAGTAACAGACTGATTATAGAGGACTGTCCAGAGTCTCAGTATAGTAACAGACTGATTATAGAGGACTGTCCAGAGCCTCAGTATAGTAACAGACTGATTATAGAGGACTGTCCAGAGTCTCAGTATAGTAACAGACTGATTATAGAGGACTGTCCAGAGTCTCAGTATAGTAACAGACTGATTATAGAGGACAGTCCAGAGTCTCAGTATAGTAACATACTGATTATAGAGGACTGTCCAGAGTCTCAGTATAGTAACAGACTGATTATAGAGGACTGTCCAGAGTCTCAGTATAGTAACAGTGATTATAGAGGACTGTCCAGAGTCTCAGTATAGTAACAGACTGATTATAGAGGACTGTCCAGAGTCTCAGTATAGTAAAAGACTGATTATAGAGGACTGTCCAGAGTCTCAGTATAGTAACAGTGATTATAGAGGACTGTCCAGAGTCTCAGTATAGTAACAGACTGATTATAGAGGCATAGACAATGGACAGTACAGAGAGACAGTCTCCCAGCAGCATTTCCTCTCTTCCATCTCTCCTCTCTTGTCCTCTCCTCTTTAGTCCTATTTGCTCTCCTCGTCTCCTCTCCTCTCGTCTCCTCTCCTCTCCTCTCGTCTCCTCTCCTCTCCGGTCCTCCAGTCCTATTCAACCTAATGGAGCCAGCCGGCTGGCGGACAGACATCGATACCACACTATCAGCCAATCATCGGAAGCTTTCCTCTGCTCACACTACGTGCATACCATAATAACCAGAACACATCCTGGTGCTATACAGCCCACCGCCCAGCCACATCCTTAACCAATCGAAAGAAAAAACGAACAAGCGCCCGGCATCCATGGAATCATTCAACTGTTGTGTAAACGTTTAAACAAGGTTGGTTTTAAAGTAAAGGGACTTTAAGCATGCCCTGAAAACTTGAACGTTCTAAAATTGATCAAGCCTTGTAAATGTTTCATCAATATTAAAGAGCAAACTCAGAGCTCAACCAATTTCTCTCTTTTGTTAACTCTCTCTCTCTCTCTCTCTCTCTCTCTCTCTGTAATATTTCCTGTTGCATTACATCCTTTTTTAAAACATTTATTTATGTTTTTATCAATCTGCTAGTTGTTGGCTTAAAAAAGACAGACTCATACAACGCACGCAGAGAGAGAGACAGAGACAGAGACAGAGACAGAGACAGAGACAGAGACAGAGACACTGAGACAGAGAGAGAGACACAGAGAGACACAGAGAGACACAGAGACAGAGACAGAGACAGAGACAGAGAGACACAGAGAGAGAGAGAGAGACACAGAGAGAGAGAGAGAGAGAGAGAGAGAGAGAGAGAGAGAGAGAGAGAGAGACAGAGACAGAGAGAGACACAGAGAGACACAGAGACAGAGACACAGAGAGAGAGACACAGAGAGAGAGACACAGAGAGAGAGACAGATACAGAGAGAGAGAGACACAGAGACAGAGACAGAGACAGAAACACAGAGAGAGAGACACAGAGAGAGAGACACAGAGAGAGAGACAGAGACAGAGAG
>CM059795.1:4562006-4574506 GCA_030435695.1 Brachymystax lenok tsinlingensis | reverse complement strand
GACATGGCTACCCAAGGAGGAGCGTGTATGTGGTCACTGCACGACAGGGAGGTAGAAACAGAGATGCACTTCCTCCTTTACTGTGATAAATATTCCTCACCAAGAGATTCATTATTCACAGAAATGACTACATTTATTCCAAATTTTAACTCATTAAATCCAGAGGAAAAACTAAAAATACTCATGGGCGAAGGAGCAATGGCTCCTCTTGCAGCCAAATATGTATTTGCCTGCCATAGCCTGAGGGACACTGAATAGTAACATCTGCATAGTAAACAGGAACTTACTAATTATAGCTGTTATTGTTATTAATATTATTGTTACTACTATTATTATTGTTGTTTATCATTCCGTATAGTAGTGGTATGGGTGGTAATGGTAATGATAGCAGTTTAATGATGATGGTGATGGCAGTAGTAGTGATGATGATGGTAGTTGTAGTACAGATGTAGATTACCATTATTTAGTTATAAGTTAGTTATAGCTTAATTTTCCATATTTAGATTTTTTCAATTTATTACATTTTTACTACTGACTTACCATTTTATTGTTATTATTTTTGTATTTAATTTTGTATTATTATTTACTACCATTTTATATTATTATATGTTATTGTTTCTAATTTTATTACAATGTATATTGTATACATTGTTGCTTTGGCAATATTGACACAATGTTTTTCATGCCAATAAAGCAGCTTGAATTTGAATTTGAATTTGAGAGAGAGAGAGAGAGAGAGAGAGAGAGAGACACACAGAGACAGAGACAGAGACAGAAACACAGAGAGAGAGACACAGAGAGAGAGACACAGAGAGAGAGACAGAGACAGAGAGACACAGAGAGAGAGACAAAGAGAGAGAGACAGAGAGACACACAGAGAGAGAGAGACACAGAGAGAGAGAGAGAGAGAGAGAGACAGAGACACACAGAGAGAGAGACACAGAGAGAGAGACATAGAGAGAGAGACACACAGAGAGAGAGAGAGAACACAGAGAGAGAGAGAGAGAGAGAGAGAGAGAGAGAGAGAGAGAGAGAGAGAGAGAGAGAGAGAGAGAGAGAGACACAGAGAGAGAGACACAGAGAGAGAGACATAGAGAGAGAGACAGAGACAGAGAGACACAGAGAGAGAGACACAGAGAGAGAGAGAGAGAGAGACACAGAGAGAGAGAGAGAGAGAGAGACACAGAGACAGAAACACAGAGAGAGAGACACAGAGAGAGAGACACAGAGAGAGAGACAGAGAGACACAGAGAGAGAGACACAGAGACAGAGACAGAGACAGAGACAGAGACAGAAACACAGAGAGAGAGACACAGAGACAGAGACAGAGACAGAGAGAGAGAGAGAGAGAGAGAGAGAGGTCTGTTCTATCTCCTTGTTTTGATTAATCTCAACAATCCTGTTTCTAATCTCTCGTTTTGTAGCCCTGAATCTCCTGTCCAATCAAAGTCAGCCTCCCACCCAGCATGGGATCCCCATTTCAATCCTCAGCCATGAAATAACAAAAGATGAAGAAATTAAGCTTGGGGAAGAAAATGGAGGATTCCCAAATGGCACCATATTCCCTACATAGTGCATTCTTTTTTTACCAAGGCCTGTAGGGAATAGGGTGCCATTTTGAGAGACAGAAAATCTTACTGTTACACAACATCTGAATGCCTGAAGCCACATAAATGAAAACAACAGTACAACAGTACTTCAGTACAACAGTACAACAGTACTTCAGTACAACAGTACTTCAGTACTTCAGTACAAGAGTACAACAGTACTTCAGTACAACAGTACAACAGTACTTCAGTACAACAGTACAACAGTACAACAGTACAACAGTACTTCAGTACAACAGTACAACAGTACTTCAGTACAACAGTACAACAGTACTTCAGTACAACAGTACAACAGTACAACAGTACAACAGTACTTCAGTACAACAGTACAATAGTACTTCAGTACCACAGTACCTCAGTACAACAGTACAACAGTACAACAGTACTTCAGTACAACAGTACAACAGTACAACAGTACTTCAGTACAACAGTACTTCAGTACAACAGTACCACAGTACTTCAGTACAACAGTACAACAGTACTTCAGTACAACAGTACAACAGTACTTCAGTACCACAGTACTTTAGTACTACAGTACAACAGTACAACAGTACCACAGTACCACAGTACAACAGTACTTCAGTACAACAGTACAACAGTACTTCAGTACAACAGTACAACAGTACAACAGTACTTCAGTACAACAGTACAACAGTACAACAGTACAACAGTGCTTCAGTACAACAGTACCACAGTACCTCAGTACAACAGTACAACAGTACTTCAGTACAACAGTACTTCAGTACAACAGTACAACAGTACAACAGCACTCAGCACTTCCAGCACTCCAGCAAAACAGTACAACAGCACAACAGCACAACAGTACTTCAGTACAACAGTACAACAGTACTTCAGTACAACAGTACAACAGTACAACAGTACTTCAGTACAACAGTACAACAGTACAACAGCACAACAGTACGTCAATACAACAGTACAACAATACCACAGTACTTCAGTACAACAGTACAACAGTACAACAGTACTTCAGTACTTCAGTACAACAGTACAACAGTACTACAGTACAACAATACCACAGTACCTCAGTACTACAGTACAACAGTACTTCAGTACAACAGTACAACAGTACTTCAGTACAACTGTACTTCAGTACAACAGCACAACAGTACAACAGTACCACAGTACAACAGTACAACAGTACAACAGTACAAAAGTACTTCAGTACAACAGTACAACAGTACTTCAGTACCACAGTACTTTAGTACTACAGTACAACAGTACAACAGTACCACAGTACCACAGTACCACAGTACAACAGTACTTCAGTACAACAGTACAACAGTACTTCAGTACAACGGCACAACAGTACCACAGTACCTCAGTACCACAGTATCTCAGTACTACAGTACAACAATACCACAGTACAAAAGTATTTCAGTACAACAGTACAACAGTACTTCTGTACAACAGTACTTCAGTACAACAGTACTTCAGTACAACAGTACAACAGTACTTCAGTACTTCAGTACAACAGTACAACAGTACAACAGTACTTCAGTACAACAGTACAACAGTACAACAGTACAACAGTACTTCAGTACAACAGTACAACAGTACAACAGTACTTCAGTACTTCAGTACTTCAGTAAAACAGTACAACAGTACAACAGCACAACAGTACCACAGTACCTCAGTACAACAGTACTTCAGTACTTCAGTACTACAGTACAACAGTACAACAGTACTTCAGTACTTCAGTACCACAGTACCTCAGTACAACAGTACTTTAGTACTACAGTACAACAGCACAACAGTACTTCAGTACAACAGTACAACAGTACTTCAGTACAACAGTACCTCAGTACAACAGTACAACAGTACAACAGTACTTCAGTACAACATTACAACAGTATTTCAATACAACAGTACTTCAGTACCACAGTACTTCAGTACTACAGTACAACAATACAACAGTACAACAGTACTTCAGTACAACAGTGCAACAGTACTTCAGTACAACTGTACTTCAGTACAACAGTACAACAGTACTTTAGTACAACAGTACTTCCGTACAACAGTACAACAGTACAACAGTACTTCAGTACAACAGTACAACAGTACAACAGTACTTTAGTACAACAGTACTTCCGTACAACAGTACAACAGTACAACAGTACAACAGTACTTCAGTACAACAGTACAACAGTACAACAGTACAACAGCACAACAGTACCACAGTACTACAGTACCTCAGTACAACAGTACTTCAGTACTTCAGTACTACAGTACAACAGTACAACTGTACCACAGTACCACAGTACTTCAGTACAACAGTACAACAGTACCTCAGTACACCAGTACAACAGTACTTCAGTACAACAGTACAACAGTACTTCAGTACAACAGTACAACAGTACAACAGTACTTCAGTACAACAGTACAACAGTACAACAGTACAACAGTACTTCAGTACAACAGTACAACATTACAACAGTAATTCAATACAACAGTACTTCAGCACAACAGTACTTCAGTACCACAGTACTTCAGTACTACAGTACAACAATACAACAGTACAACAGTACTTCAGTACAACAGTACTTCAGTACCACAGTACTTCAGTACTACAGTACTTCAGTACTACAGTACAACAATACAACAGTACAACAGTACTTCAGTACAACAGTGCAACAGTACAACAGTACAACAGTACTTTAGTACAACAGTACTTCCGTACAACAGTACAACAGTACAACAGTACAACAGTACTTCAGTACAACAGTACAACAGTACAACAGTACTTTAGTACAACAGTACTTCCGTACAACAGTACTTCCGTACAACAGTACAACAGTACAACAGTACAACAGTACTTCAGTACAACAGTACAACAGTACAACAGTACAACAGCACAACAGTATCACAGTACTACAGTACCTCAGTACAACAGTACTTCAGTACTTCAGTACTACAGTACAACAGTACAACAGTACCACAGTACCACAGTACTTCAGTACAACAGTACAACCGTACCTCAGTACAACAGTACAACAGTACTTCAGTACAACAGTACAACAGTACTTCAGTACAACAGTACAACAGTACTTCAGTACAACAGTACAACAGTACAACAGTACAACAATACTTCAGTACAACAGTACAACATTACAACAGTAATTCAATACAACAGTACTTCAGCACAACAGTACTTCAGTACCACAGTACTTCAGTACTACAGTACAACAATACAACAGTACAACAGTACTTCAGTACAACTGTACTTCAGTACAACAGTACAACAGCACAACAGTACCACAGTACAACAGTACCACAGTACTACAGTACCTCAGTACAACAGTACCACAGTACTACAGTACCTCAGTACAACAGTACTACAGTACAACAGTACAACAGTACTTCAGTACAACAGCACAACAGTACAACAGTACTTCAGTACAACAGTACAACAGTACTTCAGTACAACAGTACAACAGTACAACAGTACAACAGTACTTCAGTACAACAGTACAACAGTATTTCAGTACAACAGTACAACAGTACAACAGTACTTCAGTACAACAGTAAAACAGTACTTCCGTACAACAGTACAACAGTACTTCAGTACAACAGTACAACAGTACTTCAGTACAACAGTACAAGAGTACTTCAGTACAACAGTACAACAGTACAACAGTACTTCAGTACAACAGTACTTCTAAACTTTGAGAAAACTGGAGTAGTACATTTCCTACATTTCATATTTTAAATTGTTTAATCATTTAGCAGACGTTCTTATCTAGAGCGACTAACACTTAGTCCATTCATAGCTAGTTGAGACAACAACATATCACAATCATAGCAAGTACATTTTCCCTCAATAAAGTAGTCAGTAGAAAGAGGAAAAGGCAAATGTGCAAAAAAAAATATTTATAAATATTTATTTACTCTTTAAGGTAGGGTTTCAGATGTTTCTTGAAAGATGGGCAGGGACTCCACTGTCCTGACGTCAGGGCAAAGCTTGTTCCCCCCGTTGGCGTGCGAGGACAGAGAAGTGATTCATATTCCACCAAGAAGCTACAGTTTCAAAGTTTTCCTAACTTCGAAGACCAGGTCGTGATCAACACCCTGAGCCAGGGTGTTGACAGATTAATGAACGCTACTGGAATGAGTTAACGTAAAGCTAAAATATTCACCGTAGCCATCTGTCACAGAGGGATCACAATCACCTCATAGCCTGAAGATATCCACTGGATACTATTATATACCAGAAAACATTCCTGTAAAAAAGCCAAATAAATGAAGTGAACTGATCATCGCTGGATAGACCAGCATACCTTCTCTCGGGACTGGAGACACTACCTTTATAAACTGAGACTAGCACTTCTTTCACACAGTTGATTTAGTGGATGAACTACAGGACACCAGAGTCTCTGCATTAAATTAACTAGAGGACAGCAGAGTCTCTGCATTAAATTAACTAGAGGACAGCAGAGTCTCTGCATCATTAAATTAACTAGAGGACAGCAGAGTCTCTGCATCATTAAATTAACTAGAGGACAGCAGAGTCTCTGCATCAAATTAACTAGAGGACAGCAGAGTCTCTGCATTAAATTAACTAGAGGACACCAGAGTCTCTGCATTAAATTAACTAGAGGACACCAGAGTCTCTGCATCATTAAATTAACTAGAGGACAGCAGAGTCTCTGCATTAAATTAACTAGAGGACAGCAGAGTCTCTGCATCATTAAATTAACTAGAGGACACCAGAGTCTCTGCATCAAATTAACTAGAGGACACCAGAGTCTCTGCATTAAATTAACTAGAGGACAGCAGAGTCTCTGCATCATTAAATTAACTAGAGGACACCAGAGTCTCTGCATCAAATTAACTAGAGGACACCAGAGTCTCTGCATTAAATTAACTAGAGGACAGCAGAGTCTCTGCATCATTAAATTAACTAGAGGACACCAGAGTCTCTGCATTAAATTAACTAGAGGACAGCAGAGTCTCTGCATCATTAAATTAACTAGAGGACAGCAGAGTCTCTGCATCATTAAATTAACTAGAGGACACCAGAGTCTCTGCATTAAATTAACTAGAGGACACCAGAGTCTCAGAGAAAGAGAGATGGGAGAAAGAAAGAAAGAAAGAAAGAGAGAAAAAGAGAGAGAGAGAGGAAGAGAGAGGTAAAGAGCGAAGCCTAGACGTGGTGTCCGGGGGGAATGTGAATCCTCCTGCCATAATGATTACCTCCAACTTGTAAATCCAGTGGCTTAACGTGACATTTACCTTGTTCAGCTTATGACGCCTGGCCAGCACCATGCATGGTCAAGGACAGAGAGAGATCAACAGGGAGGAGAGAGGAGGAGAGAGGAGGAGAGAGGAGGAGAGAGGAGAGCTGCAGAGTACTGTAGAATTTAGCAATAAGTTGTAAAGGATTCTCCTGTAATTTGAAATGAGAGGTGGAGGTGTCAGAGTCTGTTTTGTTGAGTTTATTCTCTCTCTCTCTCTCTCATCTGATGATCTCAGAGCAGCAGCAACACAGAGGACTGCAGTAGGACCAGGGGGAGGAAGGGGGAACAAGGGAACGCCAGATAAGGCGAAGCACTGTTAACTGTGTTCTCATTGGTTAAAAAGAGAAACCGTCCAGTGTTAGCCCTCCTTTCATCACCATCACCCCCCTCCAGTGAGAGAGAGAGAGGATTGTAGTGTGAGTCCAAAATGACTCCCTAGTCTTTTCTATAGTGCACTACCCTTGACCAGGGCCCAGGGCACTATGTAGGGAATAGGATGTGATTTGGAATGTAAATGTAGTGGGGAGGCCCTGAGAAGCCTTCAGTAGCAGATAGAGCCTTGTAGCGGAACCGTATCCCTGAAGGTTCTGGTCCTCCCTGGGCTGTACAGAACCCTCTTCAAACCTTCACATCCTTTATTCCTATTCTTTTACAACCCATTTGTTGACGCCCTCCACACACACACACACAGACACTCACACACACACACACACACACACACACACAGACACTCACACACACACACACACACACACACACACACACACACACACACACACACACACACACACACACACACACACACACACACACACACACACAGACACTCACACACACAGACACTCACACACACACACACACACACACACACACAGACACTCACACACACACACACACACACACACAGACACTCACACACACACACACACACACACACACACACACACACAGACACTCACACACACAGACACTACACACACACACACACACACACACACACACACACACACACACACACAGACACTCACACACACAGACACTCACACACACACACACACACACACACACACACACACACACACACAGAAGACACAAGAGCCCTTAAACGCTGGTTTCGGTCTAATTAAACAAGTAAACAGACGTATTTGAGGTGATGCCACACATAATTGAATATTTAAGCTGCTGTGCTATTTCATTTGCATACAGTCTCTTCATTGTGTTTTCTTATCAGAGTTAAGTTCCAGCACAGAGCTACAGTCACCTGACTGTATATGCATGTCTATGTCTAATTGTCTACATGCAAACAACTGTGGAGTGAATCATTTCAATGAACATTTTACTCCAGTGGGCTAAATCAGGGTCACACACAGAGAGAGAGAGAGAGAGAGAGAGAGAGAGAGAGAGAGAGAGAGAGAGAGAGAGAGAGAGAGAGAGAGAGAGAGAGAGAGAGAGAGAGAGATAATAACTAATTGTAATAACCTTTTACTGCAGTGGGCTAAATCAGGGTCACACAGAGTGTTTCTGGGTAGTCTTAAACAAATCTACTTTGAAACAGAAGTATCCACCTCACACACGTGGTTATGGGTTTAAAATAAAGAAGACACCTGCACCATGTCAGATATAGAGTTGACATGTATTACATTTTGAGGTTCCACTTTATATACAGTACCAGTCAAAGGTTTGGACACACCTACTCGTTCTAGGGTTTTTCTTTATTTTTACTATTTTCTACAATGTAGAACTGACTGGTTTGACTGGTACTGTATATAAAGTGGAACCTCTCCCTGTGTACCTGCTGGTTGAGAGAATGCCAAGAGCGTGCAAAGCTGTCATCAAAGCAAAGGGTGGCTACTTTGAACAGTCTCAAATATAAAATATATTTTGATTTGGTTAACACTTTTTTGGTTACTACATGATTCCATATGTGTTATTTCATAGTTTTGATGTCTTCACTATTATTCTAAAATGTAGAGAATAGTAAAAATAAAGAAAAACCCTGGATTGAGTAGGTGTGCCAAAACATTTGACTGGTACTGTACATCACAGAAGACTGAAAAAAAAAAAACGGTTTGACATGGAAACACCAGATTTTTGTCCGTTTACCTGTCTCCCTGTCTCCCTGTGTACCTGTCTCACCTGTGTACCTGTGTACCTGTGTACCTGTCTCCCTGTGTACCTATCTCTCTGACTCCCTGTGTACCTGTCTCAATGTGTACATGTTTCCCTGTCTGCCTGTGTACTTGTCTCCTTGTCTCCCTGTGTACCTGTCTCAATGTGTACCTGTCTCCCTGTCTGCCTGTGTACCTGTCTCCCTGTCTCCCTGTGTACCTGTCTCCTTGTCTCAATGTGTACCTGTCTCCTTGTCTCCCTGTGTACCTGTCTCAATGTGTACCTGTCTCCCTGTCTCCCTGTGTACCTGTCTCCTTGTCTCCCTGTTTACCTGTATCCCTGTCTCCCTGTCTACCTGTCTACCTGTCTCCCTGTCTCCCTACCTGTCTCCCTGTCTTTCTGTCTCTCTGTCTACCTGTCTACCTGTCTCCCTGTCTCCCTGTCTCCCTGTCTACCTGTCTACCTGTATCCCTGTCTCCCTACTTGTCTACCTGTATCCCTGTCTCTCTGTCTACCTGTCTCCCTGTCTCCCTGTCTACCTGTATCCCTGTATCCCTGTCTACCTGTCTACCTGTATCCCTGTCTCCCTACCTGTCTCCCTGTCTCCCTGTCTCCCTGTCTCTCTGCCTCCCTGTCTCCCTGTCTCCCTGTCTCTCTGTCTCCCTGTCTCCCTGTCTCTCTGCCTCCCTGCCTCCCTGTCTCCCTGTCTACCTGTCTCTCTGTATCCCTGTCTACCTGTCTCCCTGTCTCCCTGTCTACCTGTCTCTCTGCCTCTCTGTCTCCCTGTCTCTCTGTCTCCCTGTCTACCTGTCTCTCTGCCTCCCTGTCTCCCTGTCTCTCTGTCTCCCTGCCTCCCTGTCTCTCTGTCTCCCTGTATCCCTGTCTCCCTGTCTCCCTGTCTCTCTGCCTCCCTGTCTCCCTGTCTCCCTGTCTCCCTGTCTACCTGTCTCTCTGCCTCTCTGTCTCCCTGCCTCCCTGTCTCTCTGTCTCCCTGTATCCCTGTCTCCCTGTCTCCCTGTCTCTCTGCCTCCCTGTCTCCCTGTCTCTCTGTCTCCCTGTCTCCCTGTCTCCCTGTCTACCTGTCTCTCTGCCTCCCTGTCTCTCTGTATCCCTGTCTACCTGTCTACCTGTCTCCCTGTCTCCCTGTCTCCCTGTCTACCTGTCTCCCTGTCTCCCTGTCTCCCTGTTATTGCTGCTTTACTTTCAACCAGACGGTGTGTTAATGTGTTATTGTGGAAACAAAGCAACCCAACCTCAACCTCTCACTACACTAATGAATGCCTCTCAGCATGCAAGTCACTACACCAGTACACCACACACACACTCCAAATCACACGCCTTACCCTTCTCTCTGATACCTCGCTCGCACGTCACACCGTTCATGTCATCTTACGCTGTCACCCTCCATCCCTCTATCATCCATCCCTCCATCCTCTATCCTTCAAATCCAGCCCTCCATCCTTCAGTGTTAGTGTTGAAATGACTAGGATCTGACTGTCAGTGTTGAAATGTCTAGGATCTGACTGTCAGTGTTGAATTGACTAGGATCTGACTGTCAGTGTTGAAATGACTAGGATCTGACTGTCAGCGTTGAAATGACTAGGATCTGACTTTTAGTGTTGAAATGACTAGGATCTGACTGTCAGTGTTGAAATGACTAGGATCTGACAGTCAGTGTTGAAATGACTAGGATCTGACTGTCAGTGTTGAAATGACTAGGATCTGACAGTCAGTGTTGAAATGACTAGGATCTGACTGTCAGTGTTGAAATGACTAGGATCTGACGGTCAGTGTTGAAATGACTAGGATCTGACTGTCAGTGTTGAAATGACTAGGATCTGACGGTCAGTGTTGAAATGACTAGGATCTGACGGTCAGTGTTGAAATGACTAGGATCTGACTGTCAGTGTTGAAATGACTAGGATCTGACTGTCAGTGTTGAAATGACTAGGATCTGACTGTCAGCGTTGAAATGACTAGGATCTGACTGTCAGTGTTGAAATGACTAGGATCTGACTGTCAGCGTTGAAATGACTAGGATCTGACTGTCAGTGTTGAAATGACTAGGATCTGACGGTCAGTGTTGAAATGACTAGGATCTGACTGTCAGTGTTGAAATGACTAGGATCTGACTGTCAGCGTTGAAATGACTAGGATCTGACTGTCAGCGTTGAAATGACTAGGATCTGACTGTCAGTGTAATCAATCAACACCACTAGAAATGCAATGTGTTCTAGTAAATATTACAGGCCCCTTGAGGATGTGTCCAATTACTGAGTATCAAAGTAGCCTCGCTGTGTGTGTTAACACGAAGGAATACAGCAGAGACACGAGACGAGAAGTAAGCCAGATACTTCTGCAACCACTGAACTTGTGTATCGGCCATCCATAATGAGCACAAGATACTCAAGTATTCTCTGTGATTAAGGATTGACCAGACAGCTACACATCTTCCTTTCAACCTTTTCATCACAGCGGGGAAATAATCCTCTGAACTATTGTGTGGATTAGAATGAATGGTGAAAAAAAAAAAAAAAAAGATCAACTTTAGAAGACTTTATAAACGTTGAATACACTACAACAACATGGTAATCAAATTAAGATCCTACACCTGTAGCTGCCAGTGGTCTGTTCTGTTTTGTTGTTTTTTCAACACTAAAAAGTCAGATCATAGGACATTTAGGAAAAAGTTGTTTTCTGAAAATGCACCCTATTCCCTAGATAGCGCATTACTTCTGACCACAGCCCTATGGGCCCTAAAGTAGTCCAGCAGTACTTATTCAAGCAAGACAACTCTGGAAGCGACAGCAGCAATAAACCCATGACAGAGGCCATTCTACAGTTACTGTATCAAAGTTTGATTAGAGGGTTGAGGGAGGACAGAAGTGAGAGAGAAAGAGCCCAGAACAAAAAGATATACAAGAAAAATTACAAATCCTTGAATCAGCAGTCAAAGACTATCAGAATCCTGTGGATAACCCAATTACAGAAGAAGAATTATTGGGGAAAAAAACTATGCACTCTCCAACCCAAAAAGGCCTGTGGTGCTGATGGTATTTTAAATGAAATTATCAAATATACAGACCACAAATTGGCTATACTCAAAATATTCAACATTATCCTCACTACAGGTATTTTCCCCCGATATTTGGAACCAGGGATTGATCACACCAATCTATAAAAATTGAGACAAATTTGACCCAAATAATTACAGAGGAATTTGCGTTAACAGAAACTTGGGGAAAATTCTCTGCAGTATTATAAATAGCAGACTATATATTACTAATCCTACTACTACTACTACTACTATTACTAATCCTACTACTACTACTATTACAAATCCTACTACTACTACTACTACTACTACTACTACTACTACTACTACTACAACTACTACTGCTACTACTACTACTATTACTAATCCTACTACTACTACTACTACTACTACTACTACTACTACTACTACTACAACTACTACTACTACTACTACTACCATTACTAATCCCACTACTACTACTACTACTACTAC
>CM059795.1:4477006-4547006 GCA_030435695.1 Brachymystax lenok tsinlingensis | reverse complement strand
TCTCTCTCTCTGTCTCTCTCTAGGTGTCTCTCTCTCTCTGTCTCTCTCTAAGTATCTCTCTCTAGCTGTCTCTCTCTAGGTGTCTCTCTCTCTGTCTCTCTCTAGGTGTCTCTCTCTAGCTGTCTCTCTCTCTCTCTGTCTCTCTCTAGGTGTCTCTCTCTATGTGTCTCTCTCCAGCTGTCTCTCTCTCTCTCTGTCTCTCTCCAGGTGTCTCTCTCTAGCTGTCTCTCTCTCTCTGTCTCTCTCTATGTGTCTCTCTAGGTGTCTCTCTCTCTGTATCTCTCTAGGTGTCTCTCTCTCTGTATCTCTCTAGGTGTCTCTCTCTATGTGTCTCTCTCTCTCTGTCTCTCACTAGGTGTCTCTCTCTAGGTGTCTCTCTCTAGGTGTCTCTCTCTATGTGTCTCTATGTGTCTCTCTCTAGGTGTCTCTCTCTCTCTGTCTCTCAGTAGGTGTCTCTCTAGGTGTCTCTCTCTAGGTGTCTCTCTCTCTTTGTCTCTCTCTAGGTGTCTCTCTCTCTCTGTCTCTCAGTAGGTGTCTCTCTAGGTGTCTCTCTCTAGGTGTCTCTCTCTAGGTGTCTCTCTCTGTCTCTCTCTAGCTGTCTCTCTCTAGGTGTCTCTCTCTAGCTGTCTCTCTCTAGCTGTCTCTCTCTAGCTGTCTCTCTCTAGCTGTCTCTCTCTAGCTGTCTCTCTCTAGGTGTCTCTCTCTTCGGTGTCAACCCAAAATCCCAATTTTATCAATAATAAGTAGATGGAGATCAGGGTCCACCACATGTTGATCACTATTTACAAGAAATTGTGATATTTCTAACAGTGTCTACTGTCCTCATTTATTAATAGGCAAATATTATCACACCTTTATCTCTTTCTCAATAAATAATCTTCTGAGCTGCATGGGTCTGAGTCACGGGAGCATCTCTCAATAAATAATCATCTGAGCTGCATGGGTCTGAGTCACGGGAGCATCTCTCAATAAATAATCATCTGAGCTGCATGGGACTGAGTCACGGGAGCATCTCTCAATAAATAATCATCTGAGCTGCATGGGTCTGAGTCACGGGAGCATCTCTCAATAAATAATCATCTGAGCTGCATGGGACTGAGTCACGGGAGAATCTCTCAATAAATAATCATCTGAGCATCATGGGACTGAGTCACGGGAGCATCTCTCAATAAATAATCTTCTGAGCTGCATGGGTCTGAGTCACGGGAGCATCTCTCAATAAATAATCATCTGAGCTGCATGGGACTGAGTCACGGGAGCATCTCTCAATAAATAATCATCTGAGCTGCATGGGTCTGAGTCACGGGAGCATCTCTCAATAAATAATCATCTGAGCTGCATGGGACTGAGTCACGGGAGAATCTCTCAATAAATAATCATCTGAGCTGCATGGGACTGAGTCACGGAGCATCTCTCAATAAATAATCATCTGAGCTGCATGGGACTGAGTCACGGGAGCATCTCTCAATAAATAATCATCTGAGCTGCATGGGACTGAGTCACGGGAGCATCTCTCAATAAATAATCATCTGAGCTGCATGGGACTGAGTCACGGGAGCATCTCTCAATAAATAATCATCTGAGCTGCATGGGACTGAGTCACGGGAGCATCTCTCAATAAATAATCATCTGAGCTGCATGGGTCTGAGTCACGGGAGCATCTCTCAATAAATAATCATCTGAGCTGCATGGGACTGAGTCAGGAGCATCTCTCAATAAATAATCATCTGAGCTGCATGGGACTGAGTCACGGGAGAATCTCTCAATAAATAATCATCTGAGCTGCATGGGACTGAGTCACGGGAGCATCTTTCAATAAATAATCATCTGAGCTGCATGGGACTGAGTCACGGGAGCATCTCTCAATAAATAATCATCTGAGCTGCATGGGACTGAGTCACGGGAGCATCTCTCAATAAATAATCATCTGAGCTGCATGGGACTGAGTCACGGGAGCATCTCTCAATAAATAATCATCTGAGCTGCATGGGACTGAGTCACGGGAGCATCTCTCAATAAATAATCATCTGAGCTGCATGGGACTGAGTCACGGGAGCATCTCTCAATAAATAATCATCTGAGCTGCATGGGACTGAGTCACGGGAATCACGCGCTACATTCGTGGCCTTCTTGTAGACAAAATAATACAGGGTTGGGGGATTTATGTATTCTTAATGAAAGAATTTGCACATATTCAATAGCCTAGAAGAAATAAAGAAACAAAAGTAAACATTAGAACCTGTTAATAATTCATTTTCTTTCAATTTGCTCTAGAAAATAAATATCAATAATACAACTAGGCCTACGATATTTCCATGAAAAGTAGACCCAAACAGCATAATATGCTCTCTATCTGTCTCTCTCTCTGTCTCTCTCTAGGTGTCTCTCTCTACCTGTCTCTCTCTGTCTCTCTGTAGGTGTCTCTCTGTAGGTGTCTCTCTCTCTCTGTCTCTCTCTAGGTGTCTCTCTCTAGGTGTCTCTCTCTAGGTGTCTCTTTTTCTCTGTCTCTCTCTAGGTGTCTCTCTCTACCTGTCTCTCTCTCTATGTGTCTCTCTCTCTAGGTGTCTCTCTCTTTCTGTCTCTCTCTAGGTGTCTCTCTCTCTCTGTCTCTCTCTAGGTGTCTCTCTCTACCTGTCTCTCTCTCTATGTGTCTCTCTCTCTAGGTGTCTCTCTCTAGGTGTCTCTCTCTAGGTGTCTCTTTTTCTCTGTCTCTCTCTAGGTGTCTCTCTCTAGGTGTCTCTCTCTAGGTGTCTCTCTCTGTCTCTCTCTAGGTCTCTCTCTCTGTCTCTCTCTAGGTGTCTCTCTCTGTCTCTCTCTAGGTGTCTCTCTCTAGGTCTCTCTCTCTGTCTCTCTCTAGGTGTCTCTCTCTGACTCTCTCTAGGTGTCTCTCTCTAGGTGTCTCTCTCTGACTCTCTCTAGGTCTCTCTCTCTGTCTCTCTCTAGGTGTCTCTCTCTGACTCTCTCTAGGTGTCTCTCTCTAGGTGTCTCTCTCTGTCTCTCTCTAGGTGTCTCTCTCTAGGTGTCTCTCTCTGTCTCTCTCTAGGTGTCTCTCTCTAGGTTTTTCATAATTTCATAATTAATAAAACATTATATGTCAAACAGTTTTGTTACAATGCTTAAGGAACGGCTGACGATGACAAGCTGTCACTTCCAGCTGTCTGCTGTACAGTAGGCACTAGGAAGTATCACTGGCACAGCCAGGGGAGAGAGGGTGTTTATAATGAATCAGGCATGCTTCAATAATGGTCAGCCCCTCTCAGCTACAGACAAGTAGACGGTCTGTGTCCCAAACGGCATCCCATTCCCCATAGCGCTCTATATAAGCAACAGGGTACCATTGGGAACACAGTCTCAGATTCCGTTTAATGACAGGCAGTTACAGGGATACCTAGTCAGTTGTACAACTGAATTCCTTCAATTGAAATGTGTCTTCCGCATTTAACTCAACCCCTCTGAATCAGAGAGGCGCGGAGGGGGGATGTGTTAATCGACATCCACGTCTTCGGCGCCCAGGAAACAGTGGGTTAACTGCCTTGTTCAGGGGCAGAACAACAGAGTTTTACCTTGTCAGCTCTGGGATTCGATCCAGCAACCTCTTGGTTACTGGCCCAACGCTCTAACCACTAGGCTACTGGCCCAACGCTCTAACCACTAGGCTACTGGCCCCAACGCTATAACCACTAGGCTACTGGCCCCAACACTCTAACCACTAGGCTACTGGCCCAACCACTAGGCTACTGGCCCAACGCTCTAACCACTAGGTTACTGGCCCAACCACTAGGCTACTGGCCCAACGCTCTAACCACTAGGCTACTGGCCCAACGCTCTAACCACTAGGCTACTGGCCCAACACTCTAACCACTAGGTTACTGGCCCAACGCTCTAACCACTAGGCTACTGGCCCAACCACTAGGCTACTGGCCCACACTCTAACCACTAGGTTACTGGCCCAACGCTCTAACCACTAGGCTACTGGCCCAACCACTAGGCTACTGGCCCACACTCTAACCACTAGGCTACTGGCCCAACGCTCTAACCACTAGGTTACTGGCCCAACGCTCTAACCACTAGGCTACTGGCCCAACGCTCTAACCACTAGGCTACTGGCCCAACGCTCTAACCACTAGGCTACTGGCCCAACGCTCTAACCACTAGGCTACTGGCCCAACGCTCTAACCACTAGGTTACTGGCCCAACCCTCTAACCACTAGGCTACTGGCCTAACGCTCTAACCACTAGGCTACTGGCCCAACGCTCTAACCACTAGGTTACTGGACCAACGCTCTAACCACAAGGTTACTGGCCCAACGCTCTAACCACTAGGCTACTGGCCCAACGCTCTAACCACTAGACTACTGGCCCAACGCTCTAACCACTAGGCTACTGGCCCAACGCTCTAACCACTATCCTCTAACCACTAGGCTACTGGCCCAACGCTCTATCCCCTAGGCTACTGGCCCAACGCTCTAACCACTAGGCTACTGGCCCAACGCTCTAACCACTAGGTTACTGGCCCACCGCTCTAACCACTAGGCTACTGGCCCAACGCTCTAACCACTAGGCTACTGGCCCAACGCTCTAACCACTAGCTTACTGGCCCAACGCTCTAACCACTATCCTCTAACCACTAGGCTACTGGCCCAACGCTCTAACCACTATCCTCTAACCACTAGGCTACTGGCCCAACGCTCTAACCACTAGTCTACTGGCCCAACGCTCTAACCACTAGGCTACTGGCCCAACGCTCTAACCACTAGGCTACTGGCCCAACGCTCTAACCACTAGGCTACTTGCCCAACGCTCTAACCACTAGGTTACTGGCCCAACCCTCTAACCACTAGGCTACTGGCCCAACGCTCTAACCACTAGGCTACTGGCCCAACGCTCTAACCACTAGGCTACTGGCCCAACGCTCTAACCACTAGGCTACTGGCCCAACGCTCTAACCACTATCCTCTAACCACTAGGCTACTGGCCCAATGCTCTAACCACTATCCTCTAACCACTAGGCTACTGGCCCAACGCTCTAACCACTAGGCTACTGGCCCAACGCTCTAACCACTAGGCTACTGGCCCAACGCTCTAACCACTAGGTTACTGGCCCAACGCTCTAACCACTAGGCTACTGGCCCAACGCTCTAACCAATAGGCTACTGGCCCAACACTCTAACCACTAGCCTACTGGCCCAACGCTCTAACCACTAGGCTACTGGCCCAACGCTCTAACCACTAGGCTACTGGCCCAGCGCTCTAACCACTAGGTTACTGGCCCAACGCTCTAACCACTATCCTCTAACCACTATCCTCTAACCACTTTTCACTAATAGCTCGCCTGTCCCCCTGTGGACATATGTCTGACTTACTAAGGAATCACACACACACACACGTGGCATGGTCCCTCCGTCATCCTACCGCTGTCCTGCCTCCACTGTCTGTGACTACTGTGACACTCTCTAACTCTCTCTCTCTCTCTCTCTCTCTGTTTCCCCTCTGTGTCCCACCGTCTTCCTCTCTCTTTCCTTTTGTGCCTGTCTCACTCACTCCGTCACACTCCTCCTAATGCCACCTCCATCTCCCTCACTTTCCTTTCTGCTGTCGCTCTCAGTGAAGGAGAGAGAGAGAGAGAGGGGAGGATGAGTAAAGGCCTTTCTATCAGGGTCAACCAGTCGTCCCCACAGAGCAGCTTCTAGCTCTAGTTTAAGAGAAATCAGAAATGGCCTTGCTCCCACTCAGAGAGAGAGAGAGAGAGCAAGAGAGAGAGCGGGACAGAGAGATGGAGAAATGAGAGAGAGATGGAGAGAGGGGCGGGACAGAGAGATGGAGAAATGAGAGAGAGCGAGAGAGGGGCGGGACAGAGAGATGGAGAGATGAGAGAGAGATGGAGACAGATGAACAGAGAAAGAGAGAGAGAGAGATAGAGAGATGAGAGAGAGATGGAGAGATGAGAGAGACAGATGGAGACAGATGAACAGAGAAAGAGAGAGCGAGAGATGGAGAAATGAGAGAGAGATGGAGACAGATGAACAGAGAAAGAGAGAGCGAGAGATGGAGAAATGAGAGAGAGCGAGAGAGGGGCGGGACAGAGAGATGGAGAAATGAGAGAGAGCGAGAGAGGGGCGGGACAGAGAGATGGAGAAATGAGAGAGAGCGAGAGAGGGGCGGGACAGAGAGATGGAGAGATGAGAGAGAGATGGAGACAGATGAACAGAGAAAGAGAGAGAGAGAGATAGAGAGATGAGAGAGAGATGGAGAGATGAGAGAGACAGATGGAGACAGATGAACAGAGAAAGAGAGAGCGAGAGATGGAGAAATGAGAGAGAGATGGAGACAGATGAACAGAGAAAGAGAGAGCGAGAGATGGAGAAATGAGAGAGAGATGGTGACAGATGAACGGAGAAAGAGAGAGAGGCACCCATCAATTAGTCAGAGGTATTACAACACCAACCATTATTGACTCTGTGAGTCATTCAATTCTCCTGAAGAGCTTCCCTTTTAATTACGGAGAAGCCGTCCCCAGGGAAATGGGGCGTTTGATTGGTTAATTTACGACAGCCAGCTTCCTGATGCTATGAGTCACTATCATCAAGAAGGTTTTGTTTCCAGAAAGTTTTACTTGTGTAATTAATATTTGATAAATTATATTTTGTGCAATTTTTTTGTTGTTAATCTTTATTTTAACAGGGCAAACAGCCTGAGACCTGGATCTCTTTTACGGCTGTGCCCTGTGGAAACATGTTGACATGTACAGTTCTAGGCATACAGACAAGAACATTTCAAAACATACAAAACAAAGACACAGTTCAACAGAAACAATCACAGACAACATCATATTGATCCTCCATAACATTTTTGAAATGGGCAAGGGACACCAGAGTGTCTAACTTGAGTTGGATCTGCAGTTTGTTCCATAAATAAGGTGCAAAGGAACTGAAGGCAGTCCTTCCCAACTCTGTGGAGACCGCAGGAGTCTCTAATGTAATCCACATCTGTGATCTGGTTTTAAAATTAGTATATCTAGTGGAAATTAATGATGATATATATGGAGGTAGTTTTAAAAAAAGTGCTTTATAAATAAACAAGAGAGCATGTTGCTCTCGCCTCACAGATAGAGAGGCCCAACCCACATGTTGATATAGGATACAGTGATGAGTTTTGTAACTATCACCCGTGATAAACCTGAGTGCACAATGGCAAATAGCATCCAGTGGTTTTAATGTGTTTGCCGATGCATGCATATAGATAATATCACCATAATCTAAAACGGACATAAAAGTAGCCTGCACAATTTGTTTTCTATTTACGGAGGACAGACAAGTCCTGTTTCTGTAAAGGAACCCTATCTTGAATTTGAGCTTTTTTCCCAATTCAGTAACATGTTTTTTAAAAGAGAGCCTATCATCTAACCATACCCCTAAATATTTATATGCAGAGACCTGTTTGATTTGAGTACCATCCAAGCTAGTGATTAAAAAAGTGTTTCTATTTGAGAGGTTAGACCTAGAACAAAAACATGACATTTGTTTTGTTAACGTTTAAAACAAGTTTAAGCTGCAAAAGAGACCCCTGTAGCATCCTAAAGACTTCAGACTCCAACTGCATTAAAGCTTGGTCCGCTGTTGGAGCAATAGAGTACATCACTGTGTCATCTGCATATAAATAGAAATTACAATATCTGACATCGTCACCAATGTTGTTTATATAAAGTGAGAACAATAGTGGGCCAATTATTGAACCCTGAGGGACCCCTTTAAGTAACTGTAAGGGGTCAGACTTGACCCCGTCGACCATGACGGCCTGAGTTCTTTCTTTAAGATAGTCCTTAAACCATCGGCAGGCATCAGTGCCCAGTCCTATAGATGACAGCTTACTCAAAAGGATAGCATGGTCTACAGTGTCAAAAGCTTTTGACAGATCTACAAACAACGCAGAACAATGCTTTCTATCATCTAAGGCGTTTACAATATCATTTACAACAAGCATAGTGGCCGATGTGGTACTGTGTTTAGATCTAAAACCAGATTGATTGGTGCTAAGAATACGGTTAGCAGAAAGAAAAGATTGTAACTGTTTGTTGACTAAAGATTCTAGGATCTTTGCCAGACAAGGGAGCCTGGAGATGGGTCGATAGTTATCCAGATCACTACCGTCACCTCCCTTATGTAATGGCAGAACAAAAGCTGCTTTCCACAGCTTAGGGATATTTCCTGTGCTTAATGTTAGATTAAAGATGTGTGTCACTGAACCAGCAGTGATAGGTGCAGCACACTTAAGTAAGTACGGGTCTAAATTGTCCGCGCCTAGAGATTTCTTAGTATTATCAATGGCACACAGGGCAGCTAGAACCTCTGCTTCAGTTATTTTCTGGAAACTAAAAACAGGGTTACCATTTTTCAGAGTAACGGCTGAAAAGCAAGACGAAAAATCAACTAACTGGCCAGTACCACAACGGCCACTTTTCCTTTCAAATAAAGAAAACAGGAGTCTGAGATAATTTGCTTAGGAAGAGAAACAGCAGAATTTCCCAGTTTCAGTGAATTAAAGGTTTTCCAGAACTTTGCAGGAATTTTTACAGAATTTTGCAGGATCTCCTGCAGAATCTGTCATAGCATTAAGGAAGTAATTTGATTTTGCCTTTTTGACAGCTGCAGTACATTTATTTCTCAATTGCCTAAAAAACAGCCAATCAGCTGGAGTACCTGTTTTCCTCGCCAAGGCCCAGGCCCGATTCTTTTGCAGGAAAAGACCTGACAATTCAGGAGAGAACCAAGAACTGGTTCGGTTTCTTACTCTGTGATTCTTAAGCGGGGCATGTTTATCAGACATAGAGGTAACAATAGAAGAGAAAAAAGCAAAGGCTTAAACCGGGTCCAGAATGCAGCAAGTGGATAAAAGCTCAGAGTGATATAAGTCAAGGATAAAAGCTTGCTGTGAGAAATGTTTATAATTTCTCTTAGAGATTATACAGGGATCAGAGTGTTTCAGCCTGGTATCTCTAATACAAGCAATAGAGCAGTGGTCACTGATATCTTTTGCAAAAACCCCACTGGCTGTGTATTTATGGGGGGTATTTGTTAGAATAATGTATAGTAGAGTAGATTTCACTGGGTTCTTAAAGTTGGGACGGGTTGGTTTAGTTATCAGCTGAGTTAGATTTAGTTCAGTACAAATGTATTTTAATTTATCGGATACTGGTGAGAGCCAATCCAGGTTAAAATCTCCCCCAAATCAGTAATTCAGAGTTTGCATAATTAGACAGTATATCAGATAATTTGCATAGAGTACAAGGAGGAGCTGAGGGGGGGCGATATACCCCTGCTAGAGTTAGCTGAGCGTTACTACCAAGTACCACATTTAAAACTAGACATTCATATTGCTTTGGGACAGAGGTTGATATGGACACAGAAACATTTAAGCAGCATTTTACATAAATCGCGATACCACCACCTCTACCAAACTCTATCAGCTCTATAAATATTGTACCCAATCAACTGAACATCTGAATCAGGCACAGAATCACACAGCCACGATTCAGATAAAATCAGTACGTCAACATTTGATTGTGAGACCAACATGTCAATAAAGTCCAACTTTTGGATCAGGCTTCTAGCGTTCAAATTAATTATTCCAATGCCATTGCCACGGGAATTCATATCAGATGGAGTATCCAAGGTAGCACCTGAAGCTGCACTGGATGAGCAATAAACCCTTTTCGAGCTATTGACAGAGCTCAATTTTATGGGGACAAGATACCTACTAACAATACCTCTCTGCATGTGAGTAGTATTCGCAATACGGTGACTGGACAATAATCTAGGAATTGCAAAAAGGTTGTTAACTGTAGTTTGTTCCATATTTGCAATTGGGGGACTAATTAATGAAACTGGGAGAGGAGCATTGAACACCCCTGATAGGGGAGAGTACAATCCCAAGAGTCAACCCCCGAAGATACACAACGTCAGGTATCAAAGGCTCTACATGAAGCAAGAGTAAGAGACATGTTGGTGGAGAGGATGCTGGAGCCATACCTGTTAAGATGTAAATTGTCCCGAAGAAATAGGCCTGGTCGGTCTGTAAAAGCTGCAAAGTTATCCACAAAAAGGAATTCCCATCGTGCAGCAGTATCCCTTTAGCCAGGTGTGTAATTGGCGTATACGACTAAAAACCATATCCGTGTAGCGTGGGGATGGAAACGGACCGGAAATAACGCACTGCTTCCCAGATTCCAGTAGCGTATTTATCAATGTTTTAAAATCGTCTCACATGACTGGTGGTCAATTGTTTTATTTATTTATTTGTATATATTGTAACTTTAGATGAACGAACTAACTGTAAGTCTCTCTGAATAAGAGTATCTGCTAAATGACTCACTAACTGATTCTGAATAAGAGTATCTGCTAAATGACTCACTAACTGATTCTGAATAAGAGTATCTGCTAAATGACTCACTAACTGATTCTGAATAAGAGTATCTGCTAAATGACTCACTAACTGATTCTGAATAAGAGTGTCTGCTAAATGACTCACTAACTGATTCTGAATAAGAGTGTCTGCTAAATGACTCACTAACTGATTCTGAATAAGAGTGTCTGCTAAATGACTCACTAACTGATTCTGAATAAGAGTGTCTGCTAAATGACTCACTAACTGATTCGGAATAAGAGTATCTGCTAAATGACTCACTAAATTATTCTGAATAAGAGTATCTGCTAAATGACTCACCAACTGACTCTGAATAAGAGTGTCTGCTAAATGACTCACCAACTGACTCTGAATAAGAGTATCTGCTAAATGACTCACTAACTGACTCAGAATAAGAGTATCTGCTAAATGACTCACTAACTGATTCTGAATAAGAGTGTCTGCTAAACGACTCACTAACTAACTCTGAAATAGAGTGTCTGCTAAATGACTCGCTAACTGATTCTGAATAAGAGTGTCTGCTAAATGACTCACTAACTGATTCTGAATAAGAGTGTCTGCTAAATGACTCACTAACTGATTCTGAATGAGAATGTCTGCTAAATGACTCACTAACTGATTCGGAATAAGAGTATCTGCTAAATGACTCACTAAATTATTCTGAATAAGAGTATCTGCTAAATGACTCACCAACTGACTCTGAATAAGAGTGTCTGCTAAATGACTCACCAACTGACTCTGAATAAGAGTATCTGCTAAATGACTCACTAACTGACTCAGAATAAGAGTATCTGCTAAATGACTCACTAACTGATTCTGAATAAGAGTGTCTGCTAAACGACTCACTAACTAACTCTGAAATAGAGTGTCTGCTAAATGACTCGCTAACTGATTCTGAATAAGAGTGTCTGCTAAATGACTCACTAACTGATTCTGAATAAGAGTGTCTGCTAAATGACTCACTAACTGATTCTGAATGAGAATGTCTGCTAAATGACTCACTAACTGATTCTGAATGAGAATGTCTGCTAAATGACTCACTAACTGATTCTGAATAAGAGTATCTGCTAAATGACTCACTAACTGATTCTGAATAAGAGTGTCTGATAAATGACTCACTAACTGATTATGAATAAGAGTGTCTGCTAAATGACTCGCTAACTGATTCTGAATAAGAGTATCTGCTAAATGACTCACTAACTGACTGAATAAGAGTGTCTGCTAAATGTCTCACTAACTGACTGAATAAGAGTGTCTGCTAAATGACTCGCTAACTGATTCTGAATAAGAGTATCTGCTAAATGACTCACTAACTGATTCTGAATAAGAGTGTCTGATAAATGACTCACTAACTGATTCTGAATAAGAGTGTCTGCTAAATGACTCACTAACTGATTCTGAATAAGAGTATCTGCTAAATGACTCACTAACTGACTGAATAAGAGTATCTACTAAATGACTCACTAACTGATTGAATAAGAGTTCCCATCATCGTTCAACTACTGTTCTCTCAACAGAGGAGTGTCAACAGAGTTCTCATCATTATTCATACATTTATTCAATCACTCTTAAAAATAAGTGTTTTTAACTTTATTTTCAGAACATATTACAAACATGCTTTCAGAGCCCACACTGGGAAGTATTATCTTGTTTCTGTTAATGGGATAAAACAGCTAGTTTAAAACAGCTAGTTTAAACAGCTAGTTTAAAACAGCTGGTTTAAAACAGCTAGTTTAAAACAGCTAGTTTAAACAGCTAGTGTAAAACAGCTAGTTTAAAACAGCTAGTGTAAAACAGCTAGTTTAAAACAGCTAGTGTAAAACAGCTAGTGTAAAACAGCTAGTTTAAAACAGCTAGTGTAAAACAGCTAGTTTAAAACAGCTAGTGTAAAACAGCTAGTTTAAAACAGCTAGTTTAAACAGCTAGTTTAAAACAGCTAGTGTAAAACAGCTAGTGTAAAACAGCTAGTGTAAAACAGCTAGTTTAAAACAGCTAGTGTAAAACAGCTAGTTTAAAACAGCTAGTGTAAAACAGCTAGTTTAAACAGCTAGTGTAAAACAGCTAGTTTAAAACAGCTAGTGTAAAACAGCTAGTTTAAAACAGCTAGTGTAAAACAGCTAGTGTAAAACAGCTAGTGTAAAACAGCTAGTTTAAAACAGCTAGTGTAAAACAGCTAGTGTAAAACAGCTAGTGTAAAACAGCTAGTTTAAAACAGCTAGTGTAAAACAGCTAGTTTAAAACAGCTAGTGTAAAACAGCTAGTGTAAAACAGCTAGTTTAAAACAGCTAGTGTAAAACAGCTAGTGTAAAACAGCTAGTGTAAAACAGCTAGTTTAAAACAGCTAGTGTAAAACAGCTAGTTTAAAACAGCTAGTGTAAAACAGCTAGTTTAAACAGCTAGTGTAAAACAGCTAGTTTAAAACAGCTAGTGTAAAACAGCTAGTTTAAAACAGCTAGTGTAAAACAGCTAGTGTAAAACAGCTAGTGTAAAACAGCTAGTTTAAAACAGCTAGTGTAAAACAGCTAGTTTAAAACAGCTAGTGTAAAACAGCTAGTTTAAAACAGCTAGTGTAAAACAGCTAGTGTAAAACAGCTAGTTTAAAACAGCTAGTGTAAAACAGCTAGTGTAAAACAGCTAGTGTAAAACAGATAGTTTAAAACTGCTAGTGTAAAACAGCTAGTTTAAAACAGCTAGTGTAAAACAGCTAGTTTAAAACAGCTAGTTTAAACAGCTAGTTTAAAACAGCTAGTGTAAAACAGCTAGTTTAAAACAGCTAGTGTAAAACAGCTAGTTTAAAACAGCTAGTGTAAAACAGCTAGTTTAAAACAGCTAGTGTAAAACAGCTAGTGTAAAACAGCTAGTTTAAAACAGCTAGTGTAAAACAGCTAGTTTAAAACAGCTGGTTTAAAACAGCTAGTTTAAAACAGCTAGTTTAAACAGCTAGTGTAAAACAGCTAGTTTAAAACAGCTAGTGTAAAACAGCTAGTTTAAAACAGCTAGTGTAAAACAGCTAGTTTAAAACAGCTAGTGTAAAACAGCTAGTGTAAAACAGCTAGTTTAAAACAGCTAGTGTAAAACAGCTAGTTTAAACAGCTAGTTTAAAACAGCTAGTGTAAACAGCTAGTGTAAAACAGCTAGTTTAAAACAGCTAGTGTAAAACAGCTAGTTTAAACAGCTAGTTTAAAACAGCTGGTTTAAAACTGTGTGGCACTAAAAGTGAAAAGTCACCTGCTTTTTAATCAGTCAGAGTGTGCCTGTTAGTTAGTTAGTTAGTTAGTTAGTTAGTTAGTTAGTTAGTTTGAAGAATACAGTGAAAGGTATTCAACACTTTTAATTTAACAGATTGCTCTTCGCCATAATGATACGAACAGACACATGTAAATATGCAACAGCATAAATACCCTCCTGCACTCTGCAGTCACAAGTGGACTTTTTTAATACATTTCACAACTAGTTCTGAGGGCGTATCAACAGAAAGCTGTCTCTCCATTGCCTTGTCTGTCTGTCTGTCTGTCTGACGGTGTCTGCCTGCCTGCCTGCCTACATGCCTCTCAGTCTCTTGTCCGTCTCTGTGTCTTTCCATCCGTCTGTCATTCGTGAGTATGAGTCGTTAGTCAAGACCTTTCTCTACTGACTGGCTCTTCCTCCCGTGGACATGCCACCTGTGCCGTCTGCCAACTTGTCGCAGGGCCGCTGGCATCACTGTTAATGTATTCCTGGCATGGGGAGGGCCTGCAGCGAAGGGAGCAGCATTGGCACTACGACGCTTCTTCGACATCCAGACACACAGATTACGCTCTAAGAAGAACATTTTGACTCTAACTGAGAAGTGATGGGATCATTAGGATCTAGTAGTGTCCTTACGGTGAGCAATTCAGTGTTGTTGAGGTGGTGCTGAATTATACGCTGGAAGAACAGTATTTGAGTCCCCACTGATGTGATGATTTTGAATGTCTACACTGTAATTCCATTATCTGGTGTCTGCATCCACTGTTCTAAAGCCAGTCTGTAGCTGGGAATACACACACATGAAAGTAGCAAGTAGCTAATATTCTACATGCACATACTCTAAATGGATACATTACGCTCAAGTAACATTGAGTTGTGAGGATGTGGTTCTGGGTTTTTCTGCTTTCAAAAAACATGAAAGATTTTCTTATTGAAGACGGAGAAACAGACAGACAGACAGACATACAGCCAGACAGACAGACATACAGACAGACAGACAGACAGACAGAATATGGAGACAGACAGCAGATCCTTGTCTGCACCATATTGGCTGAAATATGTTGAGAGTGTATGGTCATGATGCCATACTCCTTGACGGCTGTTCCGAGTCTGACTGGCAGACAGAAGGACAGACCCTGGATCCCAGACAGACAGATCATGGATCCCAGACAGATAGACAGACTATGGATCCCAGACAGACAGACAGACAGACCATGGATCCCAGACAGACAGACAGACTATGGATCCCAGACAGACAGACAGACAATGGATCCCAGACAGACAGACATATAGATCCCAGACAGACAGACAGACCATGGATCCCAGACAGACAGACAGACAGACAGACGATGGATCCCAGACAGACAGACAGACTATGGATCCCAGACAGACAGACAGACCATGGATCCCAGACAGACAGACAGACAGACAGACGATGGATCCCAGACAGACAGACAAACAATGGATCCCAGACAGACAGACAGACTATGGATCCCAGACAGACAGACTATGGTTCCCAGACAGACAGACAGACAGACTATGGATCCAGACAGACAGATAGACTATGGATCCCAGACAGACAGACTATGGCTCCCAGACAGACAGACAGATAGACTATGGTTCCCAGACAGACAGACTATGGATCCCAGACAGACAGACAGACTATGGTTCCAAGTCAGACAGACAGACTATGGATCCCAGACAGACAGACAGACTATGGATCCCAGACAGACAGACTATGGTTCCCAGACAGAAGGACAGACAATGGATCCAGACAGACAGACAGATAGACTATGGATCCCAGACAGACAGACTATGGCTCCCAGACAGACAGACAGGTTGACTATGGTTCCCAGGCAGACAGACAGACAGACAGACAGACAGACAGACAGACAGACTATGGGTCCCAGACAGACAGCAGATCCTTGTCTGCACCATATTGGCTGAAATATGTTGAGAGTGTATGGTCACGATGCCATACTCCTTGACGGCTGTTCCGAGTCTGACTGGCACTTCAATCACAACCAAAGGGCTCCATTTGGCCGGATGATGCCACACTCAAGATTATCCCTTTAACGACACGGCTGACGACAGCTGCCAACTGGCATCACTTTAAAGACACCAATTTCACTTTCAGTTGATGCTCCTCGCAAGCCTGCTAGGCTAGTGGCGGTTTCCATGGTTTCACCAGGAGACCAATATGTCCTTTTGGGGGATAGGTGTAAGGGAAGGGGAGCCGCGTCTCGTTTTTCCCTAACGGTAAAGAAAAGGAAATGTAATTTAAAGATATCTCTGAACTGTCAGAAGGCATCCCGTAGTAAATCATGTGTCATGGATGGGTTTTACCATGAAATAGGGGGTGCCTATTTGAACGCATTAGGCCAAACTGTCTCTGGTAGGGATGAGTGCAGCCTAACCATGTCATGTCCTTGGGCTGACCTGGTCGAGAGCTCAACTACTTATCTCTCCAACTGGTCTGTCTGGTCTGACCCACTGGAGTATCTGTCTGTCTCTCTGTATCTGTCTGTCTCTCCGTGTCGGTCTCTCTCTGTCTGTCTCTCCGTGTCTGTCTCTCTCTGTCTGTCTCTCTGTGTCTGTCTATCTGCCTGGCTGTCTCTCTCTGTCTGTCTGATGTTTGCATCCTGTTTTGTGCTGCTACCATGTTGTTGTCATGTTGTGTCTCTCTTGTCGTGAAGTGTGTTTTGTCCTATGTTTATATTTTATTCATTTAAAATGTTTAATCCCAAACTCCCCCGTACCTGCAGGAGGCCTTTTGGTAGGCTGTCATTGTAAATAAGAATTTGTTCTTAACTGACTTGTTTGTGGATGTGCATATCAAAGTCACCATTATTAGTCAGTTGTACAACCGAATGCCTTCAACCGAAATGTGTCTTCCGCATTTAACCCAACCCCTCTGAATCAGAGAGGTGTGGGGGGGGGCTGCCTTAATCGACATCCACGTCTTCGGCGCCCCGGGGAACAGTGGGTTAACTGCCTTGTTCAGGGGGCAGAACGACAGATTTTTACCTTGTCAGCTCGGGGATTCGAACTTGCAACTCTCCGGTTACAAGTCCAACGCTCTAACCACTAGGCTAACCACTAGGCTACCACTGTGTGTGTGTGTGTGTGTGTGTGTGTGTGTGTGTGTGTGTGTGTGTGTGTGTGTGTGTGTGTGTGTGTGTGTGTGTGTGTGTGTGTGTGTGTGTGTGTGTGTGTGTGTGTGTGTGTGTGTGTGTGTGTGTGTGTGTGTGTGTGTGTGTGTGTGTGTGTGTGTGTGTGTGTGTGTGTGTGTGCATTCAATCAGATTCCAAACTTTCCACCATGGCCAAGACCAAAGAGCTCTCCAAGGATGTCAGGGACAAGATTGTAGACCTACACAAGGCTGGAATGGGCTACAAGACCATCGCCAAGCAGCTTGGTGAGAAGGTGACAACAGTTGGTGCGATTATTCGCAAATGGAAGAAACACAAAAGAACTGTCAATCTCCCTCGGCCTGGGGCTCAATGCAAGATCTCACCTCGTGGAGTTGCAATGATCATGAGAACGGTGAGGAATCAGCCCAGAACTACACGGGAGGATCTTGTCAATGGTCTCAAGGCAGCTGGGACCATAGTCACCAAGAAAACAATTGGTAACACACTACGCCGTGAAGGACTGAAATCCTGCAGCGCCCGCAAGGTCCCCCTGCTCAAGAAAGCACATATACATGCCCGTCTGAAGTTTGCCAATGAACATCTGAATGATTCAGAGGACATCTGGGTGAAAGTGTTGTGGTCAGATGAGACCAAAATGGAGCTCTTTGGCATCAACTCAACTCGCCGTGTTTGGAGGAGGAGGAATGCTGCCTATGACCCAAAGAACACCATCCCCACTGTCAAACATGGAGATGGAAACATTATGCTTTGGGGGTGTTTTTCTGCTAAGGGGACAGGACAACTTCACCGCATCAAAGGGACGATGGATGGGGCCATGTACCGTCAAATCTTGAGTGAGAACCTCCTTCCCTCAGCCAGGGCTTTGAAAATGGGTCGTGGATGGGTATTCCAGCATGACAATGACCCAAAACACACGGCCAAGGCAACAAAGGAGTGGCTCAAGAAGAAGCACATTAAGGTCCTGGAGTGGCCAAGCCAGTCTCCAGACCTTAATCCCATAGAAAATCTGTGGAGGGAGCTGAAGGTTCGAGTTGCCAAACGTCAGCCTCGAAACTTTAATGACTTGGAGAAGATCTGCAAAGAGGAGTGGGACAAAATCCCTCCTGAGATGTGTGCAAACCTGGTGGCCAACTACAAGAAAAGTCTGACCTCTGTGATTGCCAACAAGGGTTTTGCCACCAAGTACTAAGTCATGTTTTGCAGAGGGGTCAAATACTTATTTCCCTCATTAAAATGCAAATCAATTTATAACATTTTTCACATGCGTTTTTCTGGATTTTGTTGTTGTTATTCTGTCTCTCATTGTTCTAATAAACCTACCATTAAAATTATAGACTGATCATTTCTTTGTCAGTGGGCAAACGTACAAAATCAGCAGGGGATCAAATACTTTTTTCCCTCACTGTATGTGTGTTTGCTGTTGTAGATGTACCTCCAGATGGAGCTGACAGCCTCCCACAGAGATAGCAGAATACAATTCTTACTCACATCTACCTCCTGATGCTGTCAACGGTTCTACAACAGCAGGGCTTCCGTCAACCTCCTGATGCTGTCAACGGTTCTACAACAGCAGGGCTTCCGTCTACCTCCTGATGCTGTCAACGGTTCTACAACAGCAGGGCTTCCGTCTACCTCCTGATGCTGTCAACAGTTCTACAACAGCAGGGCTTCACTCTACCTCCTGATGCTGTCAACGGTTCTACAACAGCAGGGCTTTTACACAGTTTCCAGCAGGTATAAACGGGGCAGTGAAATGATGAGGTGCTGGCTTCCTTAACAACACAGTTTGTTAATCATAATAACAAGCAACACACCTAATATGTTTGATAAATGTAAATTGGGGGAAATAACTGAAACATTGCAGGGTTTTCTGTAGGGGGAAATAACTGAAACCAAATAACTATACCAACAGCCTTCATAGTGCACTACTTTATACCAGGGTCACCTATACCAACAGCCTTCATAGTGCACTACTTTATACCAGGGTCACCTATACCAACAGCCTTCATAGTGCACTACTTTATACCAGGGTCACCTATACCAACAGCCTTTATAGTGCACTACTTTATACCAGGGTCACCTATACCAACAGCCATCTAGGACACAAAGAGGACATTTATTTCCATCATGATATATTCTGATTCAATCCAAGGCAGTATCAAACATTTTGTTATATTAATATAGTACAAATTAATTGTTTATACACGTATTTCTATTGAGAGGTGTCTGTCCCAAACCCTGACTCCTAAACGTCATGTTATTTCTATTGAGAGGTGTCTGTCCCAAACCCTGACTCCTAAACGTCATGTTATTTCTATTGAGAGGTGTCTGTCCCAAACCCTGACTCCTAAACGTCATGTTATTTCCATTGAGAGGTGTCTGTCCCAAACCCTGACTCCTAAACTTCATGTTATTTCTATTGAGAGGTGTCTGTCCCAAACCCTGACTCCTAAACGTCATGTTATTTCTATAGAGAGGTGTCTGTCCCAAACCCTGACTCCTAAACTTCATGTTATTTCTATTGAGGGGTGTCTGTCCCAAACCCTGACTCCTAAACTTCATGTTATTTCTATTGAGAGGTGTCTGTCCCAAACCCTGACTCCTAAACGTCATGTTATTTCTATAGAGAGGTGTCTGTCCCAAACCCTGACTCCTAAACTTCATGTTATTTCTATTGAGGGGTGTCTGTCCCAAACCCTGACTTTTAAATATAACATCTTGAGTTGTAAATTTGTCCAAATCAAAGACAGCAAAGTAATGTTATCTATGGGGATTCTTTAAAGGGTTGCTGAACTTCCTGATTTGGCATGGTCATTAAGACATGCAGCAGCCATGACTGACGGCTGATGGGGGTCATTTGAGTGTTCACAGTTACAGTCACTCACCCTTCTAGATAACTTGAAACAGTCTAACAAGGTCTTGTGTCTAGCCAACATATTTAGCCAATTATTTTCATCCGGCTGGTGTGAGACCGTGGCAAATTTGGTTTGTCATTGTGGCTTGTTAGGGAGCGTCAATAAATTACACAACAGATTTGGGACAATATCTTCATGTTGCAAATTTTTTTGTGTTTTCTCATTCAATTATTTCAATATTTGTAGATGCATTTCTACAATTATATAGTTGGTTTGAGTTTTTTAAGTCTTTGAAATTTGGAGCTATTGACATAAAAAAAAAAAAAAAAAAAGGTCCCATGTACAATGTGCAATTTACTGACGGTCCCTAACTAGCCCCATAGGGATATCGAATGTCAAACCAAATTGACCATGGGCATTACGATCGGGTCGCGTGCAGCTGCATTTTCAAATTGATGATTACTTGGTTGCTGCCAGCTGTGGGCAGGCTTGATAAAAACCCAACCCAAGGAAAACTGTAACGGTACCCTTCATTCCGTGACATACCATTTCTTTTCACATCAATTGGCAAATCTCAGTTTTGAACAAAACTGACTTTATGACAAAAATGATCCTATTTACACTTTATAGTCAATGTTGACACTAGAAGAAATGTTTCTGACTCCTATAGATGTCACATAGGCCGTTATCAAAAAGGAGACATTGCTTTTTAGGGTCAGACACTCTTTAAAGGGCCAATCTGCAGTAGCTACATCAATTGGACTTATGCATGAATAATTACATACCCATTGATTCTTGAAGAATTTAACTCAGAAATGCCTCATGAGCTTTAGTTCAACTGTCGTACCCCCATCATAACCCAAACTATAAACCGTTTTTACTCCAAAGTACATGTAAACAAAGTACATGTGAACATAAAACTGTATGGCCTCAAAACATGGTTAAAACTGTAATTTTGATTTAATGGATGGTCATTCCTTGCATCCATAGCGATGTCTATGAATTTGAGAGTGGTGACATTTCTCCAGCCACCATGCCTCAGCTTTTTACCAAAACACTGGTGGTTAGTATGTTTTAAAAAAAAAAATGTTTTAACTGCTGATTGCCCCTTTAAAGTCCAAAATAAGTCAAAATTGTCCAAACTGAAACAGTCACAAAAACAATTGACACCATAGAGATATATAGAGGTCTCATCTTTGTATCTGTGGCATTACAGAGACTGTGACGGATCGGGCAGCACCATTGAGGCTATCTCCATTTTAAAGTTGCATGTGCCATTCTCTACCAACTGACCTACAGAGGACCACCATGTGGGTAGTGGACAAGTGCACACTTCAGAAAAAAGTGTAGAGTATTGAGATGCATAGCCCCAAAACATAGCCAACAGGGGGGCCCCAAACTATAGCCAGCAGGGGGTCCCAAACTATAGCCAGCAGGGGGGGACCAAACCACAGCCAGCAGGGGGTCCTCAAACCATAGCCAGCAGGGGGCCAAACCATAGCCAGCAGGCAGGCCCCAAACCATAGCCAGCAGGGAGGCTCCAAACCATTGCCAGCAGGGGGTCTCCAAACCACAGCCAGCAGGGGGTCCTCAAACCATAGCCAGCAGGGGGGGGCCAAACCATAGCCAGCAGGCAGGCCCCAAACCATAGCCAGCAGGAGGCTCCAAACCATTGCCAGCAGGGGGGCCCCAAACCATAGCCAGCAGGGAGGCTCCAAACCATTGCCAGCAGGGGGTCTCCAAACCATAGCCAGCAGGGGGGCCCCAAACCATAGCCAGCAGGGGGGCCCCAAACCATAGCCAGCAGGGGGGCCCCAAACCATAGCCAGCAGGGGGGCTCCAAACCTTAGCCAGCAGGGGGTCTCCAAACCATAGCCAGCAGGGGGGCTCCAAACCTTAGCCAGCAGGGGGGCTCCAAACCACAGCCAGCAGGGGGCTACAAACCACAGCCAGCAGGGGGCTACAAACCACAGTCAGCAGGGGGCTCCAAACCATAGCCAGCAGGGGCTCCAAACCTTAGCCAGCAGGGGGCTCCAAACCACAGCCAGCAGGGGGCTACAAACCACAGTCAGCAGGGGGGCTCCAAACCACAGCCAGCAGGGGGCTCCAAACCACAGCCAGCAGGGGGGCTACAAACCACAGTCAGCAGGGGGGCTCCAAACCACAGCCAGCAGGGGGGCTACAAACCACAGTCAGCAGGGGGGCTCCAAACCTTCAAGAGCCCAACCATTGATTTGTCCAAAACACAGACGCCTATAATGTGTCGTAATGTACTGTAAGGTATTGCACGGTAGTGGTTCTCAATCGGTGTGAACAATCTTTTGAACACTTGTAAGTCAAACTTGCATTTAACTCTACTGTACTGTATACTACTGTACTCTACTCTACTGAACTGTAATGTATTGTATTCTACTGTACTGTAATCTACTGTAATCTACAGTACTCTGCTGTAATGTACTGTATTCTACTGTATGTACTCTACTGTACTCTACTGTGCTCTACTGTACTCTACTGTACCCTACTGTATGGTGCCCAACTCTACTGTACTCTGCTGTAATGTACTGTATTCTACTGTATGTACTCTACTGTACTCTACTGTATGTACTCTACTGTACTCTACTCTACTGTACACTACTGTGCACTACTGTACTGTACCCTACTGTAGTCTACTGTACTGTACTGTACCCTACTGTACTCTACTATACCCTACTGAACTCTACTGTACTATACTCTACTGTACTCTACTGTACTCTACTGTACTATACCCTACTGAACTCTACTGTACTCTACTCTACTGTAGCCTACTGTAGTCTACTGTACTGTACCCAACTGAACTCTACTGTACTCTACTGTACTGTACTGTACTGTACTGTACGCTACTGTAATCTACTGTACTGTACCCAACTGAACTCTACTGTACTCTACTGTACTGTACTGTACTGTACTCTACTGTATTGCACTCTACTGTACTCTACTCTACTGTACTCTACTGTATTGCACTCTACTGTACACTGCTCTACTGTACTCTACTGTACTCTACTGTGCTGTACTGTACTCTACTGTACTGTACCCTACTGTACTGTAATCTACTGTACTGTACCTTACTGTACTCTACTGTACTGTACCCTAATGTACTGTACTGCACTGTGTCCTACTGTACTCTACTGTACTGTACTCTACTGTACTGTACCCTACTGTACTGTACTCTACTGTACTCTACTGTACTGTACTGTACCTTACTGTACTCTACTATACTGTACCTTACTGTACTCTACTGTACTGTACTGTACCTTACTGTGCCCTACTGTACTGTATCCTACTGTACCCTACTGTACTCTACTCTACTGTACTCTACTGTACTGTACCCTACTGTACTGTACTCTACTGTACTGTACTCTACTCTACTGTACTGTACCTTACTGTACTCTACTGTACTGTATCTTACTATACTCTACTGTACTGTACTGTACTCTACTGTACTGTACCTTACTGTACCCTACTGTACTGTACTGTACTCTACTGTACTGTACCTTACTGTATCCTACTGTACCCTACTGTACTCTACTGTACTGTACCTTCTGTACTGTACAGTACTCTACTGTACTGTACCCTACTGTACTGTACTCTACTGTACTGTACCCTACTGTACTCTACTGTGCTGTACTGTACTCTACTGTGCTGTACTGTACTCTACTGTACTGTACCCTACTGTACTGTACTCTACTGTACTGTACCCTACTGTACTGTACTCTACTGTACTGTACCTTACTGAACTCTACTGTACTGTACCCTACTGTACTGTACTCTACTGTACTGTACCTTACTGTACTCTACTGTACTGTATCTTACTATACTCTACTGTACTGTACTGTACTCTACTGTACTGTACCTTACTGTACCCTACTGTACTGTACTGTACTCTACTGTACTGTACCTTACTGTATCCTACTGTACCCTACTGTACTCTACTGTACTGTACCTTCTGTACTGTACAGTACTCTACTGTACTGTACCCTGCTGTACTGTACTCTACTGTACTGTACCCTACTGTACTCTACTGTACTGTACCTTCTGTACTGTACAGTACTCTAATGTACTGTACCCTACTGTACAGTACTCTACTGTACTGTACTCTACTGTACTCTACTGTGCTGTACTGTACTCTACTGTACTGTACCCTACTGTACTGTACTCTACTGTACTGTACCTTACTGTACTCTACTCTACTGTACTCTACTGTACTCTACTGTACTGTACTCAACTCTACTGTACTTTACTGTAGTCTACTCTACTGTACTCTACTGTACTGTACTGTACTCTATTGTACTCAACTCTACTGTACTCTACTGCACTCTACTCTACTGTACTCTACTCTACTGTACTCTACTCTACTGTACTCGTCTGTACTGTACTCTACTGTACTGTACTGTACTTTACTGTACCCTACTGTACTGTACTCTACTGTACTCTACTGTACTCTACTCTACTGTACCCTATTTCACTCTACTGTACTTTACTGTACTGTACCCTACAGTAGTGTACCCTACTGTACTCTACTGTGCTGTACTCTACTCTACTGTACTGTGCTGTACAGTCCTGTACTGTGCTGTACTGTCCTGTACTGTATTGTACTCTACTGTGCTGTACTGTACTCTACTGTACTGTACTCTACTGTACTCTATTCTACTGTACTCTATTCTACTGTACTGTACTGTACTGTACCCTCCTGTACTCTACAGTACTGACTCTGTTGTACTCTATTGTACTGTACTGTACTGTACTGTACTGTATGGTACTGTACTCTACTGTACTCTACTGTACTCGTCGGTACTCTACTCTACTGTACTGTACTCTACTGTACTCGTCTGTACTGTACTGTATTGTACTGTACCCTACTGTACTCTACTGTATTGTACTTTTCTGTACACTACTGTACTGTACTTTACTGTACTCTACTCAACTCGTCTGGACTCTAATCTACTGTACTGTACACTACTGTACTCGTCTGTACTCGGCTGAACTGTACTGTACCCTACTGTACTCGTCTGTACTGTACTGTACCCTACTGTACCCTACTGTACTCGTCTGCACTCTACTGCACTGTACTGTACCCTTCTGTACTCGTCTGTACTGTACTGTACTGTACTCTACTGTACTCGTCTGTACTCTACTCTACTTTACTCTACTGTACTCGTCTGTACTCTACTCTACTGTACTGTACTCTACTGTACTCGTCTGTACTGTACTGTATTGTACTGTACCCTACTTTACTCTACTGTACTCTACTGTACTATACTCTACTGTACTGTACTCTACTCTACTCTACTCTACTCTACTAGTCTGTACTGTACTCTACTGTACTCTACTGTACTCTACTGTACTAGTCTGTACTCTACTGTACTGTACTAGTCTGTACTCTACTGTACTCTACTAGTCTGTACTCTACTGTACTAGTCTGTACTCTACTGTACTGTACTAGTCTGTACTCTACTGTTCTGTACTAGTCTGTACTCTACTGTACTAGTCTGTACTCTACTGTACAGTACTAGACTGTACTCTAAAGTCAAAGTCACCATTATTAGTCAGTTGTACAACCGAATGCCTTCAACCGAAATGTGTCTTCCGCATTTAACCCAACCCCTCTGAATCAGAGAGGTGCGGGGGGCTGCCTTAATCGACTTCCACGTCTTCGGCGCCCGGGGAACAGTGGGTTAACTGCCTTGTTCAGGGGCAGAACGACAGATTTTTTTTTTTTTCCTTGTCAGCTCGGGGATTCGAACTTGCAACCCTCCGGTTACAAGTCCAACGCTCTAACCACTAGGCTACCTGCCGCCCCTCAAGTGCCGCCCCCTCTACTGTACTGTATTAGTCTGTACTCTACTGTACTTGTCTGTACTCTACTGTACTGTACTAGTCTGTAGTCTACTGTACTGTACTAGTCTGTACTCTACTGTACTAGTCTGTACTATACTGTACTGTACTGTACTCTACTCTACTCTACTCTACTGTACTCTACTGTACTGTACTGTACTGTACTCTACTCTACTCTACTCTACTCTACCGTACTAGTCTGTACTATACTGTACTGTACTGTACTCTACTCTACTCTACTGTACTCTACTGTACTGTACTGTACTCTACTCTACTCTACTAGTCTGTACTGTACTGTACTGTACTCTACTGTACTCTACTCTACTGTACTCTACTGTACTAGTCTGTACTGTACTCTACTTTTCTCTACTGTACTCTACTGTACTAGTCTGTCCTCTATTGTACTGTACTGTACTCTACTGTACTGTACTGTACTGTACTCTACTCTACTCAACTGTACTCTACTCTACTCTTCTCTACTCTACTGTACTAGTCTGTATTGTACTCTACTGTACTCTACTCTACTCTACTGTACTCTACTGTACTGTACTGTACTGTACTGTACTCGACTGTACTCTACTCTACTCTACTCTACTCTACTCTACTCTACTCTACTGTACTAGTCTGTACTGTACTCTACTGTACTGTACTCTACTCTACTCTACTGTACTCTACGCTAATCTACTGTACTCTACTGTACTCTACTCTTCTCTACTGTACTCTACTGTACTCTACTCTACTCTACTGTACTCTACTGTACTCTACTGTACTAGTCTGTACTGTACTCTACTGTACTCTACTGTACTCTACTCTACTGTACTCTACTGTACTCGTCTGTACTCTACTCTACTGTACTGTACTCTACTGTACTCGTCTGTACTGTACTGTATTGTACTGTAGCCTACTGTACTCTACTGTACTCTACTCTACTGTACTGTACTCTACTCTACTCTACTGTACTAGTCTTTACTCTATTCTACTCTACTGTACTAGTCTGTAATGTACTCTACTCTACTGTACTCTACTCTACTGTTCTAGTCTGTACTGTTCTCTTCTCTACTCTACTGTACTCTACTGTACTCTACTCTACTCTACTCTACTCTACTCTACTCTACTGTACTCTACTCTATTCTACTGTACTCTACTCTACTCTACTGTACTCTACTGTACTCTACTGTACTCTACTCTACTCTACTGTACTCTACTGTACTCTACTCTATTCTACTGTACTGTACTGTACTCTACTCTACTCTACTGTACTCTACTCTACTGTACTCTACTCTACTGTACTCTACTGTACTCTACTCTATTCTTCTGTACTCTACTGTACTCTACTGTACTCTACCGTACTGTACTCTACTCTACTCTACTCTACTGTACTCTACTCTATTCTACTGTACTCTACTCTACTCTACTCTACTCTACTGTACTCTACTGTACTGTACTGTACTCTACTCTACTCTACTGTACTGTACTCTACTCTATTCTACTGTACTCTACTCTACTCTACTGTACTCTACTCTACTGTACTCTACTCTACTCTACTGTACTCTACTGTACTCTACTCTATTCTACTGTACTGTACTCTACTCTACTGTACTATACTGTACTGTACTCTACTCTATTCTACTGTACTGTACTGTACTCTACTCTATTCTACTGTACTCTACTCTACTCTACTCTACTCTACTGTACTCTACTCTACTCTACTCTACTGTACTCTACTCTATTCTACTGTACTGTACTGTACTCTACTCTATTCTACTGTACTCTACTCTACTCTACTGTACTCTACTCTACTGTACTCTACTCTATTCTACTGTACTGTACTGTACTGTACTCTACTCTATTCTACTGTACTCTACTCTACTCTACTGTACTCTACTCTACTCTACTCTACTCTACTCTATTCTACTGTACTCTACTCTACTCTACTGTACTCTACTCTACTCTACTCTACTCTACTGTACTCTACTCTACTCTACTCTACTCTACTGTACTCTATTGTACTCTACTGTACTGTACTGTACTCTACTCTACTGTACTCTACTCTATTCTACTCTACTGTACTGTACTGTACTGTACTCTACTCTACTGTACTCTACTTTATTCTACTGTACTGTACTCTACTCTACTCTACTGTACTCTACTCTACTCTACTGTACTGTACTCTACTGTACTGTACTCTACTCTATTCTACTGTACTGTACTGTACTGTACTCTACTCTACTGTACTCTACTCTATTCTACTGTACTGTACTGTACTGTACTCTACTCTACTGTACTCTACTCTATTCTACTGTACTGTACTCTACTCTACTGTACTCTACTCTATTCTACTCTACTGTACTGTACTGTACTCTACTCTACTGTACTCTACTCTATTCTACTGTACTGTACTCTACTCTACTCTACTGTACTCTACTCTACTGTACTGTACTCTACTGTACTGTACTCTACTCTATTCTACTGTACTGTACTCTACTCTACTGTTGTGTGGTCTTGGTCTTGAGACAACACAAATCCTGTCTAACATAATTCCAGCCATTACAATGAGCCCTCCCCCTATTGCTCCCCCCACCAGCCTCCTCTGGCTCACACTATATTGGATGTAGCTCATATCCAATAACAGAGGATCAAGACAGAACTCTGATGAGGAATAGGACTCCGACAGTTGAGGAATAGGACTCTGATAGATGAGGAATAGGACTCTGAAAGATAAGGAATAGGACTCTGATAGATGAGGAATAGGACTCTGAAAGATAAGGAATAGGACTCTGATAGATGAGGAATAGGACTCTGATAGATGAGGAATAGGACTCTGATAGATGAGGAATAGGCCTCTGATAGATAAGGAATAGGACTCTGATAGATGATCTGTACTGTACTGCATTCTACTCTACTCTACTATACTCTATCCTACTGTACCCTACTGTACTCTACTGTACTGTACCCTACTGTACTGTACTCCACTATACTCTATCCTACTGTACCCTACTGTACTCGACTGTACCCTACTCTACTGTACTCTACTGTACTCTACTGTACTGTACCCTACTGTACTCTACTGTACTGTACCCTACTGTACTGTACTCTACTGTACTCTACAGTACTGTACTGTATCCTACTGTACCCTACTGTACTCTACTGTGCTGTACTCTACTCTACTCTACTGTACTGCACTGTACTATAATGTACTCTACTGTACTGTACCCTACTGTACTCTACTCTACTCTACTGTACTCTACTGTACTCTACTCTACTGTACTCTACTGTACTGTACTCTACTGTACCCTACTGTACTGTACTCTACTGTACTCTACTGTACTGTACCCTACTGTACTCTACTGTACTGTACCCTACTGTACTGTACTCTACTGTACTCTACAGTACTGTACTGTATCCTACTGTACCCTACTGTACTCTACTGTGCTGTACTCTACTCTACTGTACTGTACTGTACTGTACTATACTGTACTCTACTGTACTGTACCCTACTGTACTGTACTCTACTGTACTCTACAGTACTGTACTGTATCCTACTGTACCCTACTGTACTCTACTCTACTCTACTCTACTCTACTCTACTCTACTCTACTGTACTCTACTGTACTCAACTCTACTGTACTCTACTGTACTCTACTGTACTGTACCCTACTGTACTGTACTCTACTGTACTCTACAGTATTGTACTGTACTGTATCCTACTGTACCCTACTGTACTCTACTGTACTCTACTGTACTCTACTCTACTCTACTGTACTCTACTGTACTCTACTCTACTATACTGTACTCTACTGTACTCTACTGTACTGTACTCTACTGTACTCTACTCTACTGTACTCTACTGTACTGTACTCTACTGTACTGTACTCTACTCTACTGTACTCTACTGTACTGTACTCTACTGTACTCTACTGTACTGTACTCTACTGTACTGTACTGTACTCTACTGTACTCTACTCTACTCTACTGTACTCTACTCTACTGTACTGTACTCTACTGTACTCTACTCTACTCTACTACTCTACTGTACTCTACTCTACTCTACTGTACTCTACTCTACTCTACTCTACTGTACTCTACTCTACTCTACTGTACTGTACTGTACTCTACTCTACTCTACTCTACTGTACTGTACTCTACTGTACTATACTCTACTGTACTGTACTCTACTCTACTCTACTCTACTCTACTAGTCTGTACTGTACTCTACTGTACTCTACTGTACTCTACTGTACTAGTCTGTACTCTACTGTACTGTACTAGTCTGTACTCTACTGTACTCTACTAGTCTGTACTCTACTGTACTAGTCTGTACTCTACTGTACTGTACTAGTCTGTACTCTACTGTTCTGTACTAGTCTGTACTCTACTGTACTAGTCTGTACTCTACTCTACTCTACTCTACTCTACCGTACTAGTCTGTACTATACTGTACTGTACTGTACTCTACTCTACTCTACTGTACTCTACTGTACTGTACTGTACTCTACTCTACTCTACTAGTCTGTACTGTACTGTACTCTACTCTACTCTACTGTACTCTACTCTACTCTACTGTACTGTACTCTACTGTACTGTACTCTACTCTATTCTACTGTACTGTACTGTACTGTACTCTACTCTACTGTACTCTACTCTATTCTACTGTACTGTACTGTACTGTACTCTACTCTACTGTACTCTACTCTATTCTACTGTACTGTACTCTACTCTACTGTACTCTACTCTATTCTACTCTACTGTACTGTACTGTACTCTACTCTACTGTACTCTACTCTATTCTACTGTACTGTACTCTACTCTACTCTACTGTACTCTACTCTACTGTACTGTACTCTACTGTACTGTACTCTACTCTATTCTACTGTACTGTACTCTACTCTACTGTTGTGTGGTCTTGGTCTTGAGACAACACAAATCCTGTCTAACATAATTCCAGCCATTACAATGAGCCCTCCCCTATTGCTCCCCCACCAGCCTCCTCTGGCTCACACTATATTGGATGTAGCTCATATCCAATAACAGAGGATCAAGACAGAACTCTGATGAGGAATAGGACTCCGACAGTTGAGGAATAGGACTCTGATAGATGAGGAATAGGACTCTGAAAGATAAGGAATAGGACTCTGATAGATGAGGAATAGGACTCTGAAAGATAAGGAATAGGCCTCTGATAGATGAGGAATAGGACTCTGATAGATGAGGAATAGGACTCTGATAGATGAGGAATAGGCCTCTGATAGATAAGGAATAGGACTCTGATAGATGATCTGTACTGTACTGCATTCTACTCTACTCTACTATACTCTATCCTACTGTACCCTACTGTACTCTACTGTACTGTACCCTACTGTACTGTACTCCACTATACTCTATCCTACTGTACCCTACTGTACTCGACTGTACCCTACTCTACTGTACCCTACTGTACTCTACTGTACTGTACCCTACTGTACTCTACTGTACTGTACCCTACTGTACTGTACTCTACTGTACTCTACAGTACTGTACTGTATCCTACTGTACCCTACTGTACTCTACTGTGCTGTACTCTACTCTACTCTACTGTACTGCACTGTACTATAATGTACTCTACTGTACTGTACCCTACTGTACTCTACTCTACTCTACTGTACTCTACTGTACTCTACTCTACTGTACTCTACTGTACTGTACTCTACTGTACCCTACTGTACTGTACTCTACTGTACTCTACTGTACTGTACCCTACTGTACTCTACTGTACTGTACCCTACTGTACTGTACTCTACTGTACTCTACAGTACTGTACTGTATCCTACTGTACCCTACTGTACTCTACTGTGCTGTACTCTACTCTACTGTACTGTACTGTACTGTACTATACTGTACTCTACTGTACTGTACCCTACTGTACTGTACTCTACTGTACTCTACAGTACTGTACTGTATCCTACTGTACCCTACTGTACTCTACTGTACTCTACTCTACTCTACTCTACTCTACTCTACTGTACTCTACTGTACTCAACTCTACTGTACTCTACTGTACTCTACTGTACTGTACCCTACTGTACTGTACTCTACTGTACTCTACAGTATTGTACTGTACTGTATCCTACTGTACCCTACTGTACTCTACTGTACTCTACTGTACTCTACTCTACTCTACTGTACTCTACTGTACTCTACTCTACTATACTGTACTCTACTGTACTCTACTGTACTGTACTCTACTGTACTCTACTCTACTGTACTCTACTCTACTGTACTCTACTCTACTGTACTCTACTGTACTGTACTCTACTGTACTGTACTCTACTCTACTGTACTCTACTGTACTGTACTCTACTGTACTCTACTGTACTGTACTCTACTGTACTGTACTGTACTCTACTGTACTCTACTCACTCTACTGTACTCTACTCTACTGTACTGTACTCACTGTACTCTACTCTACTCTACTCTACTCTACTCTACTCTACTGTACTCTACTCTACTGTACTCTACTCTACTGTACTCTACTCTACTCTACTCTACTGTACTCTACTCTACTCTACTGTACTGTACTGTACTCTACTCTACTCTACTCTACTGTACTGTACTCTACTGTACTCTACTGTACTGTACTGTACTCTACTGTACTCTACTCTACTCTACTCTACTGTACTCTACTCTACTCTACTCTACTGTACTGTACTGTACTGTACTGTACTGTACTCTCACTCTCTACTCTCTACTCTACTGTACTCTACTCTACCTCTACTCTCACTGTACTCTACTCTCTACTGTACTGTACTCTACTGTACTCTACTCTACTGTACTGTACTCTCACTGTACTCACTGTACTGTACTGTACTCACTGTACTCTACTCTCTACTCTCACTCTACTCCCACTGCACTGCACTCCCACTGTACCTCTACTCCCACTCTACTCTACTGTACTCCACTCTACTCTACTCACTGTACTGTACTCTACTCTACTGTACTGTACTGTACCTCACTGTACTCTACTGTACTCCCCACTGTACCTCACTCTACTGTACTCTACTCTCACTGTACCTCACTGTACTCTACTCCACTCTCACTGTACTGTACTCTACTCACTGTACTCACTCTACTGTACTGTACTCTACTCTCACTCTACCTCACCCACTGTACTCTACTCCACTCTACTGTACTGTACTCTACTGTACCTCTACTGTACCTCTACTCTCACTCCCACTGTACTCTACTCTACTGTACTGTACTCTCACTGTACTCTACCTCACTCACTGCACTCCACTCACTCTACTCTCACTGCACTGTACTCACTGTACTCTACCTCACTCGACTGTACTGTACTCTACTCTACTCTACTCTACTCTACTGTACTGTACCTCTACTGTACTGTACTCTCACTGTACTCTACTGTACTCTACTCTCACTGTACTCTACTCACTGTACTGTACTGTACTCTACCTCACTGTACTGTACTCTACCTCCCACTGTACTGTACTCTCACTGTACCTCTACTGCACTCTACTGTACCTCACTCACTGTACTCTACTCTACTGTACTGTACTCTACTCTACTCTACTCTACTGTACTGTACTCTACTCTACTGTACTGTACTCTACTGTACTCTACTGTACTCTACTCTACTGTACTGTACTCTACTGTACTCTACTCTACTCTACTCTACTCTACTGTACTCTACTCTACACTGTACTCTACTGTACTCTACTGTACTCTACTCTACTCTACTGTACTCTACTCTACTGTACTGTACTGTACTCTACTCTACTGTACTGTACTGTACTCTACTGTACTCTACTCTACTCTACTCTACTCTACTGTACTGTACTGTACTGTACTGTACTGTACTCTACTCTACTGTACTCTACTCTACTCTACTCTACTGTACTGTACTGTACTCTACTGTACTGTACTCTACTGTACTCTACTCTACTCTACTGTACTCTACTGTACTCTCACTCTACTGTACTCTACTGTACTCTACTCTACTCTACTGTACTCTACTCTACTGTACTCTACTCTACTCTACTCTACTCTACTCTACTCTACTCTACTGTACTGTACTCTACTGTACTCTACTGTATTCTACTGTACTGTACTCTACTGTACTGTACTCTACTGTACTGTACTCTACTGTACTCTACTCTACTGTACTCTACTCTACTGTACTGTACTGTACTGTACTGTACTCTACTCTACTCTACTGTACTGTACTCGACTGTACTGTACTCTACTGTACTGTACTCTACTGTACTGTACTGTACTGTACTGTACTGTACTCTACTCTACTGTACTCTACTGTACTGTACTGTACTCTACTGTACTCTACTGTACTGTACTGTACTCTACTGTACTCTACTGTACTGTACTCTACTCTACTGTACTCTACTGTACTCTACTGTACTCTACTCTACTGTACTGTACTGTACTCTACTCTACTCTACTCTACTCTACTCTACTGTACTGTACTCGACTGTACTGTACTGTACTGTACTCTACTGTACTGTACTCTACTGTACTGTACTGTACTGTACTCTACTGTACTCTACTGTACTCTACTCTACTGTACTCTACTGTACTGTACTGTACTGTACTCTACTGTACTCTACTGTACTGTACTGTACTCTACTGTACTCTACTGTACTGTACTCTACTCTACTGTACTCTACTGTACTCTACTCTACTGTACTCTACTGTACTCTACTCTACTGTACTGTACTCTACTCTACTCTACTCTACTGTACTCTACTGTACTGTACTCTACTGTACTCTACTGTACTCTACTGTACTCTACTCTACTGTACTCTACTGTACTGTACTGTACTGTACTCTACTGTACTCTACTGTACTGTACTGTACTCTACTGTACTCTACTGTACTGTACTCTACTCTACTGTACTCTACTGTACTCTACTCTACTGTACTCTACTGTACTCTACTCTACTGTACTGTACTGTACTCTACTCTACTGTACTCTACTGTACTGTACTCTACTGTACTCTACTCTACTGTACTCTACTGTACTCTACTCTACTCTACTGTACTCTACTGTACTCTACTCTACTGTACTGTACTGTACTCTACTCTACTCTACTGTACTCTACTGTACTGTACTGTACTGTACTCTACTCTACTGTACTGTACTGTACTGTACTCTACTCTACTGTACTCTACTCTACTCTACTCTACTGTACTCTACTGTACTGTACTGTACTCTACTCTACTGTACTGTACTGTACTGTACTCTACTCTACTGTACTCTACTCTACTCTACTGTACTCTACTCTACTGTACTGTACTGTACTCTACTCTACTGTACTCTACTGTACTGTACTGTACTCTACTCTACTGTACTGTACTGTACTGTACTCTACTCTACTGTACTCTACTGTACTCTACTGTACTCTACTGTACTCTACTGTACTCGGTATCTCCCCTTTCCGTTCCTTTATTACCTACTGTTTAAATCCCTTTTTGCAACCTATAAAAAACTTCCCCAAACCGAGTGAAATGGAGGACATTAGTCATTGTTTACAGGATTAAGTAAGTAAGGTCTTACCAGAGACAGTGACTTTTGCCGTCCGGCTGACAATGGCCCCCACTCCCTCTAGCGCTGCCAGACACTGGTAGAGCCCCTCGTCAGGTCGGTGGTGTCGTGAGTGAACCACGTTCTGGACCACTAGAGACCCGTTAGGGAACTGCTGTCTCCTCTCGTCCACCACGGCGCCTAGCAACACCCCGTCCTTCTTCCAGACGACGACTGGGACACCCTGGTCTGACTGAGCCTCACAGTCCAGCTGAAGAACACCACCCCGTAATGTCACCGTGTCCTGGGGTTCCAGAACGAAGCTGAGGTCCACGAACACCTGGCCTGTCTGGGACGGGGATGACGACGAGGTCTCTGCACCTGGAGGAAGTAGAGGTGGAGGAAGGAGTGGTTTAATCTCAGAGCGTAGGACGCTTGATGAGTCGATTTTATTCAATCCACAGTCTTGCCTGAATTAAAGTTGTGCTACGGCACCTAAAATAATACCACTATGCCACTGGACCCAAGTCCTACCGGAAATGCTGCTTTATGTTATATTTTATAAACAATACCAAGCATACACATACACACATCAACTACATCACAGCTACCCACTAGTCCAAACCCCCATATCCAGCTACCCACTAGTCCAAACCCCCATATCCAGCTACCCACTAGTCCAAACCCCCATATCCAGCTACCCACTAGCACACACCCCCATATCCAGCTACCCACTAGCACACACACCATATCCAGCTACCCACTAGTACAAACTCCCATATCCAGTTACCCACTTGCACACCACCCATATCCAGCTACCAACTAGTACACAACCCATATCCAGCTACCCACTAGTACACACCCCCTATATCCAGCTACCAACTAGTACAAACCCCCATATACAGCTACTCACTAGCACACACCCCATATCCAGCTACCCACTAGTACAAACTCCCATTTCCAGCTACCCACTAGTCCAAACCCCCCTATCCAGCTACCCACTTGTACAAACCCCCATATCCAGCTACCAACTAGTACAAACCCCAATATCCAGCTACCAACTAGCACACACCCCATATCCAGCTACCCACTAGTACAAACTCCCATTTCCAGCTACCCACTAGTACACACCCCCATATCCAGCTACACACTAGCACACCACCCATATCCAGCTACACACTAGCACACCACCCATATCCAGCTACCCACTAGTACACAACCCATTGCTGCCCTGTCTTCATAGGCCCAGCCTTATCAGATATCTACTATAATACTACTACAGACTATAGTACTGCAGTCATATCTACTATAATACTACTACAGACTATACTACTGCGGTCATATCTACTATAATACTACTACAGACTATAGTACTGCGGTCATATCTACTATAATACTACTACAGACTATAGTACTGCGGTCATATCTACTATAATACTACTACAGACTATACTACTGCGGTCATATCTACTATAATACTACTACAGACTATACTACTGCGGTCATATCTACTATAATACTACTACAGACTATACTACTGCGGTCATATCTACTATAATACTACTACAGACTATACTACTAGTCATATCTACTATAATACTACTACAGACTATACTACTGCGGTCATATCTACTATAATACTACTACAGACTATACTACTGCGGTCATATCTACTATAATACTACTACAGACTATACTACTGCAGTCATATCTACTATAATACTACTACAGACTATACTACTGCGGTCATATCTACTATAATACTACTACAGACTATACTACTGCGGTCATATCTACTATAATACTACTACAGACTATACTACTGCAGTCATATCTACTATAATACTACTACAGACTATACTACTGCAGTCATATCTACTATAATACTACTACAGACTATACTACTGCAGTCATATCTACTATAATACTACTACAGACTATACTACTGCGGTCATATCTACTATAATACTACTACAGACTATACTACTGCAGTCATATCTACTATAATACTACTACAGACTATACTACTGCAGTCATATCTACTATAATACTACTACAGACTATACTACTGCGGTCATATCTACTATAATACTACTACAGACTATACTACTGCGGTCTCATTTCTACTCAGACCCTAGGTTCATTAGCATGGCTGCCCTGTCCTCACAGGCCCTACCAATCTAGTGTTATCGGACATCTCTCCGAGTATTCTTCCTCTTCAGATTACTTTTAACTTCCCAGAGTCTGATTGTCCAATGAAACAATCGGGTTCAAAGTCATCAGAGATGTCGAAGATACAACACTTTTGCTTCGGGGCAAGGAGTAAGAGCTGTTCGTGTTCAATCATAAACACACTACCAGTCCATCCATGTCACAATCAAAACCACACATTCTACTTTCATTGCCACAGATCTACAGTACATCCGACTGTTAAAATACGCCATGCCCTTAGAATAACAACAACAAAACATTTAAATGGTTTAGTTTCACGTGTGAAATGGCTGTTTTCTCGTTGAGTTTATATTTCACAAGTGAAAAGCATCGGACTTTTGTTGTTTGACATGTAAGAAAATCCACATGTGAAAAACCTCACGTTCACATTTGGAATTGCAAGTTCACATTAACATGTGAAAATTACATATTTGCTGTTTCACATGAAAGAAAATCTGTGAAAATCTCACTTTCACGTGTGGAATTGTAAGTTCACATGTAGCTTCAAGTTTCAAGCTTTAATGTCACACGCACAAGTACAGTGAAATGCCTTTCTTGAAAACTCAAAACTCAACAAATCAATGATTGAATAACGATGCTAGAAAAAAATAACTGAGAAATAAGAATAAGTAATATGAAATACACAATCAAGTAAGTAAGTAAGCAGACAACAAACTGGACATATTTAAAAAGTCAGTCCCAGTACCATATTAACAATGTGCAGGGATACTGGAGTGATGGAGGTAGATATGTATAGGGGTAAGGTGACTATATACAGGGTCAGTTCCAGTACCATATTAACAATGTGCAGGGATACTGGAGTGATGGAGGTAGATATGTATAGGGGTAATCATACTATATACAGGGTCAGTACCATATTAACAATGTGCAGGGATACTGGAGTGATGGAGGTAGATATGTATAGGGGTAAGGTGACTATATACAGGGTCAGTTCCAGTACCATATTAACAATGTGCAGGGATACTGGAGTGATGGAGGTAGATATGTATAGGGGTTGTATAGTGGGGTTACAAGTTTATCAACTTTCGAAGCAGAATTACTTTCCCATTGTTTCTTATATGCAATTTTATAGATATGCGTGTCTGCTTTTATCCAATGTAAAAAAAACACCATTTCAAATTTTGTTACATAAGACCGAATCCAGGTAGTCGGTCACAATTGAGCTCAGGTGCATCCTGTTTCCATTGATCATCCTTGAGATGTTTCTACAACTTGATTTTCAGTCCACCTGTGGTAAATTCAATTGATTGGACACGATTTGGAAAGGCACACACACCTGTCTATATAAAGGTCCCACAGTTGACACTGCATGTCAGAGAAAAAAAAAAAAACAAGCCATGAGGTTGAGGGAATTGTCCGTAGAGCAGCAGAGACAGGATTGTGTCAAAGGCACAGATCTGGGGGGGGGAAGGGTACCAAAAATGATCTGCAGTATTGAAGGTCCCCAAAAAACACAGTGGCCTCCATCATTCTTAAATACAATTCACTGAGTTGGATAATCCTCCCCTTCCTTCTCTGAGGAGCCTCCACTGCTTCCAACCTAACATTCATACATATTTATCACTTCGCTAACTTTAAGCATCAGCTGTCAGAGCAGCTTACCGATCGCTGCAGCTCTATACAGCCCATCTGTAAATAGCCCATCCAACCAACTACCTACCTCATCCCCATATTTGTCATTGTTTTTCTGCTCTTTTGCACACCAGTATTTTCTACTTGCACATCATCATCTGCTCATCTATCACTCCAGTGTTAATTTGCTGAATTGAAATTACTTCGCCACTATGACCTATTTATTGCCTTACCTCCTTACTTCATTTGCACACACTGTATACAGATTTTTCTATTGTGATATTGACTGTACGTTTGTTTATGTGTAACTCTGTGTTGTAGTTTTTGTCGCACTGCTTTGCTTTATCTTGGCCAGGTTGCAGTGAGCCTCCCAAATGGAACCCTATTCCCTATATAGTGCACTTCTTTAGACCAGAGTCCTATGGAACCCTATTCCCTACGTAGTGCACTACTTTTGACCAGGATCCATAGGGTAGTGCACTACTTTTGACCAGGACCCTATGAGGAACAAGTGGTTATGTCAAACTGCCCTGTCTGCATAACAAGAGAGGATGTATTTTCCATCAAATGCGTTAACTTTAGAGAGTCATCTTTCAGGCTTTCATGTTCTGTTTTCTTCTGTAGTGCAGGGACACCATACCCCTCTCTTCTCCTCCTTCTACCGCCCTCCCTCCCCCTCTCTCTTCTCCTCCTTCTACCACCCTCCCTCCCCCTCTCTCTTCTCCTCCTTCTCCTCCTTCTCCTTCCCTCCTCCTCTCTCTCCTCATCCTTCTTCCTTCCTCCTCCTCTCTCTTCTCATCCTTCCTCCCTCCTTTCTCATCTCCTCATTCTCCATTCCTCCCCTCTCTCTTCTTCTCCTTCTCCCTCCCTCCCTCCCTCCCTCCCTCCCTCCCTCCTCTCTCTTCTCCTCCTTCTCCCTCCATCCTCCTCTCTCTTCTCCTCCTCCTCCCTCCCTCCCTCCCTCCCTCTGATGAGGGTCCATAGGGCACTGGTCAAAAGTAGTGCACTACAGAGAAGAGATCATTCTATGTTCTTCTGTCTGACTGTGCTGTGAAGAGGGCTCCTTTATCACTTAGCACGACAGAAGACAAACAGCAGTTCATGTTGCTGCACACAAAATAGCTTCAGACAAACTTAGCAGGGACATAAAAGTTTGGGAAAATTCCATTTGAAAAAAAAAACCCACTTCACATTAGACGTTGTCATGTATTCAACAAAAGGTGGTGCCTGGTTGGTGGCTTTCTCCAACTCTCCACTATAGAGGACTAGTCTCTTCTTCTGCAGACGGACAGTCAGTGAAATAGTACAGACCCAACAAAGACCAAAGAAATGGTTTGGGGTGTGGTGGCTCACAGATAGAACAAAGAGGAAACAGGGGGGGCGAAAACAGAAGACTAAGGATGAAAGCCAGAGGGAGGAGAAAGGGGGAAGATGGAAAGGGGTGGTTGGGGGGGTCAGACTTTCTGATGGTCCGCCCCATGTCATCACCAGAGAGTGAGAGTACAATTGTTAAAAAAAAATTGTCTAAATCCCCATTTCCCTCTCTCCCAGTGACAAGGGAAAGGGGGAGGGTTTGAAGAAGCCATGAACTGAGAGAGGAAAAGGAGGAGGGGAATGGGCTGGGGGTTAGACTGCATAGCAAACAACCAGAGAGAAACCAAGAGAGACCAAACAAGCAGAGAAAGCAATACAGAGAGAGAGAGATGCAGAGAGAGAGATACAGAGAGAGAGAGAGAGAGAGAGAGAGAGAGAGAGAGAGAGAGAGAGAGAGAGAGAGAGAGAGAGAGAGAGAGAGATGCAGAGAGAGAGAGAGATGCAGAGAGAGAGAGAGAGAGAGAGAGATACAGAGAGAGAGAGAGAGAGAGAGAGAGAGAGAGAGAGACAGAGAGAGAGAGAGAGAGAGAGAGAGAGAGATACAGAGAGAGAGAGAGAGAGAGAGATACAGAGAGAGGGGTTAGGCTGCATCCCAAAAGACACCACCCCAGACAGCCACATAAAAACAGCCTGTCAGTAAAAGATCTCCGTCAAACATCAGGAAATGAGCTGCCCAGCTCCGCGAAACGGTGCCCACAGCGTGACTGACTGTACCCAGACCGATATTATCAAAGGTTCAGGCTGGACCGCTCCGTCTTATCCCCCCTCACTCTGGAGGACAAAGCCTGGGAATCTGGTCCCAAATGGCAACCCCTTCCCTATATAGTGCACTACTTTTGACCTGTCTGCTTTCGGATGCACCCCACTGAGGTTGATACAGGGAGGGGACAAATGCTGCCTTGGGGACTGACATTTACAGTACCATCTGATTCATTCAGACAGTGATCTGGGATGTACCATGACTGACTGTGGCCCACTACGGCTGTGATCTCCGACTGACTGTGGCACACTACGGCTGTGGTCTCCGACTGACTGTGGCCCACTACGGCTGTGATCTCCGACTGACTGTGGCACCCTACGGCTGTGATCTCCGACTGACTGTGGCCCACTACGGCTGTGGTCTCCGACTGACTGTGGCCCACTACGGCTGTGATCTCCGACTGACTGTGGCCCACTACTGCTGTGATCTCCAACTGACTGTGGCCCACTACGGCTGTGATCTCCCACTGACTGTGGCACCCTACGGCTGTGATCTCCCACTGACTGTGGCACCCTACGGCTGTGATCTCCCACTGACTGTGGCCCACTACGGCTGTGATCTCCCACTGACTGTGTGACGGTGCCCTGCCCAATATATTCACTGTGATAGGCTGGACCGTATGAATAGAATAATAGGCTGGACCATAGAAATACAATGATAGACTGGACCATAGAATGTAATGATATTACCATAGACAGATAATTACAGATTGGATCAAAGAAATAGAATGATAGACTGGACCGTAGAAATAGAATGATAGACTGGACCGCTCTCTCTACCTCCTCGCTAGAGGTACAAAGCCTTGGAATCTGACCAAGGTTGCGTTCAATTGGTACATAATGGACCAAGCGGTACGAAAACAGAAACGGGGAGGTAAGCACTGTGTGAACTATATGTGAAAGCTTGTTTGCCATTGCAACACGTTTTGCTACGGTGTGCCCTAATGAAGATGACTCAGGTCACTGTGAGGGTACAGAAATCAATGCCCTGGGCAATTCATGAATTCTGATTCATTGATTCAGACAGCCTCCGTTCATTCCAAGTCAAAAATGAGTCACAAACAGGGGAGCCTCGTTGGTTCCTACATTATGAACGATGACCAGCGTTCGTTCCTACATTATAAATGATGACCAGCGTTTGTTCCTACATTATGAATGATGACCATCGTTTGTTCCTACATTATGAACGATGACCAGCGTTTGTTCCTACATTATGAATGATGACCAGCGTTTGTTCCTACATTATGAATGATGACCATCGTTTGTTCCTACATTATGAATGATGACCAGCGTTTGTTCCTACATTATGAACGATGACCAGCGTTTGTTCCTACATTATGAATGATGACCAGCGTTTGTTCCTACATTATGAACGATGACCAGCGTTTGTTCCTACATTATGAATGATGACCAGCGTTTGTTCCTACATTATAAATGATGACCAGCGTTTGATCCTACATTATGAATGATGACCAGCGTTTGATCCTACATTATGAATGATGACCAGCGTTCGTTCCTACATTATGAATGATGACCAGCGTTTGTTCCTACATTATGAACGATGACCATCGTTTGATCCTATATTATGAACGATGACCAGCGTTTGTTCCTACATTATAAACGATGACCAGCGTTTGTTCCTACATTATGAACGATGACCAGCGTTTGTTCCTACATTATGAACGATGACCAGCGTTTGTTCCTACATTATGAACGATGACCAGCGTTTGTTCCTACATTATAAATGATGACCAGCGTTTGTTCCTACATTATGAATGATGACCAGCGTTTGTTCCTACATTATAAATGATGACCAGCGTTTGTTCCTACATTATAAATGATGACCAGCGTTTGTTCCTACATTATGAACGATGACCAGCGTTTGTTCCTACATTATGAATGATGACCAGCGTTTGTTCCTACATTATGAATGATGACCAGCGTTTGTTCCTACGTTATAAACGATGACCAGCGTTCGTTCCTACATTATGAATGATGACCACCGTTCGTTCCTACATTATGAATGATGACCAGCGTTTGTTCCTACATTATGAATGATGACTATCGTTTGTTCCTACATTATGAATGATGACCAGCGTTTGATCCTACATTATAAATGATGACCAGTGTTTGATCCTACATTATAAATGATGACCAGCGTTTGATCCTACATTATGAACGATGACCAGCGTTCGTTCCTACATTATGAATGATGACCAGCGTTCATTCCTACATTATAAATGATGACCAGCGTTTGTTCCTACATTATGAATGATGACCAGCGTTCATTCCTACATTATAAATGATGACCAGCGTTCGTTCCTACATTATAAACGATGACCAGTGTTTGATCCTACATTATGAACGATGACCAGCGTTTGTTCCTACATTATGAATGATGACCAGCGTTTGATCCTACATTATGAATGATGACCAGTGTTTGATCCTACATTATGAATGATGACCAGCGTTTGTTCCCACATTATTTGTATTTATTTATTTAACCTTTATTTAACCAGGCAAGTCAGTTAAAAACGAATTCTTATTTAAAATGACGGCCTACCCCGACCAAACCCAGACGACGCTGGGCCAACTGTGCGCCGCCTTATGGGACTCCCAATCATGGCCGGTTGTGATAACAGTTATTGAGGTAACAGTACTTGAGGTAACAGTAATTGAGGTAGCAGAACTTGAGGTAACAGTACTTAAGGTATTAGAACTTTGAGGTAGCAGTACTTGAGGTAACAGTACCTGAGGTAGCAGTACTTGAGGTAACAGTACTTGAGGTAGCAGTACTTGAGGTATCAGTACCTGAGGTAACAGTACCTGAAGTAGCAGTACCTGAAGTAGCAGTACTTGAGGTAACAGTACCTGAGGTAACAGTACTTGAGGTAACAGTACTTGAGGTAACAGTACCTGAGGTAACAGTACCTGAGGTAACAGTACTTGAGGTAACAGTACTTCAGGTAACAGTACCTGAGGTAACAGTACTTGAGGTAACAGTACCTGAGGTAACAGTACTTGAGGTAACAGTACTTGAGGTAACAGTACTTGAGTTAACAGTACTTGAGGTAGGAGTACTTGAGGTAACAGTACCTGAGGTAGCAGTACTTGAGGTAACAGTACCTGAGGTAACATTACTTGAGGTAACAGTACCTGAGATAGCAGAACTTGAGGTAACAGTACCTGAGGTAACATTACTTGAGGTAACATTACTTGAGGTAACAGTACCTGAGGTAACATTACTTGAGGTAACAGTACTTGAGGTAACAGTACCTGAGGTAGCAGTACTTGAGTTAACAGTACTTGAGGTAGGAGTACTTGAGGTAACAGTACCTGAGGTAGCAGTACTTGAGGTAACAGTACCTGAGGTAACATTACTTGAGGTAACAGTACCTGAGATAGCAGAACTTGAGGTAACAGTACCTGAGGTAACATTACTTGAGGTAACATTACTTGAGGTAACAGTACCTGAGGTAACATTACTTGAGGTAACAGTACTTGAGGTAACAGTACCTGAGGTAGCAGTACCTGAGGTAACAGTACCTGAGGTAGCAGTAATTTAGGTAGCAGTACTTGAGGTAGCAGTACTTGAGGTAGCAGTACTTGAGGTAGCAGTAATTTAGGTAACAGTACTTGAGGTAACAGTACTTTAGGTAACAGTACTTGAGGTAGCAGAACTTGAGGTAACAGTACTTGAGGTAGCTAACAGAACTTGAGGTAACAGTACTTGAGGTAGCTAACAGAACTTGAGGTAACATGAATTGAGGTAACATAACTTGAGGTAACAATACTTGAGGTAACAGAACTTGAGGTAACAGAACTTGAGGTAACAGAACTTGAGGTAACAGAACTTGAGGTAGAAGTAATTGAAGTAATCTTTCAAAATAATAATACACTGGGTCCCAAATGGCACTGTATAGGCAAGATAAAATGAGGTAAAAATGTCACGACTTCAGCCGAAGTCGGCTGCTCTCCTTGTTCGGGCGGCATTCGGCGATCGACGTCACCAGCTTTCTAGCCATCGCCGCTCCATTTTTCATTGATACATTTGTTTTTTGTCTTGTTCCCCGCACACCTGGTTTTCATTTCCCATTCATTACTGCATGTATTTATTCCTCTGTTCCCCATCATGTCCTTGTGTGGAATCGTTTTGTTGTTACGTGTCAGTGGTGATTTCTTACCGCGTTAGTTTGTGTGGAATCGTTTTGTTGTTACGTGTCAATGGTGATTTCTTACCGCGTTAGTTTGTGTGCTGTTTTTCCCGTGTTATTATTCAAAGTGGTTATTTGCTTACACTTTGTATTAGTGATTCTGGCCTTTGCACCTTTGGACATTTCTTTTATGGAGAATGTTTGACGCAGTTAATTTTATTTTCTGTTTGTTTTTTGTTTCTATTAAAGTGTGCGCCTGTCCACTACTCTCTGCTCCACCTGCACCTGATTTCGCTCCAGTACGCACACAAGCCTGAACCCAAAAAAAATACCTTCCTTCCTTCTGGTTATAAATATCCATAGTTCAAGGAAAAACAACACATGTTAGTGATCTGATCTTCACACAGACACCCAACAACGTAATTAAACATGTAGAAATTCCTGGAAAAAAAACAGTGTACATATGGGAATCACTTTGAAACCCTCCAGTACATGCTATGCTTATCAACACCTTTATGAAACCATCTGGTCTAGAACGGGGATCATGAACTAGATTAAGCCGTCGGCTGATTTCTTTCTTGAGCGGATGTTGAGGGGGGCTGGAACTTAATAACAAATACTTTGTGAACTGGAAATTGACCTGCAAGAATCTCAAACAGATATAACATTTGACTAAAACATAATAATTTCAAACTTTTGCTGACGTTGATCACATAACCATTTCTATTAAGCATGGGAATACTTTTGAAACAGATTTTCAAAATTAAAATCACTTGGAGTTGACTTGCTGTTGTTTTTACATTCTTATATATTTTTGTTCTGAAAACCTGGGGGGTCAAATAAAAGTGCCCAAAGGCCGCCATTTGGGGAACCCTGGTCTAGAATCACCTTATTTAATATTATGAGTACTTTCGTCAAAGTCTAACTCGTAGTTTATCCTCTGTCAAAGATTCAAATCTGGGTTCAAGTACTATTTCAAAAGCTTTAGTTGTGCCTTGATGGACCTTGTCTGGTACAACGGAATCACAACTCAAACCCTGTCCATCCGGGACCTTGCCTGGTACAACGGAATCACAACTCAAACCCTGTCCATCCGGGACCTTGCCTGGTACAACGGAATCACAACTCAAACCCTGTCCATCCGGGACCTTGTCTGGTACAACGGAATCACAACTCAAACCCTGTCCATCCGGGACCTTGTCTGGTACAACGGAATCACAACTCAAACCCTGTCCATCCGGGACCTTGTCTGGTACAACGGAATCACAACTCAAACCCTGTCCATCCGGGACCTTGTCTGGTACAACGGAATCACAACTCAAACCCTGTCCATCCGGGACCTTGTCTGGTACAACGGAATCACAACTCAAACCCTGTCCATCCGGGACCTTGTCTGGTACAACGGAATCACAACTCAAACCCTGTCCATCCGGGACCTTGCCTGGTACAATGGAATCACAACTCAAACCCTGTCCATCCGGGACCTTGTCTGGTACAACGGAATCACAACTCAAACCCTGTCCATCCGGGACCTTGTCTGGTACAACGGAATCACAACTCAAACCCTGTCCATCCGGGACCTTGTCTGGTACAACGGAATCACAACTCAAACCCTGTCCATCCGGGACCTTGCCTGGTACAACGGAATCACAACTCAAACCCTGTCCATCCGGGACCTTGTCTGGTACAACGGAATCACAACTCAAACCCTGTCCATCTGAGACCTCAGGCAGTCTAAAGCAAACATATACAACAAAGATCTCAAATACTATTTGAACCCAGGTCTGAAAGGTTCCTGTGTCTGACCCTGACTCTGTCCCCTATCTAGTCTGTTCTGCATCTCAAATGGCACCCTTTCCCCCTATACACTGCAGTGCATTACATTTGACTGCTGTTTGTGGCTCTGTGCAGAAGTGAGATATGATCTTGGTGCTGATATCTGTTCATTACAGTCCAGTCCCATCCCGTCTGGCCATGGTAAACCTCTAGCCACTCTTATCGATCCTCCTCCACCACCTTCAGTCTGCCCTTCCCCTAACTTCTAACATTATCTTGATAACTTCATATCCTGCCCAAGCTCCTGACCCAACATCACAGAGACTCTTTCTCAATCTGTTGTCTTTCTCTCTCTCTCTGTGTGTCTCTCTCTCTCTCTCTCTCTCTCTCTCTATATCTCTGTGTGTGTGTCTCTCTCTCTCTCTCTCTCTCTCTCTCTCTCTCTCTCTCTCTCTCTCTCTCTCTCTCTCTCTCTCTCTAACTACTGCCTACTATCTACTGTCTACTGTCCACTACCTACTGTCTACTACCACCTTGTACTGTCTACTACCTACTGTCTACTGTCTACTAATTACTGTCTACTGCCTACTGTCTACTGTCTACTGTCTACTGTCTACTGTCCACTACCTACTGTCTACTGTCTACTAATTACTGTCTACTGTCTACTGAGGGTGGGCAAAGGCTGGTAAGAGCCTGGTCCTTACTGTTAGAGGGTTGCATCGCAGTGCTTGAGGCGTCACTACAGTCCCAATCCCAGGCTGTTTCACAGTCGGCCGTGACCTGGAGACCCATGAGGCGGCGCGCACAATTGTCCCAGCGTTGTCCGGTTCAAGGGAGGGTTTAGCCGGCCGGGATGTCCTTGTCCCATCGCGCTCTAGCAACTCCTTGTGGAAGCTGACCTCGGTCACCAGCTGGACGGTGTTTCCTCCAACACATTGGTGCTGCTGGCATCCGGGTTACATTTAATTTTTCTGTAACCTTTATTTAACTAGGCAAGTCAGTTAAGAACAAATTCTTATTTACAGTGACGGAAAAGCAATGCGGCTTGGCATTGAGCTTTAGCCTTTCCTGAGCACAGTCATCCTCTATAGCTCAGTTGGTTGTCATTGCAATGCTAGGATAACAGTGGATTTGATTCCCGGGACCACTCCTGTGTAAAATGTATGCACACATGACTGTAAGACTCTTTGGATAAAAGCGTCTGCTACTTGGCATAGATCTGTACCGTCTGGCTAAAGCCACGCCGTCTGGCTAGAGTCTTACCGTCTGCCTAAAGCCGTACCGTCTGGCTAGAGTCTTACCGTCTGCCTAAAGCCGTACCGTCTGGCTAGAGTCTTACCGTCTGTCTAAAGCCGCACCGTCTGGCTAGAGTCTTACCGTCTGTCTAAAGCCGTACCGTCTGGCTAGAGTCTTACCGTCTGGCTAGAGTCTTACCGTCTGCCTAAAGCCGTACCGTCTGGCTAGAGTCTTACCGTCTGGCTAGAGTCTTACCGTCTGGCTAGAGTCTTACCGTCTGCCTAAAGCCGTACCGTCTGGCTAGAGTCTTACCGTCTGGCTAGAGTCTTACCGTCTGTCTAAAGCCGTACCGTCTGGCTAGAGTCTTACCGTCTGTCTAAAGCCGTACCGTCTGGCTAGAGTCTTACCGTCTGTCTAAAGCCGTACCGTCTGGCTAAAGCCACGCCGTCTGGCTAGAGACAGGCAAAACAACCTTCCCCTTGCCGTCTGGTTAGAGACAGGCAAAACAACCTTCCCCTTGCCGTCTGGTTAGAGACAGGCAACAAAACCTCTCCTTACCGTCTGGCTAGAGACAGGCAACACAACACTCACTCTCTCTCTCTCTGCCTCTAGCACTCAACAGACAAGATGCAACCACACAAATCTATATTCAATTCAAGGAAAAATACTTAATTGATTTACAAAAACCCTGATAATAGAATATAAAAGTTTTAGCAACAAGCCATAACTAGAGTTTTGTTGATGGTACATGACTGACTAAAATGGAATCTAAAGCTGTGAAACAGTTGGAAAATACAATAAACCTTTCAACCAAAGCAAATGGAAAACAGATACAGTAAGGAGCACAACAGATACAGTAAGGAGCACAACAGGTACAGTAAGGAGCACAACAGATACAGTAAGGAGCACAACAGGTACAGTAAGGAGCACAACAGATACAGTAAGGAGCACAACAGGTACAGTAAGGAGCACAACAGGTACAGTAAGGAGCACAACAGATACAGTAAGGAGCACAACAGATACAGTAAGGAGCACAACAGGTACAGTAAGGAGCACAACAGATACAGTAAGGAGCACAACAGGTACAGTAAGGAGCACAACAGGTACAGTAAGGAGCACAACAGATACAGTAAGGAGCACAACAGATACAGTAAGGAGCGCAACAGATACAGTAAGGAGCGCAACAGGTACAGTAAGGAGCACAACAGGTACAGTAAGGAGCACAACAGATACAGTAAGGAGCGCAACAGATACAGTAAGGAGCACAACAGATACAGTAAGGAGCACAACAGGTACAGTAAGGAGCGCAACAGATACAGTAAGGAGCACAACAGGTACAGTAAGGAGCACAACAGATACAGTAAGGAGCACAACAGGTACAGTAAGGAGCACAACAGGTACAGTAAGGAGCACAACAGGTACAGTAAGGAGCACACCAGGTACAGTAAGGAGCACAACAGGTACAGTAAGGAGCACAACAGGTACAGTAAGGAGCACACCAGGTACAGTAAGGAGCACAACAGGTACAGTAAGGAGCACAACAGATACAGTAAGGAGCACACCAGGTACAGTAAGGAGCACAACAGATACAGTAAGGAGCACAACAGGTACAGTAAGGAGCACAACAGGTACAGTAAGGAGCACACCAGTTATAGTAAGGAGCACACCAGTTATAGTAAGGAGCACACCAGTTATAGTAAGGAGCACAACAAATATTTGATGGCCTCTTGGTGTTTAGACAGGGAACATAAACACTGTCAACATAGCGAAGGCACGGGGAAGACGGGAAAGATAATATGTAAATATTAGAGTTCTGATGATTAAAAGGGAAATCGGAAAATATTATATAACTCTCACTTTGATGAATGAAGAATCCGCCTGTTTCCAAAGGGGACAAGAGCAGAGCAGACATGGTTCATTAGGGGGAGGAAGTGAAGGGGAATATCCTCTTATGGGTTTAATAATGTCTGCTGTGTGTGGTGCATGGAGGCCGGAGAAAGCTGCTTTCCCTCTTTCCCTCCCTCTGTCCGTCAAGCCATCCATCTGAATAACTCACGGTAAAGCCTGCTGGATGTTAACATGGATATTCCTGGACTTTTCCAGCCTCATGAATAACTCACGGTAAAGCCTGCTGGATGTTAACATGGATATTCCTGGACTTTTCCAGCCTCATGAATAACTCACGGTAAAGCCTGCTGGATGTTAACATGGATATTCCTGGACTTTTCCAGCCTCATGAATAACTCACGGTAAAGCCTGCTGGATGTTAACATGGATATTCCTGGACTTTTCCAGCCTCATGAATAACTCAAGAAGGATGGAGTCACACAAAGGCTAAGCTGAGTGGATGTCCTCAGAAAACCTCTCTGTTGTGTAGGGCAGCATGTAAACACACACACGCGTGCGCACACACATACCTCTCTGTTGTGTAGGGCATGGAAACAAACACACAGAGAACACATTACAGCGTTTTTCAACCCAACACATTCAGCTCTCGATGGTGTCGGCCAGCTAGGTACAGCAACAAAATTAATACTTTCCAACCTCTGTACTGTAGTGCAGCACTGTATATAAACAATAACATCATAGCCACATCATAGCACCTCTCTTCCACGTAGTGCAGCACTGTATACAGTTGAAGTCGGAAGTTTACATACACCTTAACTCCGTTTTTCACAATTCCTGACATTTAATCGTAGTAAAAATTCCCTGTCTAAGGTCAGTTAGGATCACCACTTTATTTTAAGAATGTGAAATGTCAGAACAATAGTAGAGAGAATGATTTATTTCAGGTTTTATTTCTTTCATCACATTCCCACTGGGTCAGAAGTTTACATGCACTCAATTAGTATTTGGTAGAATTGCCTTTAAATTGTTTAACTTGGGTCAAATGTTTCAGGTAGCCTTCCACAAGCTTCCCACAATAGGTTGGGTGAATTTTGGCCCATTCCTCCTGACAGAGCTGGTGTAACTGAGTCAGGTTTGTAGGCCTCCTTGCTCGCACACGCCTTTTCAGTTCTGCCCACACATTTTCTATAGGATTGAAGTCAGGGCTTTGTGATGGCCACTCCAATACCTTGACTTTGATGTCCTTAAGCCATTTTGCAACAACTTTGGAAGTATACTTGGGGTCATTGTCCACTTGGAAGACCCATTTGCGAGCAAGCTTTAACTTTCTGACTGATGTCTTGAGATGTTGCTTCAATATATCCACATAATTTTTGTTCCTCATGATGCCATCTATTTTGTGAAGTGCACCAGTCCCTCCTGCAGCAAAGCACCCCCACAACATGATGCTGCCACCCCCGTGCTTCACAGTTGGGATGGTGTTCTTCGGCTTGCAAGCCTCCCCCTTTTTCCTACAAACATAACGATGGTCATTATGGCAAACAGTTCTATTTTTGTTTCATCAGACCAGATGACATTTCTCCAAAATGTACAATATTGTTCCCATGTGCAGTTGCAAACCGTAGTCTGGCTTTTTTATGGCGGTTTTGGAGCAGTGGCTTCATCCTTGCTGAGCGGCCTTTCAGGTTATGTCGATATAGGACTCGTTTTACTGTGGATATAGATACTTTTGTACCTGTTTCCTCCAGCATCTTCACAAGGTCCTTTGCTGTTGTTCTGGGATTGACTTGCACTTTTCGCACCTAGTACGTTCATCTCTAGGAGACAGAATGCGTCTCCTTCCTGAGCGGTATGACGGCTGCATGGTCCCATGGTGTTTATACTTGCGTACTATTGTTTGTACAGATGAACGTGGTACCTTCAGGCGTTTGGAAATTGCTCCCAAGGATGAACCAGACTTGTGGAGGTCTACAAATTTTTTTTCTGAGGTCTTGGCTGATTTCTTTTGATTTTCCCATGATGTCAAGCAAAGAGGCACTGAGTTTGAAGGTAGGCCTTGAAATACATCCACAGGTACACCTCCAATTGATTCAAACAATGTCAATTAGCCTATCAGAAGCTTCTAAAGCCATGACATAATTTTCTGGAATTTTCCAAGCTGTTTAAAGGCACAGTCAACTTAGTGTATGTAAACTTCTGAAACTTCTGACCCACTGGAATTGTGATACAGTGAATTATAAGTGAAACAATCTGTCTGTAAACAATTGTTGGAAAAATTACTTGTGTCATGCACAAAGTAGATGTCCTAACTGACTTGCCAAAACTATAGTTTGTTAACAAGAAATGTGTGGAGTGGTTGAAAAACGAGTTTTAATGACTCCAACCAAAGCGTATGTAAACTTCCGACTTCAACTGTATAAACAATAACATCCAAGCCACCTCATTCAGACATCAGCAGTGCTTTAGTTGAGCATTTTAGGATGTATTCTTCTCCTCAGGGCCCAATGGATAGGGCAGCACTGACTACAAACAATAACGTATTGAACCCCACCACATTCAGAGTCAGCGTTCTCAGCGGTATGTTGGTTTAGCACGTCTTTGTATACCTCAGAGGAGCAGCCAAAATACACAGAGAATAAAACTGGCCTGCCTGCTTTCGTCTTATATTTCATTATATTATATATTTAATTATATTTTTCAGCTAAAACTCACTAAGTGGGTAGCAGGGAGGGATCGTGGTGGCAGTGTGCCATCCTTTCTTGGCAGAGGTGGCCATGTTTGAAGATTACTGTGTGATAACCATGGCACAACCCTGATTACTGGTACGTTTCATCAAATTACCCTTTTACCTCTGCCTCCTTCCCGGAGCTTTGATAGCCCTAAGTGAAGCTGTCTGCTCAGAATAACAATATAATATTTGTATTTCTTCCTGAAATATACCTTCCTTTCATTGATTCTGCTGCCTGTGCTTTATCTTCAGGCTAGGGTTGAAAAATTCCAGGAACTTTAAATACATTCCCTGGTTTTCCCACAATACAGGTTGAACAAATCCTGGTATCAGGAGGGAATAAGCAAGAAATCCATAATCCTCCAACCAGTATTTCTGGAAAACAGGGAATATATTTAAAATCTCTGGAATTTAAAAAAAACCTAGCTTCAAGCATAGCTTTGATCATTGCTAAAGACGCAAATGCACAATAATCCATGTTGATCTACAGCTACCTTCCAGTCTCCATGTTCATCTACTGCTACCCTCCAGTCTCCATGTTCATCTCCTGCTACCTTCCAGTCTCCATGTTCATATCCTGCTACCTTCCAGTCTCCATGTTCATCTACTGCTACCCTCCAGTCTCCATGTTCATCTACTGCTACCCTCCAGTCTCCATGTTCATATCCTGCTACCTTCCAGTCTCCATGTTCATCTACTGCTACCCTCCAGTCTCCATGTTCATCTACTGCTACCCTCCAGTCTCCATGTTCATCTACTGCTACCCTCCAGTCTCCATGTTCATCTACTGCTACCCTCCAGTCTCCATGTTCATCTCTTGCTTCCTTCCAGTCTCCATGTTCATATCCTGCTACACTCCAGTCTCCATGTTCAACTCTTGCTTCCTTCCAGTCTCCATGTTCATCTCCTGCTACACTCCAGTCTCCATGTTCAACTCCTGCTTCCTTCCAGTCTCCATGTTCAACTCCTGCTTCCTTCCAGTCTCCATGTTCATATCCTGCTACCTTCCAGTCTCCATGTTCAACTCTTGCTACCTTCCAGTCTCCATGTTCAACTCTTGCTTCCTTCCAGTCTCCATGTTCAACTCCTGCTACCTTCCAGTCTCCATGTTCATATCCTGCTACCTTCCAGTCTCCATGTTCATATCCTGCTACCTTCCAGTCTCCATGTTCAACTCTTGCTTCCTTCCAGTCTCCATGTTCAACTCTTGCTTCCTTCCAGTCTCCATGTTCATCTCCTGCTACCTTCCAGTCTCCATGTTCATATCCTGCTACCTTCCAGTCTCCATGTTCAACTCCTGCTACCTTCCAGTCTCCATGTTCAACTCTTGCTTCCTTCCAGTCTCCATGTTCAACTCTTGCTTCCTTCCAGTCTCCATGTTCATCTCTTGCTTCCTTCCAGTCTTTGGGCGCTGTAGCCCAGGAGTAATGAGTCATGGAAGTAAAACAAAACAGTAAAAACGGATTATACAAAAAAATATCCTTTAATTGTTTTACCTAAAAGTCTGCCAGTTTCTTTATTTGGACACTACTTTATTTTGGCGTCTCTCAGTTAAGGTGATAATTATCCATATGGATTGAACAGTTTCCCATTCTCTATTGATGAGACTGGCCTAGACTGAGTAACGGCTCCCCTGGGGTCAGGAGACAGGGAGTGAGTCTCAGGTTGGAGCCGGACCCATCTGGCCCGGGCTGGCCCAGTGACACCAGCTGGCTCACAACACACAACGCATCTCAGCTAGTCAACCGTCAGATGAAAGGGGCCGCCTCACAGCAGACACACAGCCAGCCTCTAACCCCCCAGCAGCTACCCTCCCCATCCCAACTCCCTCTTCCGTCAGCAGTAACACCAGCCTTTAGCTGTAGCCACCGAGGACCACTGGTCCAGAGATACTCTACTCTGCATCACAGGGCAGTACACAAGTTGTTACTGTATTACTTTACACACAGTGGATAATTAGAAATACCATCTCTCACTGACCAATAAACGTGCACTTAATTTTTGGTAAACAACAGTCACACAAAAGTAATATTTATCTGTATTTCCACAAAACTACAAAGCCTCTCAGAAAGGTAGCTGACCATGTCTCTGTCATGCTGCACCTGGGGCTCACTGTTAGCCAACACAGCGAAACACAGGATGCATCCCAAATGGTACCCTATTCCCTATATAGTGCACTACTTTAGACCAGAGCCCTATGGAACCCTATTCCCTATATAGTGCACTACTTTTGACCTACTTTGGACCAAAGCCCCCTTTACTGGCTCAAATAGCCAACTAATCAGCCTGTTACCAACCCTTAGGAAACCTTTGGAAGAAATTGTGTTTGACCATAGTCAATGCTTTTTTACTGTAAACAAATTGACAACAGACTTGCAGCACGATTATAGGGAAGGACATTCAACAAGCATGGCAGTTAATGATGATTGGCTGAGAGAAATTGATGATAAAAAAAATTGTGGGAGCTGTTTTGTTAGACTTCAGTACGGCTTTTGACTTTATCGGTCATAATCCGCTGATGGAAAAACTTATGTGTTATGACTTTACACCCCCTGCTATAATGTGGATAAAGAGTCACCTGTCTAACAGAACACAGAGGGTGTTCTTTAATGGAAGCCTCTTCAACATAATCCAGGTAGAATCAGGAATTCCCCAAGGCAGCTGTCTAAGCCCCTTACTTTTTCAATCTTTACTAATGACATGCCACTGGCTTTGAGTAAAGCCAGTGTCTATGTATGCGGATGACTCAACACTATACACGTCAGCTAATACAGCGACTGAAATGACTGCAACACTTAACTTCTTAGGGAGCGGCTCCCGAGGTGACGGTTTTGGAGAGTCTGGCGTGCCCAAAGTAAAATGCCTCCCACTCAGGCCCAGAAAATAGGATATGCACATAATTAGTACTATTGGATAGGAAACACTCTGAAGTTTCTAAGAATGTTAAAATCATGTATAGTAGTATAACAGAAGTGATATAGCAGGCGAAAACCAGAGGAAAATCCATCCGGATTTGCAGTTTCTTTTGTAAATGCCCATCTTCTCCATTGTGCCTATTGCATACAATCTTATGTAGGACTGAGACTGCAGTACCTATGGCTTCCACTAGATGTCAACAGCCAGGCTCTCCAAAACCGTCACCTATGCAGCTGCATGTCAATCTCTCATGGCTCAAAGTGGAGGGGAGATTGACTGCATCACTAGTTGTTTTTTGTAAGAAGTGTTGACATGCTGAATGCACCGAGGTGTCTGTTTAAACTACTAGCTCACAGGTCGGACACCCATGCATACCCCACAAGACATGCCATCTTCACAGTCTCCAAGTCAAGAACAGACTATGGGATGTGCACAGTACTATATAGAGCCATGACTACATGGAACTCTATTCCACATCAAGTAACTGATGCAAGCAGTAGAATCAGATGTGGCCATTTCAATAAAATCCACACTCCGTCCATTCATGTCTGTAATACAGCATGTTAATGTCATGTGTGGATCAGGTATTGTTTCATACCTGCCGCTGCAGCCCTGTGGGTTGTGATTGGACAGTTATTAAGGTGTGGCGTATTTTATTCATTGTTTTAGCTCCTACTTTCGTCCCATTATAAATGATTACACAGATCTGAGGAGCTACAAGGCTTTACATGTCTGACAACACGTCACTCAGGGACATTATTCTGTCTGTCTGTCTGACAACACGTCACTCAGGGATGTTATTCTGTCTGTCTGTCTGTCTGACAACACATCACTCAGGGACATTATTCTGTCTGTCTGTCTGACAACACGTCACTCAGGGAAGTTATTCTGTCTGTCTGTCTGACAACACGTCACTCAGGGATGTTATTCTGTCTGTCTGTCTGTCTGACAACACGTCACTCAGGGACATTATTCTGTCTGTCTGTCTGACAACACGTCACTCAGGGACATTATTCTGTCTGTCTGTCTGACAACACGTCACTCAGGGACATTATTCTGTCTGTCTGTCTGACAACACGGCACACTCTGTCTGTCTGTCTGTCTGACAACACGTCACTCAGGGATGTTATTCTGTCTGTCTGTCTGACAACACATCACTCAGGGACATTATTCTGTCTGTCTGTCTGTCTGACAACACGTCACTCAGGGACATTATTCTGTCTGTCTGTGTGACAACACGTCACTCAGGGACGTTATTCTGTCTGTCTGTCTGTCTGACAACACGTCACTCAGGGACATTATTCTGTCTGTCTGTCTGACAACACGTCACTCAGGGACATTATTCTGTCTGTCTGTCTGACAACACATCACTCAGGGACATTATTCTGTCTGTCTGTCTGACAACACGTCACTCAGGGACATTATTCTGTCTGTCTGTCTGACAACACGTCACTCAGGGACGTTATTCTGTCTGTCTGTCTGACCACACCTCACTTAGGGTCATTATTCTGTCTGTCTGTCTGACAACACATCACTCAGGGATGTTATTCTGTCTGTCTGACAACACGTCACTCAGGGATGTTATTCTGTCTGTCTGTCTGACAACACGTCACTCAGGGACATTATTCTGTCTGTCTGTCTGACAACACGTCACTCAGGGACATTATTCTGTCTGTCTGTCTGACAACACGTCACTCAGGGACATTATTCTGTCTGTCTGTCTGACCACACCTCACTTAGGGTCATTATTCTGTCTGTCTGTCTGACAACACATCACTCAGGGATGTTATTCTGTCTGTCTGACAACACGTCACTCAGGGATGTTATTCTGTCTGTCTGTCTGACAACACGTCACTCAGGGATGTTATTCTGTCTGTCTGAAAACACGTCACTTACGGATATTATTCAGTCTGTGTGACAACACTTCACTAAGGGATATTATTCAGTCTGTCTGACAACACTTCATTGTCACGTATACTCCCTCTAGGTCATCAGGCTGCTGATTATACCACACACCTGTCACCATCGTCTTGCGCGCCTGCGTCTCATGACACTCAACTGGACTCCATCACCTCCTTGATTATCTTCCCCGTATCTGTCACTCCCATTGGTTCTTTCCTCAGGTGTTATTGACTCTGTTTTCATGTTGTTGTTTGTGTTTCGTGTTCATTCTTTATTTTATTTATTAAAACACTCACTCCCAGAACTTGCTTCCCGACTCCCAGCGTACATCGTTACAGAATAACACCTAAGGGAAGCATCAGGGAGTGTTTTTTTTTTTATTGAATTATTTTGTGTCAGAGTAAAGAGTTTGGATCTGGGAACTGCTACAGGCTCTCATGCCTCAACCAGATCACCAGGCTTTCCTGCCTCAGCCGGATCGCCAGGCACCCCTGCTAACACCGGCTCATCAGGTTCTCATGCTTCAGCCGGATCGCCAGGCACCCCCGCTTCAACCGATCTGTCAGGTTCTCGCGCATCAGCAGGGGTGACCGGTCCGCTCCTGACCACCGGATCCGTCTCTTTTGACGGCGTCCTGCGGCTGGAGCCGCACGTCGGGGAGGGAGTACTGTCACGTATACTCCCTCTAGGTCATCAGGCTGCTGATTATACCACACACCTGTCACCATCGTCTTGCGCACCTGCGCCTCATGACACTCACCTGGACTCCATCACCTCCTTAATTATCTTCCCTGTATCTGTCACTCTCATTGGTTCTTTCCTCAGGTGTTGTTGACTATGTTTTCATGTCGGGTGAGTTGTTTATGTTTTGTGTTTCATTGTTTCTTTTATTTATTAAAACACTCCCTGAACTTGCTTCCCGACTCTCAGCGCACTCGTTACATTCAATCAGGGATATTATTCAGTCTACGTTCTGACAACACGTCAATCAGGGATATTATTCAGTCTACGTTCAGACAACACGTCAATCAGGGATATTATTCAGTCTACGTTCTGACAACACGTCATTCAGGGATATTATTCAGTCTACGTTCTGACAACACGTCAATCAGGGATATTATTCAGTCTACGTTCAGACAACACGTCAATCAGGGATATTATTCAGTCTACGTTCTGACAACACGTCATTCAGGGATATTATTCAGTCTACGTTCAGACAACAACACGTCAATCAGGGATATTATTCAGTCTACGTTCAGACAACAACACGTCAATCAGGGATATTATTCAGTCTACGTTCAGACAACATGTCATTCAGGGATATTATTCAGTCTACGTTCAGACAACACGTCATTCAGGGATATTATTCAGTCTACGTTCAGACAACAACACGTCAATCAGGGATATTATTCAGTCTACGTTCTGACAACACGTCAATCAGGGATATTATTCAGTCTACGTTCAGACAACATGTCATTCAGGGATATTATTCAGTCTACGTTCAGACAACACGTCAATCAGGGATATTATTCAGTCTACGTTCATACAACAACACGTCAATCAGGGATATTATTCAGTCTACGTTTAGACAGCACGTCAATCAAGGATATTATTCAGTCTACGTTCTGACAACACGTCATTCAGGGATATTATTCTGTCGACGTTCAGACAACACGTCAATCAGGGATATTATTCAGTCTACGTTCAGACAACACGTCATTCAGGGATATTATTCAGTCTACGTTCTGACAACACGTCAATCAGGGATATTATTCAGTCTACGTTCAGACAACATGTCATTCAGGGATATTATTCAGTCTACGTTCTGACAACACGTCAATCAGGGATATTATTCAGTCTACGTTCAGACAACACGTCAATCAGGGATATTATTCAGTCTACGTTCAGACAACACGTCAATCAGGGATATTATTCAGTCTACGTTCAGACAACACGTCATTCAGGGATATTATTCAGTCTACATTCAGACAACACGTCAATCAGGGATATTATTCAGTCTACGTTCAGACAACACGTCAATCAGGGATATTATTCAGTCTACGTTTAGACAACACGTCAATCAGGGATATTACTCAGTCTACGTTCAGACAACACGTCAATCAGGGATATTATTCAGTCTACGTTCAGACAACACGTCAATCAGGGATATTATTCAGTCTACGTTCTGACACATTATAGATTTAATCCAGTGTAATTCTAAAGTATTGTTATTGGAAAATTACAGTAATCTATTCAGCACAGATTGTTGTGTGATTAACATGTTTCTCAAATGGTCATTTGTTTGTAGTGTAGGGCAACGTACGTGTAACACGCTACCACTGTTGGATTCTAGCTTGAAATATACAGCGGCAAGAAAAAGTATGTGAACCCTTCTGGAAATACCAGGATTTCTGCATCAACTGGTCATACAATTTGATCTGATCTTCATCTAGGTCACAACAATAGACAAAACACAGTCTGCTTAAAACTAATAACACACCAACAATTACACGTTTTGCATGTCTTCATTGAACACACCGAGGAGCGAGGAATTCAGCTCGAGGTCAAGTCAACAGACAGTCCTACACATACACTTCCACGCCCCAAGATGGTTCTCGCATCAGGCAGGGCCATGACTCCACCAGTGAGAGGAACCAATTTAAGTTCCTGCCTTAGCAACAGAGAAGTATTGGCTGTCTAGACGTGTGAGGAGTTGACCCCGCCTCGTAGGAGGTTATAAATATATGTGCTTGTGTAATCATGCCTGGTCTTTGCAGCTGTTTGAGCCACTGGGTGATTAAACTTGGTTTGAGGTTTTTCCTAGTTGTCTGTTTGAGTGTTTTTACTCCATTTGTTCACAACCTAAACACCACGAGGTAGACAGTGCCCCTGCTGCACACAATAAATGACAGATAAATGAAGTAATTGCACCTTTCAGACTCTCTCCAGTAGTGATGAAATGTATTGGAACGTATCAACCTGAAGAGTGGCATTGTGACGTGGTCTGTCTGTACTGCAAGGGAGACCTCAACCTAATAATCTATCTCAATCATCTATTGAGATAGATTATAGATCTATCTCAATAGAGGGAGGGAGGGAGAGAGAGAGGAGGAGAGAGGGAGGGAGGGAGGGAGGGAGGGAGGGAGGGAGGGAGGGAGGGAGAGAGAGAGGAGGGAGGGAGGGAGGGAGAGAGGAGAGAGGGAGGGAGGGAGGGAGGGGAGGGAGGGAGGGAGGGAGGGAGGGAGGGAGGGAGGGAGGGAGGGAGGGAGGGAGGGGAGGGAGAGAGGGTTATGAAATTAGCATGTGTCCTTATCATAGATCTGTAATAGACATGCTGAGCTGTCCAAAATGGTACCCTTTGTGTGTGTGTGTGTGTGTGTGTATGTGTGTGTGTGTGTGTGTGGGGATTCTGTTTTTTCCGGTTTTCGGTTCTGTTCCGTTAAAAGATTCCAACCCACTGATTTTAAGGGGGTCCCTGCATCCTTATATTTGACAGTAGAAATGATGCCCAGCCCAGGGGGATCACAACTAGGAAGTGTTTATACAGACGAGGGAAGGAACTGGAAGTGTCATTCACACAAACACACGCATGAATGCACACACAAACATGGACGGATGGACACACACACACACACACCCCCATGCAGGCATGCACACACACACACACACAAAGGCCACGCACACACATAGCAGTACCAGTCCTAGTCCCTGCAACGCCACAGCTCTGCCACAAAGCTGCTTAACAAAGCCCACACCCCTACAACACATGCCAAACACCACAATGCTTCAATCACTTAACAATACAGACGATTGTAATGTTAATAAGCATACCAGTGTTACTTGTCATTAGTAGCTCTCTAAAGGTAGACAAAATGATCTCCAATGTGAAATATATATACCATCTGTTCTTTACAGGGCTGCTGGGTTGAGTTGTTCCATAGCCTTTTATCACAAATATCAAGCAATAATAATAAAATGCACAGATACGGCGTAAATAATAATAACATATTCCACATTCAGCAATCCGTTATTTTAACGGAAATACTTTTAGATACAGTGGGAGGGATAAAAAGCGGAATTTAACAGGCCGAACTGAAGAAAAAAAACGCCATTCTTCTCCATGCCTTCCATTTAATGTTTACTTGATGTGAACTCTGCAGCTATTTAGCGCTGTGTTCTAATAAGCAGGTGTTCAGTTAAATAATTAATGATTATTATTATTTATATAATTGAATGGGTAATTAACAAAGGAATAGTCCACATCAAAACAGCTGACAGCTAGGCCTCGCTGACTTGAGGTGAATGATTAGTAAGCAAAATGTAGAGGGTAATGCGGGAAACCCACACACACACACACACACACACACACCGACGCCCGCTGTAAACCTCCTGAGTTTGTTTAAGCTTCTATGTGCTCACTGTTCTGCAAGAACTGAACAATACAGGTGTAGGATCTTATTTTGAGCTAGTTTGTGACAGCAGAAAAATAATCCTGCAGCAACAAAACATTTGAATTATTACGTGGTTTATAGTTATAATGTAATTTCTTTTCTGTAGGGCTTGATACATTTTTTCGTTAGGGCAAATCAAGTCAAACATTTTAAAAGTGGAAATTACACAATGTAGAAGCTTTTTTTTTAAACCTTAGATACACTACAACTTTGTATTTCTTGCTGTGCAGGAATATTCAAATTAAGATCCTGCATCTGTACGTGGGCTATTACCAAACCAAGGTCCAGGTGAAAGTCTAGTCTAGATTGTGAATGAAACAGTTCAGCGATTTTGAAAGTAATTGAGCGGTAAAAGGTCAAGGAAATGACTGTGGAGAAATAAACAAGAACACATTAAGAGAAAGAACACTGTGAATAATTGTATTCCTCTGATGACTGTAGTGGAGTTATTTTAGAGTTGAGTCGGGGATGTGATACAGAAAGACACAGTGGTTTATAATCACTTCTAAATAGAAAGCTTTTAAGACAATACAACAGAAGTGGATCCCTCCCATATTTTCTACATTCTATTAAAGTCTCATTGTTCAGATGGGCAATCTGTGATTCAAGCAACAACAACTCGGACACCCCGCCACTTTTTGGGGTAAACAGCTGAGGGAAATGTAGCCATTTTGAAATTCATAGATGGAGTTATGGATGTGAGGGCTGTAGGGAGGGGAGAGAGGGAGGGGAGAGGGGGAGAGGGAGAGGGGGATGGAGAGAGTGAGTGAGGGAGAGAGAGAGAGAGAGAGATCAGGAGGGTGAGAGGGAGGGAGATGGATGGATGAGGAGAGAGGGAGGGAGGCACAGAGGCAGGGAGGGAGGGAGGTAGGGTTGAGGGATAGAAGGAGGGAGATGGATGGGATTAGGAGAGAGGGAGGGAGGGATGAGGGAGAGAGAGAGGGAGGGAGATGGATGGATGAGGAGAGAGGGAGGGAGGCACAGAGGCAGGGAGGGAGGGAGGTGGGGTTGAGGGATAGAAGGAGGGAGATGGATGGGATTAGGAGAGAGGGAGAGAGGGATGAGGGGAGAGGGAGATAGGGAGAGAGGGAGAGAGAGTGTGAGGGAGAGGGGGATGGAGATGGAGGGATGGAAGGAGAGAGGGATGGGGAGAGAGAGGGAGGGAGAGAGGGATGGGGAGAGAGAGGAGAGAGGGATGGGGGAGAGAGAGAGAGAGAGAGAGAGAGAGAGAGAGAGAGAGAGAGAGAGAGAGAGAGAGAGAGAGAGAGAGAGAGAGAGAGATGGGGAGAGAGAGGGAGAGAGGAATGGGGAGAGAGAGAGAGAGAGGAATGGGGGAGAGAGAGGGAGGGAGAGAGGAATGGGGGAGAGAGAGGGAGAGAGGGATGGGGAGAGAGGGATGGGGAGAGAGAGGGAGAGAGGAATGGGGAGAGAGAGGGAGAGAGGGATGGGGAGAGAGAGGGAGAGAGGGATGGGGAGAGAGAGGGAGAGAGAGGGAGAGAGGGATGGAGGAGAGAGGGATGGGGGAGAGAGAGGGAGAGAGGGATGGGGGAGAGAGAGGGAGAGAGGGAGAGAGGGATGGGGAGAGAGAGGGAGAGAGGGATGGGGAGAGAGAGCTACACAGATCCTATCTCGGAATAAATGTATTAATTAGCTGCACAATTGATAATTAGGTTTTCATTTTAATAATTGAATGTAAAGTTCAAGCCAATCACGTTCAAGAGCAGTATTTTAAAATTGCTTTGGAAATACACTGCATCAAATTAATGGGTTGTTACATTCCAGTATACAGAATATTAGTGAATTAAATAGATCAAATGTGATTGTTTTTTCACATGTGAACTTGCAATTACACATGTGAAAGTGAAAATCTAATTGAAAATCTCACTTCCACATGTAATTTTTTTTTTAATAATCACATGTGAAAATCTAATTTGCAGTTTTACATGTAGGAAAACTCCAACTGTGAAAATCTCACTGTCACATGTCAAATTACAGATTCACCTGTGGGGATGAAATACTATAATTCTCCTTACATGTGAAAATATATGAAATTAAAATGCCCAAATGTTGGACAAGGGATCGATGATGCGGGAGATTTGTGCATTTTGGCAGCAACATAACACCCTGCATCCTACTGTTGGCTTCCCTCTGAAGCTAAGCACGGTTGGTCCTGGATGGGAGACCAGATGCTGCTGGAAGGGGTTAAAAATAAATGTACAGAAAAACATGTGGGGGGAATATTTTTTTTTTTAATGAGGAATCCGAAAAACAAGTCTGGAAATGTTTACATTTTAGTAATTTATCAGACGTTCTTATCCAGAGCGACTTACAGGAGCATTTAGAGTTGAGTGCCTTGCTCAATTGGCACATCGACAGGGATTCGAACCATCCGCTTTTCAGTTACTGGCCCAACATTCTTAACCGCTAGGCTGCCTGTTGTAAGAGTAGACAGGGAAGCGGGTGCCATTTTGGAACGCAAACATAGTCTCAGCAAACAGTGAGAAGACTATTGGGAACATTTCACTCACTAGTTCATCATTTGCGGAACTATGGCGACTCATAATAGGATTGAGCAGGAAGCATGAAAAGATTTTGTTTCGCATTCACCCTAGAAACATTGACAGTGGCTAATTGCTTTGTCCTTGTCTCTTCTGTCATAGGAATATTGTTACGTAGCGTAACAACGCCGAGAGTCTTTCTGAATTTGAAAAACCGTGGACAGACTAGTGTTGTGTTGCTATTTCTAGTTCTTTCTCTTCAAAGGCTCGGAGCTGAAACTCTGGGGTTTGTGTTCCAAATAGCACCCTATTCCCTAAATAGTGCCCAATGGGTCCTGGTAAAAACAAGTGCACTAAAGAGAACAGGGTTCTATTTTGGACTCAACCCTGTATTCCAACACCCAAGAGCTGAAACTACGATGAATCACTGCATGATGACTGTAAATAAAACCAATGTTTTATCTAACTCCTGGTATGCTAATGAATACGAGTGGCTAGAAGTTTAATTTATTTATGTAAATCTCGTGTCCTCTGAGGTCTAAACGTCCTCGTCCTTCTGTGAGAAGGGTTATAAGGACACGTCCTCTCTGCTTTCACCCACAGCATAAACATCAGCCTGTAGCTGGAGTTCCAGGATGTTGCTATTTTAACCAAAGGGTGTGTCCCAAACGGTACATATCCACTATGAAATGCACTACTTTGGACCAAGGGCTCATATTCTTCTAGGGCATAGGGTGCTATTTGGGACGCATCCCAGGTCTGGTTTGAACCTCACGGCAGACTCCTAACATGCCACAACGATTTTTCAATTTCACTCCTCTTCCTTTTATTCTGCTTGTCTTCATGGTTGTCATGGGTTGGTTGAGCAGTGGCTCCTCTTAAATTACAGCTAGGGGATATAGGAAGGGTTTGGTTGTAATGGGTTGGTTGTGCACTAGCTCAGAAATACAGAGGGAAAAAAAGTATTTGATCCCCTGCTGATTTTGTACGTTTGCCCACTGACAAATAAATGATCAGTCTAATGGTAGGTTTATTTGAACAGTGAGAGACAGAATAACAACAAAAAAATCCAGAAAAACGCACGTGAAAAATGTTATAAATTGATTTGCATTTTAATGAGGGAAATAAGTATTTGAACTCCTCTCAATCAGAAAGATTTCTGGCTCCCAGGTGTCTTTTATACAGGTAACGAGCTGAGATTAGGAGCACACTCTTAAAGGGAGTGCTCCCTAATCTCAGTTTGTTACCTGTATAAAAGACACCTGTCCACAGAAGCAATCAATCAATCAGATTCCAAACTCTCCACCATGGCCAAGACCAAAGAGCTCTCCAAGGATGTCAGGGACAAGATTGTAGACCTACACAAGGCTGTAATGGGCTACAAGACCATCGCCAAGCAGCTTGGTGAGAAGGTGACAACAGAAACACAAAAGAAGTGTCAATCTCCGTCGGCCTGGGGCTCCATGCAAGATCTCACCTCGTGGAGTTGCAATGATCATGAGAATGGTGAGGAATCAGCCCAGAACTACACGGGAGGATCTTGTCAATGATCTCAAGGCAGCTGGGACCATAGTCACCAAGAAAACAATTGGTAACACACTATGCCGTGAAGGACTGAAATCCTGCAGCGCCCACAAGGTCCCCCTGCTCAAAAAAGTACATATACATGCCTGTCTGAAGTTTGCCAATGAACATCTGAATGATTCAGAGGACATCTGGGTGAAAGTGTTGTGGTCAGATGAGACCAAAATGGAGCTCTTTGGCATCAACTCAACTAGCTGTGTTTGGAGGAGGAGGAATGCTGCCTATGACCCCAAGAACACCATCCCCACCGTCAAACATTATGCTTTGGGGGTGTTTTTCTACTAAGGGGACAGGCCAACTTCACTGCATCAAAGGGACGATGGACGGGGCCATGTACCGTCAAATCTTGGGTGAGAACCTCCTTCCCTCAGCAAGGGCATTGAAAATGGGTCGTGGATGGGTATTCCAGCATGACAATGACCCAAAACACATGGCCAAGGCAACAAAGGAGTGGCTCAAGAAGAAGCACATTAAGATCCTGGAGTGGCCTAGCCAGTCTCCAGACCTTAATCCCATAGAAAATCTGTGGAGCGAGGTGAAGGAAACCTTAATGACTTGGAGAAGATCTGCAAAGAGGAGTGGGACAAAATCCCTCCTGAGATGTGTGCTAACCTGGTGGCCAACTACAATAAACGTCTGACCTCTGTGATTGCCAACAAGGGTTTTGCCACCAAGTACTAAGTCATGTTTTGCAGAGGGGTCAAATACTTATTTCCCTCATTAAAATGCAATTCCATTTATAACATTTTTCACGTGTTTTTCCGGATTTTTTTGTTGTTATTCTGTCTCTCACTGTTCAAATAAACCTACCATTAAAATGATAGACTGATCATTTCTTTGTCAGTGGGCAAACGTACAAAATCAGCAGGGGATCAAATACTTTTTTTCCCTCACTGTATGTGTGTTGTTTGTGGAAAGTTCTGGATGTTAAATCCAGTGAAATGAATAGCTGGGAGCCAGAACAGTACTTTCTGGGGTTTTGTCTAAGTATTTGTCTAAAGCTAACCGTAGCAGTAGGCCATACAGAGATGACAGTAGGACAGGCAGCGTGTCATCCTGTCCGACCACCGTTCAGATGCATGTGACAGGGAGATTTTGACAGGATAGCCTGCGGTATCACCGACAACACTCAAGTTACAACAATAAGCTTAAAAAAGGAAGTAAGAACCAGTGAACCAAGTCTTCATTCAAAACAAATCAAATTCCAAATTGTTTAAATGACAACTAAGCTAACCAACTCATTGCCTTTCCATTGGCCAGCAGCAGTAAACCTTTCTAGTGTTTTTCCATTGGCCAGCAGCAGTAAAGCTTTCTAGTGTTTTTCCATTGGCCAGCAGTAGTAAACCTTTCTAGTGTTTTTCCATTTGACAGCAGCAATAAACCTTTCTAGTGTGTTTCCATTGGCCAGTGGTAGTTACCCCTCTGTTCTGTTAGAGGGTCAAGAGGCCTGTTGATCTCTCTCTCTCTCTCGTCCCCTATCTGTTAACTTCATGTGTTTACATCCAGGAGGTCCTTCTGGTTTGCTGGAGAAGAGGTGCGAAGACTGATGACCTCACAATGGGCTCTATTCATCAATGACTGATGACCTCACAATGGGCTCTATTCATCGATGACTGATGACCTCACAATGGGCTCTATTCATCGACTGTCTCACCTTGTGCACTCGCACACCAACCCTCAACCCCGCTCTCCTCCTGTCCAACCATCCATGCACCCCCTCCACCTGCCCCCTCCCCCCCTTCTGCCCAATCCTGGGCGATAAAGGGCCAATCTGTCGTGGATCTTGTCCAGTTTGGCGTCTGCCTAACGGCCCCGCAACAGCAGATGGAGAGCCTCTGTCCCCTCTGGGCCCTGCTGAGTTCCCTCTGAGGCACTGCTGAGGCTCTGCTGAGGCAATTGGTCACAGGTCACATTGTGGATCCGCACACTGTGCCTGACTTGAAAATGAACGACTTGGAGAAGTGGTGGCATAAATTAAAGGAGGAGATGGAAGGGACTGTTATTAGGAGGAGATGGAAGGGACTGTTATTAGGAGGAGATGGAAGGGACCGTTATTAGGAGGAGATGGAAGGGACTGTTATTAGGAGGAGATGGAAGGGACTGTTATTAGGAGGAGATGGAAGGGACTGTTATTAGGAGGAGATGGAAGGGACTGTTATTAGGAGGAGATGGAAGGGACTGTTATTAGGAGGAGATGGAAGGGACTGTTATTAGGAGGAGATGGAAGGGGCCGTTATTAGGAGGAGATGGAAGGGACTGTTATTAGGAGGAGATGGAAGGGACTGTTATTAGGAGGAGATGGAAGGGACTGTTATTAGGAGGAGATGGAAGGGGCCGTTATTAGGAGGAGATGGAAGGGACTGTTATTAGGAGGAGATGGAAGGGGCTGTTATTAGGAGGAGATGGAAGGGGCTGTTATTAGGAGGAGATGGAAGGGGCTGTTATTAGGAGGAGATGGAAGGGATTGTTATTAGGAGGAGATGGAAGGGACTGTTATTAGGAGGAGATGGAAGGGACTGTTATTAGGAGGAGATGGAAGGGGCTGTTATTAGGAGGAGATGGAAGGGGCTGTTATTAGGAGGAGATGGAAGGGACCGTTATTAGGAGGAGATGGAAGGGACTGTTATTAGGAGGAGATGGAAGGGGCCGTTATTAGGAGGAGATGGAAGGGACTGTTATTAGGAGGAGATGGAAGGGGCTGTTATTAGGAGGAGATGGAAGGGGCTGTTATTAGGAGGAGATGGAAGGGGCTGTTATTAGGAGGAGATGGAAGGGATTGTTATTAGGAGGAGATGGAAGGGACTGTTATTAGGAGGAGATGGAAGGGGCGGTTATTAGGAGGAGATGGAAGGGACTGTTATTAGGAGGAGATGGAAGGGGACGTTATTAGGAGGAGATGGAAGGGACTGTTATTAGGAGGAGATGGAAGGGACTGTTATTAGGAGGAGATGGAAGGGACTGTTATTAGGAGGAGATGGAAGGGGCTGTTATTAGGAGGAGATGGAAGGGGCGGTTATTAGGAGGAGATGGAAGGGGCTGTTATTAGGAGGAGATGGAAGGGGCGGTTATTAGGAGGAGATGGAAGGGGCTGTTATTAGGAGGAGATGGAAGGGACTGTTATTAGGAGGAGATGGAAGGGACTGTTATTAGGAGGAGATGGAAGGGACTGTTATTAGGAGGAGATGGAAGGGGCTATTATTAGGAGGTGGGGAACTGTTCACTTGTCTCAGAGGACATCTTTAAACAGCCATCACTAGCCGGCTTCCATCCGGTTTCTCAGCCCTGCACCTTAGAGGCTGCTGCCCTATAGACATGGAATCACTGGTCACTTTAATCATGTTTACATACTGCTTTACTCATCTCATATGTATATACTGTATTCTATTCAACTGTATGTAGTCAATACCACTCTGACAATGCTCGTCCCAATATTTATGAATATTAATTCCATTATTCTACTTTTAGATTGTTAGATACTACTGCATAGTTGGAGCTTGGAACACAAGCATTTCGCTACACCCGCAATAACATCTGCTATATATGTGTATGTGACCAATAACATTTGATTTGATTTGATTGTTATTTGATCAGGAGTAGAGCTTCCCAACATTACCTTCAACCTGAGTGGAAAATAAAACCCATTGGTAAAATTCCTACATTGAACAAAATAATTAACACAACATGCAACAATTTCTAAGGTTTTACTGAGTTACAGTTCATATCAGGTAATCAGACAATTGAAATAAATGTATTAAAGAGGTAGGGTTTCACAGGGTTCCATAGGGCTCTGGTCTAATGTAGTGCACTATATAGGGAATAGGGTTCTATAGGGCTCTGGTCTAATGTAGTGCACTATATAGGGAATAGGGTTCTATAGGGCTCTGGTCTAAAGTAGTGCACTATATAGGGAATA
>CM059795.1:4424506-4472006 GCA_030435695.1 Brachymystax lenok tsinlingensis | reverse complement strand
ATGCCCAGACAACACTGCACTGCAGGCCCTGCTTTAAAATAATGGGGTAGCAAGGATCCAACTTGTGTACGACATAAACTACGCTAGTGTTGAGTGCAATTACAACACACAGCCCTTTAATGTATAATGATCTGGATCCAGACATCTACAGGGGTCTGAAGAGAACCAGTCTAGGGAAGAAGCTCTACAGCTATTAAAGACACAACTCAATAGCCATCAATCTGCGGAATCTCTCTCTCTGCCTCTCTCTCTCTCTCTCTCTCTCTCTCTCTGCCTCTCTCTCTCTCTCTCTGTTTGTCTCTCCCTCTCTCTCTTTTTCTCGTCATTCTCCATCTCTCTCTCTCTTGCCATATTATTTTCTCTCCCACTATTTTGTTCTCTCTCTCTCTCTCTCTCTCTCTCTCTCTCTCTCTCTCTCTCTCTCTCTCTCTCTCTCTCTCTCTCTCTCTCTCTCTCTCTCTCTCTCTCTCTCTCTCTCTCTCTCTCTCTCTCTCTCTCTCTCTCTCTGTCTCACTACGTTCCACTAATTTGAACATAAAAAAACAGAGGGGCTGTCTCTGTCATAATTTACGTCTGGATACATTCAGGTCTATTCCACGTCTGTTCCGAGAGCTTCTCTGATACATATAGGAAATGGTTTGTTTGGCTGTTTCCCGCGGCTGCTGTAGACTGTTTTGCTTCAGGGTTTACATGATCCCATTTTGTTAAAAGCAAAACAAATGAATTTGGAAATGTCATCTTATCAAGAACATTTCTAACACCTTTTATCCATAGTAAGGACAGCATTTATATAATATATAATACTACTGGTAAAAAGGAAAACTGTGTGATATAATGTTTTCGAAAATCCCACATCCACTATCAGATGACCATGCACTGTCCTCCTATCCTAACCGCTAAATGGCCTCAGGGCCGGGTTCGAGCAGTTTTTTTTTTCTCTTGTTTCGTCAGTCACTGACAGTCCCTCAATAAGCCATGTCAGCTAACAATTTTTAGATTGGTAAGTTAGTCTAGCCGGCTATCAAAACTTCTAGAAAATTCTGAAAAACCAACCAAGGCACGCAGGGGCATGTACCAGGGGGCCCTGACCTCACTCAGATATCATTTTAACATGCCATGGCAAAATGTGTAGAATTGCAGGAAATTTGCTTTAAAAATGCAACAACCAAAAAATATGTCTCTCCACCTCATGGTAAAATCTTTTTAGAATTGCAGGAAATTATGCTTTAAAACTGCTCATTATTTCTTTGTGCCTCATAGCAAAACTGCTATATTCTCGGTGTGACCCATAGAAAATGTGTAGAACTGAAGAAAGCTTGCTTTGAAACTGTAGCATGTTCTCTACACCCCATGGTAAAATCTGTAGAATTGCAGGAATTGTGCGTTAAAACCAAAAAAACTCTCTCCACCGTCAAGGGGGCACTAGAATGCTTTTCCCGTGAGGAGGGGGGCCCAAATCTGTCTTAGGGCCCCCAAAAAGCTAGGGCCAGCCCTGCATAGCCTTTTTAAATCCAAGATGGCGTAGCAGTTAGACGTGTATTTGTCTTGTCCCGTCCTGTCCTGTGTAAATATCGTCTTTATAATATTTTTATATATTTTCTTCACATATCTTTTTATATGTGCTCTCTAAAATCCAACTTCAAAACACTCTCTTGCAACCTGCCTCACCCAATGTGGTGCGGATCTGTGGTTTTTTGTTGTTGTTTTTTTCCGAATCTGGTCAAATAACAACTAGCTAACGTTAGTATTTAGCTTACTATTGCTAGCGGGCATCAGCTAACCTTCAGCTCGGAAAAGCTCTCGCCCCTCGTATAACACGACTAAACCTGAGCTTACCGGACCTATTTTTATTTATTTTTCCCTCCATATCCCGGATCCCTACCGCAAGTTGGACATTTTTCAACTGGATCTTGCAGCTAGCTGCTACCTGAGTGCCATCGGCTAACGTCGGTCTCATAGCAACACACCAATCAGCCTGAAGCTAGCCCTTCTCCCGGCTGACTGAGGAGTTTCAGCACGCTGCCGGGCTACAACTCCTATCCGACCCTTTCTACTGCCGGTGTGGAGACCTACCGGGCCTTCTCAAGTGGACTGCCGACGTTATCTGCCCGAGGAGATATTTCAACCGGCCCTCCGACGCGACGTCACCTGAACGCCCATCAGCTAACTGCGGCCTGCTAACGCCTCGCTGTCCAGAGCATATCGGCTGCTAGCTAATTCAGGTCCATCGGACAATTTCTTGTGCCACTATACCTAGTTGTGCCAACTGGCCTGGTCCCCTTCACCACACGAAACCCCATCACAACTGGTCTACTGGCGGAAACGCGTGAGGAGGCTATAAACAGACTTCCTCCGTCTTTGTTAGCCGGCCTGCTAGACGTTGCTAGCTTGTTACCCCGGCTAGCTGTCTGAATCGCCTTGTCCCCAACCAGCCTCACTACTAACTTGACCCTTATGTTCACTAGGCTAAGCATGCCTCTCCTCATTGTCAATATGCCTTGTCCATTGCTGTTCTGGTTAGTGTTTATTGCTTTATTTCACAGTAGAGCCTCTAGCCCTGCTCAATATGCCTTATCCAACCCTTTAGTTCCACCACCCACACATGCGATGACATCACCTGGTTTAAATCTTTCTAGAGACATTATCTCTTTCATCACCACTCAATGCCTAGGTTTACCTCCACTGTATTCACGTCCTACCATACCATTGTCTGTACATTATGCCTTTAATCTATTTTATCACCCCCTGAAACCTGTTATTTTTACTCTCTGTTCCGAACGTCCTAGACGACCAGTCATTATAGCCTTTAGCCGTATCCTTATCTTACTCCTCCTCTGTTCCTCTGGTGATATAGAGGTTAATCCAGGCCCTGCAGTGCCTAGCTCCACTCCTATTCCACAGGCCCTCTCATTTGTTGACTTCTGCAACCGTAAAGCCTTGGTTTCATGCATGTCAACATTAGAAGCCTCCTCCCTAAGTTTGTTTTATTCACTGCCCTAGCACACTCTGCCAACCCGGATGTCCTAGCCGTGTCTGAATCCTGGCTTAGGAAGACCACCAGTAACACTGAAATTTCCATCCCTAACTATAACATCTTCAGACAAGATAGAACGGCCAAAGGGCGGCGTTGCTATCTATTGCAGAGATAGCCTGCAGAGTTCTGCCTTGCTTTCCAGGTCTGTACCCAAACAATTTGAACTTTTACTTTTAAAAATCTGCCTTTCTAGAAACAAGTCTCTCATTGTTGCCGCTTGCTATAGACCACCCTCTGCCCCCAGCTGTGCTCTGGACACCATATGTGAACTGATTGCCCCCCATCTATCTTCAGAGTTCGTGCTGCTAGGTGACCTAAATTGGGACATGCTTAACACCCCGGCCATCCTACAATCTAAGCTTGATGCCCTCAACCTCACACAAATCATATTTGAACCTACTAGGTACAATCCCAAAGCCGTAAACACGGGAACCCTCATAGATGTAATCCTAACTAACTTGCCCTCCAAATACACCCCTGCTGTTTTCAACCAAGATCTCAGTGATCACTGCCTCATTGCCTGCATCCGTAATGGGTTTGCAGTCAAACGATCTCCTCTCATTACTGTTAAACGTTCCTAAAACACTTCAGCGAGCAGGCCTTTCTAATTGACCTGGCCAGGGTATCCTGGAAGGATATTGACCTCATCCCGTCAGTAGAGGATGCCTGGTTATTCTTTAAAAGTGCCTTCCTCACCATCTTAAATAAGCATGCCCCATTCAAGAAATTTAGAACCAGGAATAGATATAGCCCTTGGTTCTCTCCAGACCTGACTGCCCTTGACCAGCGCAAAAACATCCTGTGGCGTTCTGCATTAGCATCGAACAGCCCCGTGATATGCAACTTTTCAGGAAGTCAGGAACCAATATACGCTGGCAGTTAGGAAAGCCAAGGCTAGCTTTTTCAAGCAGAAATTTGCCTCCTGTAACACAAACTCCAAAAAGTTCTGGGACACTGTTAAGTCCATGGAGAATAAGAGCACCTCCTCCCAACTGCCCACTGCACTGAGGATAGGAAATACTGTCACCACCGATAAACCCACAATAATTGAGAATTTCAATAAGCATTTTTCTATGGCTGGCCATGCTTTCCACCTGGCTACCCCTACCCCGGTCAACAGCCCTGCACCCCCCTCAGCAACTCGCCAAAGCCTCCCCACTTCTCCTTCTCCCAAATCCAGTCAGCTGATGTTCTAAAAGAGCTGCGAAATCTGGACCCTTACAAATCAGCCGGGCTAGACAATCTGGACCCTTTCTTTTTAAAATTATCTGCCGAAATTGTTGCAACCCCTATTACTAGCCTGTTTAACCTCTCTTTCGTGACGTCTGAGATTCCCAAAGACTGGAAAGCAGCTGCTGTCATCCCCTCTTCAAAGGGGAGACACTCTTGACCCAAACTGTTATAGGCCTATATCCATCCTTCCCTGCCTTTCTAAGGTCTTTGAAAGCCAAGTTAACAAACAAATTACCGACCATTTCGAATCCCACCGTACCTTCTCCGCTATGCAATCTGGTTTCAGGGCTGGTCATGGGTGCACCTCAGCCACGCTCAAGGTCCTAAATGACATCATAACCGCCATCGACAAGAGACATTATTGTGCAGCTGTTTTCATTGATCTGGCCAAGGCTTTCGACTCTGTCAATCACCGCATCCTTATCGGCAGACTCGACAGCATTGGTTTCTCAAATGACTGCCTCGCATGGTTCACCAATTACTTCTCCGACAGAGTTCAGTGTGTCAAATCAGAGGGCCTGTTGTCCGGGCCTCTTTCAGTCTCCATGGGGGTGCCACAGGGTTCAATTCTTGGGCCGACTCTTTTCTCTGTATACATCAATGATGTCGCTCTTGCTGCAGGTGAGTCTCTGATTCACCTCTATGCAGACGACACCATTCTGTATACTTCTGGCCCCTCTTTGGACACTGTGTTAACTACCCTCCAGACGAGCTTCAATGCCATACAACTCTCCTTCCGTGGCCTACAACTGCTCTTAAACATAAGTAAAACTAAATGCATGCTCTTCAACCGATCGCTACCCGCACCTGTCCCCTCTGGCCCAGCATCACTACTCTGGACGGTTCTGTCTTAGATTACGTGGAAAACTACAAATACCTAGGTGTCTGGTTAGACTGTAAACTCTCCTTCCAGACTCACATCAAACATCTCCAATCTAAAATTAAATCTAGAATTGGCTTCCTATTTCGCAACAAAGCTTCCTTCACTCATGCTGCCAAACTTACCCTCGTAAAACTGACCATCCTACCGATCCTCGACTTCGGTGATGTAATTTACAAAATAGCCTCCAATACTCTACTCAACAAACTGGATGCAGTCTATCACAGTGCCATCCGTTTTGTTACCAAAGCCCCATATACCACCCACCACTGCGACCTGTACACCTCGTAGGCTGGCCTTCACTTTACACTCGTCGCCATATCCACTGGCTCCTGGTCATTTACAAGTCCCTGCTAGGTAAAGTCCCACCTTATCTCAGCTCGCTGGTCACCTTAGCAGCACCAACCCGTAGCACACGCTCCAGCAGGTATATCTCACTGGTCACCCCCAAAGCCAATTCCTCCTTTGGCCGACTCTCCTTCCAGTTCTCTGCTGCCAATGACTGGAACGAACTTCAAAAATCTCTGAAACTGGAGACACTTATCTCCCTCAACAGCTTTAAGCACCAGCTGTCAGAGCAGTGTACAGACCACTGTACCTGTTTATAGCCCATCTGTAAATAGCCCAACCAACTACCTCATCCCCTACCGTATTTATTTATTTATCTTGTTCCTTTGCACCCCAGTTTTTCTACATTGCACATTCATCTACTGCACAGTTTTCTTTTACCATTCCAGTGTTAAATTGCTATATTGTAATTACTCTGCCACCATGGCCTATTTATTGTCTTACCTTCCTTATCCTACCTCATTTGCACTCTTTGTATATAGATTTCTTTTTTTCCTACTGTATTATTGACTGTATGTTTGTTTTATTCCATGTGTAACTCTGTGTTGTTGTGTGTCGAACTGCTTTGCTTTATCTTGGCCAGGTCGCAGTTGTAAATGAGAACTTGTTCTCAACTTGCCTACCTGGTTAAATAAAGGTGAAATAAATAAATAAAAATAAAATATGCCGGTGGTATTCAACTCTTACCCTATGAGGTCCAGAGCCTGCTTGTTTTCTGTTCTACTTGATAATTAATTGCGCCCACCTGGTGTCCCAGGTGTAAATCAGTCCCTGATTAGACGGCAACAAAAGGCAGTGGAACTGGCTTGGAGGTCCAGAGTTGAGTTTGAAGTGCTCTATAACACCATTTCACGCATGCGCTGACTACGAACGTATACTTCCTCATCTCATTGAGATAAAGTAGGTCCATGGTTTGTGCAGCAGTTGTTCGTTTTCACAGAGGGTGTTTCAGATCTAACGCGTGTGTGTGTGTGTGTGTGTGTGAAACTTGATGAATGAGTTTCATGATGTTAAATAATAAATAAATAATAGGCTGAGACTAGTCTTTAGTCTTTCTATATAGGGAATAGGGTTCTATAGGGCTCTGGTCTAAAGTAGTGCACTATATAGGGAATAGGGTTCTATAGGGCTCTGGTCTAAAGTAGTGCACTATATAGGGAATAGGTTGCCATTGGGGACGTATCCTTCTCATGTTCGCATGGAGACCAGACACTGAGATCTGAAAGCCTTGACCCTGGGGTTCAATTAGATATTTACTTTCAGATGAAGTGAATATATATTATTGTCTAATCTTTTGGCAATCCTAATTTTCAAGCTTGTTTTGACACACACACACACACACACACACACACACACACACACACACACACACACACACACACACACACACACACACACACACACTGGTATACATACGCATGTGATTAGCAATTCCCATTGAGCCTCAGAATCAAAGTAATCATAGGAAATGCAACTTTCATTGGAATTCCCAGCAAAGTGCTCAGATGGACTCAGCCAGGACAAAGATGACAGGAAAAACACCTGGAGAAGAAGAGGTTAATCCGTGTCCTAAAACATATGTGATGCTCCCTGCCAAGCTTTAGGCCAAGGCTAGTTGAGTAGCAGCATCTCAGAACAAAGAGAAAAAGAGCTGTCTGTCTTACTGTGTCTGTCTGTCTGACAGAACCCTGCTTGTATCCCAAATGGCTCCCTATTCCCTGTATAGTGCACATATTGGGCTCTGCTCAGAAGTAGTGCACTATATAGGGTATAGGGTTCCATGTGGCACACAGTCTGTCTGTCTGTTGGTCTGCTAGTCTCACAAAGATCGGGAGAAAACCTGTGGAGGATTTCCCAAGGCCGTTGGGCGTATGACGAAAGCCAGGTTTTTTTTGGACGCGCAAAGATTTGGCTGCACTTGAAGGCGTGCAGTGGGAGCATCAGAGCTGGGGCTGGTCAGTAGTCCCCTTGGCAACTCCATGCAGGATCAGCGGTCTTCCCCTGTGAGCAGGTGGCCATTCGTCAGTGCCAGCAGACAACACCACAGGACTATTGGACTCAAGATGGGAAACCTACTGCATCAGAACCCTCCAATGACCTTGGCATTCCATCACGATCATGGCTGACTGTCTCCTTTGTTTCCCATGTCTCTCTCTTCCTCCTCTGACTTGTCTCTCCTTTGTTCCCATGTCTCTCTCTTCCTCCTCTGACTGTCTCACTCCTTTGTTTTCATGCCAAGCAGGTTGGAAAAGCAATCCAGGTGAAGCTGGTTGAGAGAATGCCAAGAGTGTGCAAAGCTGTCATCAAGGCAAAGGGTGGCTACTTTGAAGAATTTCAAATATAAAATGTACTTTGATTTGTTTAATACTTTTTTGGTTACTACATGATTCCATATATATTTTATAGTTTTGATGTCTTCACTATTATTCTACAATGTGGAAAATAGTTAAAATAAAGAAAAACCCTGGAATGAATAGGCATGTCCAAACTTTTGACTGGTACTGTATATGGGGAACCAGAACGGAGTCAATGTGCAGGGGTACCAGAACCGAGTCGATGTGCACGGGTACCAGGCAATTGAGGTAGTTGTGAAGCAAGTTGACAGCTTTAAGTTCCTTTGGCGTCCACATCACCAACAAACTAACATTGTAGAAGCACATCAAGACAGTCATGAAGAGGGCACAACAAAACCTATTCCCCCTCAGGAGACTGAAAAGATTTGGCATGGGTCCTCAGATCCTCAAAAGGTTCAACAGCTGCACCATCGAGAGCATCCTGACTGGTTGCATCACTGCCTGGTTTGGCAACTGCTCGGCCTCCGACCACAAGGCACTACAGAGTTTTGTGCGTACGGCCCAGTACATCACTGGGCAAAGCTTCCTGCCATCCAGGACCTCAATACCAGGCGGTGTCACAGGAAGGCCCTAAAAATTGTCAAAGACTCCAGCCACTCTAGTCATAGACTGTTCTCTCTGGTACCGCATGGTAAGTGGTACCGGAGGGCCAAGTCTAGGTCCAAGAGGCTTCTAAACAGCTTCTACCCCCCCAAGCCATAAGACTCCTGAACAGCTAATCAAATGGCTACCCGGACTATTCACATTTTATTTGACTTGGGTGGCTGGAGTCTTTGACCCTTTTTTGGGGCCTTCCTCTGACACTGCCTGGTGTAGAGGTCGTGGATAGCAGGGAGATCGGCTCCAGTGATGCACTGGGCCGTACTCACTACCCTCTGTAGCGCCTTGAGGTCAGAGGCGGAGCCGTTGCCGAACCAAGCAGCCGGTCATGATGTTGGTCCACTAAACAAATTGATCGGAACAAATTTGTGAATCACTATGTGAGTAGTTCGATCAATGCACTGTGCTACATTTGGTTACAAACGTCTATATATCTGCATATCCACAACGTCTTTCTTGCTAACAAACAATCAAAGAATATTATAACAATCAAAGACAGTCAAAGACAATTAATGACAGTCAGAACAATAAAAAAACTATCAAAGACAATTAAAGGCAATTAAAGACAATTAAAGACAATGAAAGACAGTCAAAACAATCAAAGACAATCAAAAACAATCAAAGACAATCAAAGACAATTAAAGGCAATTAAAGACAATTAAAGACAATGAAAGACAGTCAAAACAATCAAAGACAATCAAAGACAATTAAAGGCAATTAAAGACAATTAAAGACAATAAAAGACAGTCAAAACAATCAAAGACAATCAAAAACAATTAAAGACAATTAAAGACAGTCAAAACAATCAAAGACAATTCGAAAACAATCAAAGACAATCAAAACAATGAAGGGGGCTAAAAGACATCACATCACCATGACATCACAGGCTACTATCATCATCAGCAGACCTGAAATATCTTGTCTTGGCTGGCTGATTGGCTGAGGTGCGCTATGCTGTCATACCTGTAATCACAGCATATGATTGGATTACAGAGCCGATTGTGGAGCGTTAGGGTAGCTTTCCTAGCATCGCTTAATGTATCAGATCAGAGGGGTATTTATAGTCTGATTGGGGAAGCATGGAGATGCTAATCAGGGTTATAATCAGTGTTAAAGCAGGTCACTTCAGTCTATTTTCAGAAGCATTTTTACCTTCGACTCTTTCCTTTTACAAATCTTAAAGAGGGAGGGAGGAGGAGAGGGAGGGAGGGAGGGAGGAGGCAGTGTGTCCCTGTGCTCCTGTGGTCGAGGTATTAAAGGAGAGAGAGAGAGAGAGAGAGCACGCTGGGTATGTACATAGTCAATGGTAGGCTTCGAGGGGACTCCTATGGTAGGTACACTTATAGCTACTTTATCACTGACCTCAACCCAGAGTCTCTCAGAGCGTCCACAGTCAGCCCACAGAAAACCCCTATCAGATCACAGCTAAATCACAGTCTACTTGAACAGAGCAATAGTCAATCATGAGGCACCAAAGCCAAAGGAACTGAATAATATTAAGAAAGGCTATAGATGGAAGGAAAGTAGTGTGGAAACAATTAGGCAACAACAAATTCAATCACTTTGAGACAACTTCCTGGACAAAACGTTCCACTGTAATAGTGCAGGTGTAAACTTGGCAGTAGAAAATCTAAAACAGTATATTTGAGCCCTCAGCTTCCCTATCAAATCAAAAAATGTCAAACAGACAGAAAACCGACTGTGACTGACCCAAACTTAAGGAAAGCATTGACTATGTACAGACTCAGAGAACATAGCCTTGCTATTGAGCAGAATGACTTTAACTCCTAATTCTTAACTCAATTAGCCACGAAATCCCTAGTTTGAAAGTTACTTTTTTATGGAAGCTGTGTGGCGCCATTTTCCCTACATTTAGCCCCCGTGTGGGACAGCCCCCTTGCAATTTGAGTTTCAGCCAATGAGCTTTCAGCCCCTCGCCATTTGAGTGACAGCTAGCAAGACGCACAGTAGAGCGACAGAGAGAACAATGACATGGTGCATATATCTGCATATTTGTGACGTAGTACGCAATTTTTTTGTGTAACACTTTTTGCTCGGGGGGCAAAAGCAGTACTTCCAGAACTACCTTCTAAAAAAGCAATACTTCCAGAACTAACTTCTAAAAAAGCAATACTTCCAGAACTACCTTCTAAAAAAGCAATACTTCCAGAACTACCTTCTAAAAAAGCAATACTTCCAGAACTACCTTCTAAAAAAGCAATACTTCCAGAACTACCTTCTAAAAAGCAATACTTCCAGAACTACCTTCTAAAAGCAATACTTCCAGAACTACCTTCTAAAAGCAATACTTCCAGAACTACCTTCTAAAAAAGCATTACTTCCAGAACTACCTTCTAAAAAAGCAATACTTCCAGAACTACCTTCTAAAATAAGCAATACTTCCAGAACTAACTTCTAAAAAAGCAATACTTCCAGAACTACCTTCTAAAAAAGCAATACTTCCAGAACTACCTTCTAAAAAAGCAATACTTCCAGAACTACCTTCTAAAAAGCAATACTTCCAGAACTACCTTCTAAAAAGCAATACTTCCAGAACTACCTTCTAAAAAAGCAATACTTCCAGAACTACCTTCTAAAAAAGCAATACTTCCAGAACTACCTTCTAAAAAAGCAATAATTCCAGAACTACCTTCTAAAAAGCAATACTTCCAGAACTACCTTCTAAAAAAGCAATACTTCCAGAACTACCTTCTAAAAAAGCATTACTTCCAGAACTATTTTCTAAAAAAGCAATACTTCCAGAACTACCTTCTAAAAAAGCAATACTTCCAGAACTACCTTCTAAAAAAGCATTACTTCAGAACTATCTTCTAAAAAGCAATACTTCCAGAACTACCTTCTAAAAAAGCAATACTTCCAGAACTACCTTCTAAAAAGCAATACTTCCAGAACTACCTTCTAAAAAAGCAATACTTCCAGAACTACCTTCTAAAAAAGCAATACTTCCAGAACTACCTTCTAAAAGCAATACTTCCAGAACTACCTTCTAAAAAGCAATACTTCCAGAACTACCTTCTAAAAAGCAATACTTCCAGAACTACCTTCTAAAAGCATTACTTCCAGAACTACCTTCTAAAAAAGCAATACTTCCAGAACTACCTTCTAAAAAGCAATACTTCCAGAACTAACTTCTAAAAAGCAATACTTCCAGAACTACCTTCTAAAAGCAATACTTCCAGAACTACCTTCTAAAAGCAATACTTCCAGAACTACCTTCTAAAGCAATACTTCCAGAACTACCTTCTAAAAAGCAATACTTCCAGAACTACCTTCTAAAAAGCAATACTTCCAGAACTACCTTCTAAAAAGCAATACTTCCAGAACTACCTTCTAAAAAAGCAATACTTCCAGAACTACCTTCTAAAAAGCAATAATTCCAGAACTACCTTCTAAAAAGCAATACTTCCAGAACTACCTTCTAAAAAGCAATACTTCCAGAACTACCTTCTAAAAGCATTACTTCCAGAACTATTTTCTAAAAAGCAATACTTCCAGAACTACCTTCTAAAAAGCAATACTTCCAGAACTACCTTCTAAAAGCATTACTTCCAGAACTATCTTCTAAAAAAGCAATACTTCCAGAACTACCTTCTAAAAAAGCATTACTTCCAGAATTACCTTCTAAAAAAGCAATACTTCCAGAACTACCTTCTAAAAAAGCAATACTTCCAGAACTAACTTCTAAAAAAGCAATACTTCCAGAACTACCTTCTAAAAAAGCAATACTTCCAGAACTACCTTCTAAAAAAGCAATACTTCCAGAACTACCTTCTAAAAAGCAATACTTCCGAACTACCTTCTAAAAAGCAATACTTCCAGAACTACCTTCTAAAAAGCAATACTTCCAGAACTACCTTCTAAAAGCAATACTTCCAGAACTACCTTCTAAAAAGCAATACTCCAGAACTACCTTCTAAAAAGCATTACTTCCAGAACTACCTTCTAAAAAAGCAATACTTCCAGAACTACCTTCTAAAAAGCAATACTTCCAGAACTAACTTCTAAAAAGCAATACTTCCAGAACTACCTTCTAAAAAGCAATACTTCCAGAACTACCTTCTAAAAAGCAATACTTCCAGAACTACCTTCTAAAAAGCAATACTTCCAGAACTACCTTCTAAAAAGCAATACTTCCAGAACTACCTTCTAAAAAGCAATACTTCCAGAACTACCTTCTAAAAAGCAATACTTCCAGAACTACCTTCTAAAAAAGCAATAATTCCAGAACTACCTTCTAAAAAGCAATACTTCCAGAACTACCTTCTAAAAAAGCAATACTTCCAGAACTACCTTCTAAAAAAGCATTACTTCCAGAACTATTTTCTAAAAAAGCAATACTTCCAGAACTACCTTCTAAAAAAGCAATACTTCCAGAACTACCTTCTAAAAAGCAATACTTCCAGAACTACCTTCTAAAAAAGCAATACTTCCAGAACTACCTTCTAAAAAAGCAATACTTCCAGAACTACCTTCTAAAAAAGCAATAATTCCAGAACTACCTTCTAAAAGCAATACTTCCAGAACTACCTTCTAAAAGCAATACTTCCAGAACTACCTTCTAAAAAGCATTACTTCCAGAACTATTTTCTAAAAAAGCAATACTTCCAGAACTACCTTCTAAAAAAGCAATACTTCCAGAACTACCTTCTAAAAAAGCATTACTTCCAGAACTATCTTCTAAAAAAGCAATACTTCCAGAACTACCTTCTAAAAAGCATTACTTCCAGAACTACCTTCTAAAAGCAATACTTCCAGAACTACCTTCTAAAAGCAATACTTCCAGAACTAACTTCTAAAAAGCAATACTTCCAGAACTACCTTCTAAAAGCAATACTTCCAGAACTACCTTCTAAAAAGCAATACTTCCAGAACTACCTTCTAAAAAAGCAATACTTCCAGAACTACCTTCTAAAAGTAATACTTCCAGAACTACCTTCTAAAAAGCAATACTTCCAGAACTACCTTCTAAAAAGCAATACTTCCAGAACTACCTTCTAAAAAGCATTACTTCCAGAACTACCTTCTAAAAAGCAATACTTCCAGAACTACCTTCTAAAAAAGCAATACTTCCAGAACTAACTTCTAAAAAGCAATACTTCCAGAACTACCTTCTAAAAAGCAATACTTCCAGAACTACCTTCTAAAAAGCAATACTTCCAGAACTACCTTCTAAAAAGCAATACTTCCAGAACTACCTTCTAAAAAGCAATACTTCCAGAACTACCTTCTAAAAAGCAATACTTCCAGAACTACCTTCTAAAAAAGCAATACTTCCAGAACTACCTTCTAAAAAAGCAATAATTCCAGAACTACCTTCTAAAAGCAATACTTCCAGAACTACCTTCTAAAAAGCAATACTTCCAGAACTACCTTCTAAAAGCATTACTTCCAGAACTATTTTCTAAAAAGCAATACTTCCAGAACTACCTTCTAAAAAGCAATACTTCCAGAACTACCTTCTAAAAAGCATTACTTCCAGAACTATCTTCTAAAAGCAATACTTCCAGAACTACCTTCTAAAAAGCAATACTTCCAGAACTACCTTCTAAAAAAGCAATACTTCCAGAACTACCTTCTAAAAGCAATACTTCCAGAACTACCTTCTAAAAAGCAATACTTCCAGAACTACCTTCTAAAAAGCAATACTTCCAGAACTACCTTCTAAAAAAGCAATACTTCCAGAACTACCTTCTAAAAGCAATACTTCCAGAACTACCTTCTAAAAAGCAATACTTCCAGAACTACCTTCTAAAAAAGCATTACTTCCAGAACTACCTTCTAAAAAAGCAATACTTCCAGAACTACCTTCTAAAAAAGCAATACTTCCAGAACTAACTTCTAAAAAAGCAATACTTCCAGAACTACCTTCTAAAAGCAATACTTCCAGAACTACCTTCTAAAAGCAATACTTCCAGAACTACCTTCTAAAAGCAATACTTCCAGAACTACCTTCTAAAAGCAATACTTCCAGAACTACCTTCTAAAAAGCAATACTTCCAGAACTACCTTCTAAAAAGCAATACTTCCAGAACTACCTTCTAAAAGCAATAATTCCAGAACTACCTTCTAAAAAGCAATACTTCCAGAACTACCTTCTAAAAAAGCAATACTTCCAGAACTACCTTCTAAAAAAGCATTACTTCCAGAACTATTTTCTAAAAAAGCAATACTTCCACAACTACCTTCTAAAAAAGCAATACTTCCAGAACTACCTTCTAAAAAAGCATTACTTCCAGAACTATCTTCTAAAAAAGCAATACTTCCAGAACTACCTTCTAAAAAAGCAATACTTCCAGAACTACCTTCTAAAAAAGCAATACTTCCAGAACTACCTTCTAAAAAAGCAATACTTCCAGAACTACCTTCTAAAAAAGCAATACTTCTAGAACTACCTTCTAAAAAGCAATACTTCCAGCAAACTACCTACTACCTTAGTAAATATCCCCTGGGCACAAACTGGTTTAATCAATGTAACTATTGTTTTGAGGATATATTTTCAACCACACAATTATGTAATCATGGTAAACAATGTTCAACGTAGACAAACCCTATATACATTAAATTTTTTATTTGTACCTTTGAAACAATGTCATATTTTCAACATTAAATCCACTACGAGAAGAAATACAAGAAGCTGGGCAGCACCTCCTACTGGAGAGTTTGTCTATTTGGTCTCCTATCCAGAGTTTCAACAAAGGTCAGCACCTGCTGAGATGTTGTGTCACTGGCCTACACACAATACCCCATAATGTCAAAGTGGAATTATGCTTTTCAAAATTGTTGACAAATTAATTTAAAAATGAAAAGCTGAAATGTCTTGAGTCTCTTTTGTTATGGCAATTCTAAATAAGGTCAGGAAAAATCATTATCTGTAAGGTCCCTCAGTCAAGCAGTGAATTTCAAACACAGATTCCGTCAACCACAAAGACCAGGGAGGTTTTTTCCAATGCCTCGCAAAGACGGTAGATGGGTACACTTTAAAAAAAAGCAGACGTTGAATATCCCTTTGAGCATGGTGAAGTTATTAATTACACTTTGGATGGTGAATCAATACACAAGGACAAGGAGCGGTGAGTTGTTTTTTTTAGGATAGAAAGAAAAGGAATAGAGCGAAGCACAGGCAACATTTTTTTAGAAAAACCTGGTTCAGTCTGCTTTCCAACAGACACTGGGAGACAAATTCACCATTCATCAGGACAATAACCTAAAACACAAAGCCAAATGTACCCTCAAGACGACATTGAATGTTCTTGAATGACTAGTTACAGTTTGGACTTGAATGGCTAGACTATGGCTAGACTTGAACATGGCTGTCTAGCAATGATCAACATCCAACTTGAAAGAGGTTGAAGAATTTTAAAAATAATAATCTGAAAATATCTTACAATCCAGTTGTGCAAAGCTCTTATTTAGAGATTTACCCAAAAGAGACTCAGCTGTAATCGACTGCCAAAGGTGATTCTAACATGTATTGACTCAGGGGGGTGAATACTTATCTAATCAACATATATTAGTGGTTAATTTGTCATAATTCTTTTTTAATTACAAAATGTTAGGATTTTTTTCGTCCACGTTGACTTTTCAGAGTATTTTGTGTAGATCCATCGTTGACAGAAAATGACAATGAAATCCATTTCAATCCCACTTTTTTAACACATCACCGTGGAAACAGTCAAGGGGTTGTCAATACTTTCTGAAGGCCCTGTAGGCTTACAGTTTCAAGCTTTGGTTGATGTCAAATGATTTCAAGTTAATTCCAGTGTTTCAAACTTGTAAACTAGACTGTAAACAAACCCCATGCAACCTTGTTTACAAATTCAAACACTGGAATGTGAGATGTAATCTACACCTCGATTAGGCTGATACAAAATCCTCATTATTTAGTTTAATGATTTTCAATTTGAGTGTTGTTATTTCTATAAAGCCTACACTTTCTCGTTCTGAACTTCCAACACGAGTGGGATGGGTCTTGCTTTTTGTCAATGACCCCACGATGAGCATCCACCGACCGGTGTGGCTTTGTGACAATGACCCCACGTTGAGCATCCACAGACCGGTGTGGCTTTGTGACAATGACCCCACGTTGAGCATCCACCGACCGGTGTGGCTTTGTGACAATGACCCCACGTTGAGCATCCACAGACCGGTGTGGCTTTGTGACAATGACCCCACGTTGAGCATCCACCGACCGGTGTGGCTTTGTGACAATGACCCCACGTTGAGCATCCACAGACCGGTGTGGCTTTGTGACAATGACCCCACGTTGAGCATCCACCGACCGGGTGTGGCTTTGTGACAATGACCCCACGTTGAGCATCCACCGACCGGTGTGGCTTTGTGACAATGACCCCACGTTGAGCATCCACCGACCGGTGTGGCTTTGTGACAATGACCCCACGTTGAGCATCCTCTCTGATGTAGTTACACGTTCAGCTTCGCCTGGTGTCAGCTATCGCTGGTTAACGCTTGATCTGACCTTTGTTGTGCTTTCAATGGTTTTGAAACGGTTGAAACCGCAGTGATAACACATGATGATGACAACTGCACCCCAAAAAAATTTACATCGTTTTTTTATTTTTATTGGACATTTGGACACATGCTTTTAGATGGTTGAAAACATAGTGATAAAACACCTTTTGGAATTCAAGAGACTTCCCGATGTATTTTTTGAGAGGGTGAACAAAGAGGGCGAAATCTCATTGATCAACATCTCAACCAAATATTACACAAGTTTCCACGTTGAAATTACCTAGTGTGCCCAGTGGGTATATCCTTAATTAGCATGGTAGACACAGGCGCACACACACACACACACAGCGTGATGGACAGCACACACACACACACAGCGTGATGGACAGCACACACACACACTGCGTGATGGACAGCACACACACACACAGCGTGATGGACAGCACACACACACAGCGTGATGGACAGCACAGCGTGATGGACAGCACACACACACACTGCGTGATGGACAGCACACGCACACAGCGTGATGGACAGCACACACACACAGCGTGATGGACAGCACACACACACACAGCGTGATGGACAGCAGGGGCGGCAGGTAGCCTAGTGGTTAGAGTGTTGGACTTGTAACTGGAGGGTTGCCAGTTCAAATCCCCGAGCTGACAAGGTAAAACTCTGTCGTTCTGCCCCTGAAGTTAACCCACTGTTCCCCAGGTGCTGAAGTTGTGGATGTCGATTAAGGCAGCCCCCCGCAATGCGGAATACACATTTCAGTTGAAGGCATTCGGTTGTACAACTGACTAATGATGGTGACTTTGAGCACACACACACACACACACTGTGTGATGGACAACACACAGCCTGATGGACAGCAAACACACATCGTGATGGACAGCACACACACACACAGCACAATGGACAGCACACACACACATTGTGATGGACAGCACACACACAGTGTGATAGAAAGCCCATGAGGGAACCACTGATAATGACTAGTCTAATGGATGAACCAGGAGGAAAAATGACATGTCTGATCCACAGATCTTTAGTTTACAATGATCTCCACCCTGAGTGATGACTCTGCAGACCAGAGCTATAATCTAACAGGCTGGCTGGGAGCCCAGGTATCTCTGTCTCTAAGGCATGGCTGTATGAATCTCTGTCTGTAAGGCTGTATCATGGCTGTATGCATCTCTGTCTCTAAGGCTGTATCATGGCTGTATGAATCTCTGTCTCTAAGGCTGTATCATGGCTGTATGAAGCTGTGTCATGGCTGTATGAATCTCTGTCTGTAAGGCTGTATCATGGCTGTATGCATCTCTGTCTCTAAGGCTGTATCATGGCTGTATGAATCTCTGTCTCTAAGGCTGTATCATGGCTGTATGAAGCTGTGTCATGGCTGTATGAATCTCTGTCTGTAAGGCTGTATCATGGCTGTATGCATCTCTGTCTGTAAGGCTGTATCATGGCTGTATGAATCTCTGTCTCTAAGGCTGTATCATGGCTGTATGAATCTCTGCCTCTAAGGCTGTATCATGGCTGTATGCATCTCTGTCTCTAAGGCTGTATCATGGTTGTATGAATCTCTGCCTCTAAGGCTGTATCATGGCTGTATGAATATCTGCCTCTAAGGCTGTATCATGGCTGTATGAATCTCTGCCTCTAAGGCTGTATCATGGCTGTTCAGAGTATCCTCATGAAGAATGGCCTTTCAATTTGTCTTTCTGTGATTCCTTGCATCTCCTCACCCTCTTTCCAGTCTTATTGGAGGAAAAGGTACAGGGTCCCTCCCCTCTGACCTTTTCCTCCAATGCATTTTGAGGAAGAGAAGATGCCAGGAATCAAGGAAAGATGAATTGAGAAAGAGCCCAGGTGGGCTCCCTCTACGACCATAGACCCAACCATAAAATAGATCATCCCACTAAGGCCTTTGAGCCTATGCAATAAAGCCTAGCCCTATAAAGAATGGTTATGGCCATCACAGCTGACAACATGGTCCGCTAGGGTTCAAAAAGACAGAAGGGGCAATAAGTACAGTGTGACGGATATAGAGCTCGCCAGCTTGTTGTCCCTCCAAAAAAAAAAAAAAAGACGTAAGTCAGTTAGCATTTTCTACCTCTGGTTCGTTGGGCATTCCTATGGGGGAAATGAATGGGGACAAGAATGGGATACACGCCAATACAGGCTTAGGAGATCGTGTACGTGTTGTTCTATGAGTTAATATCATGGACCATCCAGTCCCATCTTTCAGCTCCACTCAACCCCTCCCATCTATCTCTGAACACCATCCAGTCCCATCCTTCAGCCTCCACTCAACCCCTCCCATCTATCTCTGAACACCATCCAGTCCCATCCTTCAGCCTCCACTCAACCCCTCCCATCTATCTCTGAACACCATCCAGTCCCATCCTTCAGCCTCCACTCAACCCCTCCCATCTATCTCTGAACACCATCCAGTCCCATCCTTCAGCCTCCACTCAACCCCTCCCATCTATCTCTGAACACCATCCAGTCCCATCCTTCAGCCTCCACTCAACCCCTCCCATCTATCTCTGAACACCATCCAGTCCCATCCTTCAGCCTCCACTCAACCCCTCCCATCTATCTCTGAACACCATCCAGTCCCATCCTTCAGCCTCCACTCAACCCCTCCCATCTATCTCTGAACACCATCCAGTCCCATCCTTCAGCCTCCACTCAACCCCTCCCATCTATCTCTGAACACCATCCAGTCCCATCCTTCAGCCTCCATTCAACCCCTCCCATCTATCTCTGAACACCATCCAGTCCCATCCTTCAGCCTCCACTCAACCCCTCCCATCTATCTCTGAACACCATCCAGTCCCATCCTTCAGCCTCCACTCAACCCCTCCCATCTATCTCTGAACACCTTCCAGTCCCATCCTTCAGCCTCCACTCAACCCCTCCCATCTATCTCTGAACACCATCCAGTCCCATCCTTCAGCCTCCACTCAACCCCTCCCATCTATCTCTGAACACCTTCCAGTCCCATCCTTCAGCCTCCACTCAACCCCTCCCATCTATCTCTGAACACCATCCAGTCCCATCCTTCAGCCTCCATTCAACCCCTCCCATCTATCTCTGAACACCATCCAGTTTGATTTCTATTTGCCATATATTTTTCAAATGTGTTGTGATGTTTCACAAAAGTTCTGAACCATTCCATTCTCATAGTTTCTTCAGATCGTTAATTCAAGATATAATTTTTTTTTGCTAAGAGTATTATAATATTATTGATCGATTGACTCTTCAAGTCACCCAGCAGTGCTATTTGCAGAGTTAGCTCCAGGTCTTTAAGCCATTCCTGAACCTGCCACCAACAACAAGCTGCATACAGACAGCACCAAAACAAATGATCCAATGATTCTGTCTGTTCACAGCAAAATCTGCAGAGCTGGGATGGTTGTATCCCCCATATATATATATATATATATATATATGTAACATTCTATTGGTTGCAAGAATTTTGTATAATAATTTAAATTGAAAAACTTGAAGGTTTGAATCCGGCATTGTTTTGTTTTCATAAACCATGTGCCATGGAATTTTGTAATTTTTTTTACCTTTATTTAACTAGGCAAGCCAGTTAAGAACACATTTTTATTTTCATTGACTGCTTAGGAACAGGTGGGTTAACTGCCTTGTTCAGGGGCAGAACGACAGATTTTTACCTTGTCAGCTCAAGGATTCGATCTTGCAAACTTACCGTTACTAGTCCAACTCTCTAACCACTAGGCTACCTGCCTCTAAACACTAGGCTACCTGCCTTTAACCACTAGGCTACCTGCCTCTAACCACTAGGCTACCTGCCTCTAACCACTAAGCTACCTGCCTCTAACCACTAGGCTACCAGCCTCTAACCACTAGGCTACCTGCCTCTAACCACTAAGCTACCTGCCTCTAACCACTAGGCTACCTGCCTCTAACCACTAGGCTACCTGCCTCTAACCACTAGGCTACCTGCCTCCAACCACCAGGCTACCTGCCTCTAACCACCAGGCTACCTGCCTCTAACCACCAGGCTACCTGCCTCTAACCATTAGGCTACCTGCCTCTAACCACTAGGCTACCTGCCTCTAACCACTAGGCTACCTTCCTCTAACCACTAGGCTACCTGCCTCTAACCACTAAGCTACCTGCCTCTAACCACTAGGCTACCTGCCTCTAACCACTAGGCTACCTGCCTCTAACCACTAGGCTACCTGCCTCTAACCACTAGTCTACCTGCCTCTAACCACTAGGCTACCTTCCTCTAACCACTAGGCTACCTGCCTCTAACCACTAAGCTACCTGCCTCTAACCACTAGTCTACCTGCCTCTAACCACTAGTCTACCTTCCTCTAACCACTAGGCTACCTGCCTCTAACCACTAAGCTACCTGCCTCTAACCACTAGGCTACCTGCCTCTAACCACTAGGCTACCTGCCTCTAACCACTAGTCTACCTGCCTCTAACCACTAGGCTACCTGCCTCTAACCACTAGGCTACCTGCCTCTAACCACTAGGCTACCTGCCTCTAACCACTAGTCTACCTGCCTCTAACCACTAGGCTACCTTCCTCTAACCACTAGGCTACCTGCCTCTAACCACTAAGCTACCTGCCTCTAACCACTAGTCTACCTGCCTCTAACCACTAGGCTACCTTCCTCTAACCACTAGCCTACCTGCCTCTAACCACCAGGCTACCTGCCTCTAACCACCAGGCCACCTGCCTCTAACCACCAGTCTACCTGCCTCTAACCACCAGGCTACCTGCCTCTAACCACTAGGCTACCTGCCTCTAACCACTAGGCTACCTGCCTCTAACCACTAGTCTACCTGCCTCTAACCACTAGGCTACCTGCCTCTAACCACTAGGCTACCTGCCTCTAACCACTAGGCTACCTGCCTCAGCCACCAGGCTACCTGCCTCTAACCACCAGGCTACCTGCCTCTAACCACTAGGCTACCTTCCTCTAACCACCAGGCTACCTGCCTCTAACCACCAGGCTACCTGCCTCTAACCACCAGGCTACCTGCCTCTAGCCACTAGGCTACCTGCCTCTAACCACTAGGCTACCTGCCTCTAACCACTAGGCTACCTTCCTCTAACCACTAGGCTACCTGCCTCTAACCACTAGGCTACCTGCCTCTAACCACTAGGCTACCTGCCTCTAGCCACTAGGCTACCTGCCTCTAACCACTAGGCTACCTGCCTCTAGCCACTAGGCTACCTGCCTCTAACCACTAGGCTACCTGCCTCTAACCACTAGGCTACCTGCCTCTAACCACTAGGCTACCTGCCTCCAACCACTAGGCCACCTGCCGCCCCACAAATCAGTATGTTTAAAATCTCTTCCCAACTATGGCGCAGCTGTTAATTTTTTGATCCTTCAATTAAACTGGTATACTTTTTTATTTATCACAATTTTCTTTAACCAATTTTGTTCTTTAATGCCGGGTCAACACACCAGTTCCTTACCTTCTCCCCCTTCCACTTGCCTCTTCCATTTTTGTGGTAATTCGGCAATTAGTTGGTTGTCATTTGGGGCAGAGCAGACGTTTCCATATATTTCTGTTAGCTGCATGTGTGACATAACTCCACCAGTCCTATTTATTAATTAGTAGATAAAATGTTTTTGGTAATATTTGTTTTAAAAACGAGTGATATTTTGGAGATGATTTCATTTTCAAATAACCGAACGTGAGAGGTTGCAATCTGAATAAAGGGAAAAAGGCCATTCTTGAACACGGGGTGAGACATTTTCACTAATCTGCTAGAGAATCAGTTTGGGTTTAAGCATAGCTTTTGTATGTCTGAAGCCTTTAGTGAGAGGTCCAATTCTTTAATATGTAATAATGTCTGCCCCCGAGTTCATTTCCATTATATAAATACGCCTTTTTCATTGTGTCTTGCTTGCCATTCCAAAACAGGGATAGGACTAAAGAGTTAATCTGGGTAAACTGGGATAGGACTAAAGAGTTAATCTGGGTAAACTGGGATAGGACTAAAGAGTTAATCTCAGTGTTTTTTCCACAAATAGACAAGATATTTGCACTGTGACTGAGTAAACCTTCAATTGTTCTCCAATGCTAAAATCTCCCCCATCCCAAATTAGGTTGTCATCCCAATGACTGGCAGACCACCCCTGTCCACCTGGATCCTAGGGCCTATGAGAAAAGCTTTCTGCTTACCAGAAAGTGCAGTTAGTGCCTACAAAATTACCCCATTACTATTGCTCTCTATTGCAGTGGATGTTATTTACCTCTGTGGAGAAGGCATGTCTACCAGCATCCCAAATGGCACCATATTCCCTCTGTAGTGCACTGCTTTTGACCAGGGAGCCCAAGGAACCATATTTCCTATAGAGTGCACTGCTTTTGACCAAGGGGCCTATGGAACCATATTCCCTATATAGTGCACTACTTTTGACCAAGGGCCTATGTGCCATTTGGGACACATTCTGTGTATTCAGGGCTTTATACTTGACCTACAGCATCACTAGCATTTCTAAAACCTGTTTAGTGGAACAAGTCTTTGTCCAATAAAATTAAATAATTTGTGTGGATACTAGGAGGATGTGTGCTAGTGACTCGGGACTGCTGCCATACAGAACCGTGGCTACATGTATATGGATCTTTCAAGAACCCTTCTATCTCTCTCTCTCTCTCTCTCTCTCTCTCTCTCTCTCTCTCTCTCTCTCTCTCTCTCTCTCTCTCTCTCGCTCTCTCTCTCTCTCGCTCTCTCTCTCTCTCTCTCTCAAAATACACGTGAACTCTAAAGAAACATCTTTGTCTAGCTCCTTCACAGACAGACACCTGAGCCTGCCAAATGAGGGTACTTTACAAGTGAACAGCCCTCTGCCTGAAAAGGTTTTCAATGGGTTCAAGAGAGAGAAAGTTCCCTCCTTTTCTATTCTCTGGGCCTTTGTCCTCCTGTACTCTTACATGGGCTGGTACTCTGTTGCCTGAATCTAGCACCACCAGGCTCCACCACCTGGCTGTACTTCAGTCTCAACAGGCAGCCTGAGCCTAGCAGAGGTCCCTAGCACCACCAGGCTCCACCAGCCCCTCTTATTGCCTGGGCCTGGCTGTACTTCCGTCTCAACAGGCAGCCTGAGCCTAGCAGAGGTCCCTAGCACCACCAGGCTCCACCAGCCCCTCTAATTGCCTGGACCTGGCTGTACTTCCGTCTCAACAGGCAGCCTGAGCCTAGCAGAGGTCCCTAGCACCACCAGGCTCCACCAGCCCCTCTAATTGCCTGGACCTGGCTGTACTTCCGTCTCAACAGTCAGCCTGAGCCTAGCAGAGGTCCCTAGCACCACCAGGCTCCACCAGCCTCTCTGTGGCCTAGCTGTACTCCTCTCCCTCTCCACCTCCTATTCCTGTCCATCAGTACTTACTCTAGTCTCAGCAGGCAGTCTGTACCCAGAATGGGCCCTCGTTACCCACCAAATGTATCCTCGATAAACTGTATTCCTCTGTGCTCCTATTCCCTGGGCCATGTATTCCAGTCTGTTGCTTTTGCCTTGTCCTCTTCTCCCTCCACATTCATTCCCTGGGCCCTCCTGTCTGTTCCCAGCTGTACTCTAGTCTCAGCAGGCAGCCAGCACCCAGCAGGGGCCCTCCCTACCACCAGTCTCATCAGGCTCATCCAGCCTCTCCTCCTAGCCATTGATAGACGACGCCTGTCACACAGACTCTGATTGATTATTGATCAATCAGCTCCTCCTTCCCATGTGGATATGCACAGTCATTTCTTTGTCAGACTCAACAAAAAGACTGTCTTGCATTGCCAGGCTGCAGATAGTAGCCAGCCAGTCAGTCAGCCAGCCAGTGAGCCTGTCAGCCAGTCAGCCACGTGAGCAATCTATTCCCAGGAGAAGGGGATGGGGTTTCGGGTGGGGAGGGGGTTGGATGCACTGCCTCAATTCCTTATTGCTGTGCCATGTGCAGTAACTGTACTGGAACCGTTTTGGGACTGTGCTCAAATCAAATCAAATGGTAAAAAAATTATCAAATGAGGAATAAATAAATAAATAAGTAACGATAACTTGGCTATAGCTGTGGGGAACCAGTACCGAGTCAATGTGCAGGGGTACAAGGCAATTGAGGTAGCTATGTACATACAGGTAAGGGTAAAGTGACTAGGTAGCAGGATAGATAACAAACAGCAAACAGCAGCGTATGTGATTGAGTCAAAAGAGTTCATGTAAAAAGGGTCAAAATGCAGTTAGGGCCTTCCTCTGACACCGCCTGGTATAGAGGTCCTGGATGGCAGGGAGCTCGGCCCCAAATATGTACTGGGCCTTCCTCTGACACCGCCTGGTATAGAGGTCCTGGATGGCAGGGAGCTCGGCCCCAGTGATGTACTGAGCCTTCTTCTGACACCGCCTGGTATAGAGGTCCTGGATGGCAGGGAGCTCGGCCCCAGTGATGTACTGGGCCTTCCTCTGACACCGCCTGGTATAGAGGTCCTGGATGGCAGGGAGCTCGGCCCCAGTGGTGTACTGGGCCGTAAGCACTACCCTCTGTTGCGCCTTGTGGTCGGAGGCCGAGCAGTTGCCATACCAGGCAGTGATGCAACCAGTCAGGATGCTCTCGATGGTGCAGCTGTAGAACCTTTTGAGGATCTGAGGGCCCATGCCAAATCTTTTCAGTCTCCTGAGGGGGAAGAGGCGTTCTCGTGCCTTCTTCACGACTGTGTTGGTGTGTGTGGACCATGTTAATTCCTTAGCGATGTCAACACCAAGGAACTGGAAGCTTTCGACCCGCTCCACTAAAGCCCCAATGTGACTAGTCCAGCACCATGGGTATCCCTACAGTAGTCCAGCACCATGGGTACCCCTACAGTAGTCCAGCACCATGGGTATCCCTATAGTAGTCCAGCACCATGGGTACCCCTATAGTAGTCCAGCACCATGGGTATCCCTACAGTAGTTTAGCACCATGGGTACCCCTACAGTAGTCCAGCACCATGGGTATCCCTACAGTAGTCCAGCACCATGGGTACCCCTACGGTAGTCCAGCACCATGGGTACCCCTACAGTAGTCCAGCACCATGGGTACCCCTACGGTAGTCCAGCACCATGGGTACCCCTACGGTAGTCCAGCACCATGGGTACCCCTACAGTAGTCCAGCACCATGGGTACCCCTACGGTAGTCCAGCACCATGGGTACCCCTACAGTAGTCCAGCACCATGGGTATCCCTACAGTAGTCCAGCACCATGGGTATCCCTACAGTAGTCCAGCACCATGGGTATCCCTACAGTAGTCCAGCACCATGGGTACCCCTACAGTAGTCCAGCACCATGGGTATCCCTACAGTAGTTTAGCACCATGGGTATCCCTACAGTAGTCCAGCACCATGGGTATCCCTACAGTAGTCCAGCACCATGGGTATCCCTACAGTAGTTTAGCACCATGGGTATCCCTACAGTAGTCCAGCACCATGGGTATCCCTACAGTAGTCCAGCACCATGGGTATCCCTACAGTAGTCCAGCACCATGGGTATCCCTACAGTAGTCCAGCACCATGGGTACCCCTACAGTAGTCCAGCACCATGGGTATCCCTACAGTAGTTTAGCACCATGGGTATCCCTACAGTAGTCCAGCACCATGGGTATCCCTACAGTAGTCCAGCACCATGGGTATCCCTACAGTAGTCCAGCACCATGGGTATCCCTACAGTAGTCCAGCACCATGGGTACCCCTACAGTAGTCCAGCACCATGGGTATCCCTACAGTAGTCCAGCACCATGGGTATCCCTACAGTAGTCCAGCACCATGGGTACCCCTATAGTAGTCCAGCACCATGGGTATCCCTACAGTAGTTTAGCACCATGGGTATCCCTACAGTAGTCCAGCACCATGGGTATCCCTACAGTAGTCCAGCACCATGGGTACCCCTACGGTAGTCCAGCACCATGGGTATCCCTACAGTAGTCCAGCACCATGGGTAACCCTACAGTAGTCCAGCACCATGGGTATCCCTACAGTAGTCCAGCACCATGGGTACCCCTATAGTAGTCCAGCACCATGGGTATCCCTAGAGTAGTTTAGCACCATGGGTATCCCTACAGTAGTCCAGCACCATGGGTATCCCTACAGTAGTCCAGCACCATGGGTACCCCTACGGTAGTCCAGCACCATTGGTACCCCTACAGTAGTCCAGCACCATGGGTACCCCTACAGTAGTCCAGCACCATGGGTATCCCTACAGTAGTCCAGCACCATGGGTACCCCTACAGTAGTCCAGCACCATGGGTATCCCTACAGTAGTCCAGCACCATGGGTACCCCTATAGTAGTCCAGCACCATGGGTATCCCTACAGTAGTCCAGCACCATGGGTATCCCTACAGTAGTCCAGCACCATGGGTACCCCTACAGTAGTCCAGCACCATGGGTATCCCTACAGTAGTCCAGCACCATGGGTATCCCTACAGTAGTCCAGCACCATGGGTACCCCTACAGTAGTCCAGCACCATGGGTACCCCTACAGTAGTCCAGCACCATGGGTACCCCTATAGTAGTCCAGCACCATGGGTACCCCTATAGTAGTCCAGCACCATGGGTACCCCTACAGTAGTCCAGCACCATGGGTACCCCTATAGTAGTCCAGCACCATGGGTACCCCTACAGTAGTCCAGCACCATGGGTACCCCTATAGTAGTCCAGCACCATGGGTATCCCTACAGTAGTCCAGCACCATGGGTACCCCTACGGTAGTCCAGCACCATGGGTATCCCTACAGTAGTCCAGCACCATGGGTACCCCTACAGTAGTTCAGCACCATGGGTACCCCTACAGTAGTCCAGCACCATGGGTACCCCTACAGTAGTCCAGCACCATGGGTACCCCTACAGTAGTCCAGCACCATGGGTATCCCTACAGTAGTCCAGCACCATGGGTACCCTACAGTAGTCCAGCACCATGGGTATCCCTACAGTAGTCCAGCACCATGGGTACCCCTACAGTAGTCCAGCACCATGGGTACCCCTACAGTAGTCCAGCACCATGGGTACCCTACAGTAGTCCAGCACCATGGGTATCCCTACAGTAGTCCAGCACCATGGGTATCCCTACAGTAGTCCAGCACCATGGGTACCCCTACAGTAGTCCAGCACCATGGGTATCCCTACAGTAGTCCAGCACCATGGGTATCCCTACAGTAGTCCAGCACCATGGGTACCCCTACAGTAGTCCAGCACCATGGGTACCCTACAGTAGTCCAGCACCATGGGTACCCTACAGTAGTCCAGCACCATGGGTATCCCTACGGTAGTCCAGCACCATGGGTACCCCTACAGTAGTCCAGCACCATGGGTACCCCTACAGTAGTCCAGCACCATGGGTATCCCTACAGTAGTCCAGCACCATGGGTATCCCTACAGTAGTCCAGCACCATGGGTATCCCTACAGTAGTCCAGCACCATGGGTATCCCTACAGTAGTCCAGCACCATGGGTATCCCTACAGTAGTCCAGCACCATGGGTACCCCTACAGTAGTCCAGCACCATGGGTACCCCTACTGTAGTCCAGCACCATGGGTACCCCTACAGTAGTCCAGCACCATGGGTACCCCTACAGTAGTCCAGCACCATGGGTACCCCTACAGTAGTCCAGCACCATGGGTACCCCTACAGTAGTCCAGCACCATGGGTATCCCTACAGTAGTCCAGCACCATGGGTATCCCTACAGTAGTCCAGCACCATGGGTACCCCTACAGTAGTCCAGCACCATGGGTACCCTACAGTAGTCCAGCACCATGGGTATCCCTACAGTAGTCCAGCACCATGGGTATCCCTACAGTAGTCCAGCACCATGGGTATCCCTACAGTAGTCCAGCACCATGGGTATCCCTACAGTAGTCCAGCACCATGGGTACCCTACAGTAGTCCAGCACCATGGGTACCCCTACTGTAGTCCAGCACCATGGGTACCCTACAGTAGTCCAGCACCATGGGTATCCCTACAGTAGTCCAGCACCATGGGTATCCCTACAGTAGTCCAGCACCATGGGTATCCCTACAGTAGTCCAGCACCATGGGTACCCTACAGTAGTCCAGCACCATGGGTACCCTACAGTAGTCCAGCACCATGGGTACCCCTACAGTAGTCCAGCACCATGGGTACCCCTACAGTAGTCCAGCACCATGGGTACCCCTACAGTAGTCCAGCACCATGGGTATCCCTACAGTAGTCCAGCACCATGGGTATCCCTACAGTAGTCCAGCACCATGGGTACCCCTACAGTAGTCCAGCACCATGGGTACCCCTACAGTAGTCCAGCACCATGGGTATCCCTACAGTAGTCCAGCACCATGGGTATCCCTACAGTAGTCCAGCACCATGGGTACCCCTACAGTAGTCCAGCACCATGGGTACCCCTACAGTTAACACACACAACTTTTCCCACTGAAACCACAAATAATTTTGTCTCATGCTCTGCTGAAGACTTCTCACATCTAGAAATCGCCCTCATTCACACTGCTGCAACATGACCATAAGATTGGCACCTAAAACACTGTAACTGGTTTGGGACAAAAGCTCTCAAGGGATAACTGACACATCCTAAGTTGACTTTATCGGGTAAAGACTCTGCATCAAAACTCAGCAGGAAAAACAGTGTCTTCTCTGTTTAGGCGCCTATCCTAGCAAGAGATAGAAGATAGAAGATGCATATTGTTTATTCTAGCGGGGGGGAGAGCTCGACTAGTGAATTAAAACTGTTAAATGAAAAGTAGCTTAGTTAATATGAAGTGGATAAAGTAGCCGGCTGAAAATAAGTCTGTATCTGATTAGCCGACGGCCGGCGCTAATGGAAAACACTGACCATGTATGATACTCCTCTCCTCCTACAATACACATCCATATGTGGCTAGCCCTGGCTACTCTCTCCCTATAATATACATCCATATGTGGCTAGCCCTGGCTACTCTCTCCCTATAATATACATCCATATGTGGCTAGCCCTGGCTACTCTCTCCCTATAATATACATCCATATGTGGCTAGCCCTGGCTACTCTCTCCCTACAATATACATCCATATGTGGCTAACCCTGGCTACTCTCTCCCTATAATATACATCCATATGTGGCTAGCCCTGGCTACTCTCTCCCTATAATACACATCCATATGTGGCTAGCCCTGGCTACTCTCTCCCTACAATATACATCCATATGTGGCTAGCCCTGGCTACTCTCTCCCTACAATATACATCCATATGTGGCTAGCCCTGGCTACTCTCTCCCTACAATACACATCCATATGTGGCTAGCCCTGGCTACTCTCTCCCTATAATATACATCCATATGTGGCTAGCCCTGGCTACTCTCTCCCTACAATACACATCCATATGTGGCTAGCCCTGGCTACTCTCTCCCTATAATACACATCCATATGTGGCTAGCCCTGGCTACTCTCTCCCTATAATATACATCCATATGTGGCTAGCCCTGGCTACTCTCTCCCTATAATATACATCCATATGTGGCTAGCCCTGGCTACTCTCTCCCTACAATATACATCCATATGTGGCTAGCCCTGGCTACTCTCTCCCTATAATATACATCCATATGTGGCTAGCCCTGGCTACTCTCTCCCTATAATATACATCCATATGTGGCTAGCCCTGGCTACTCTCTCCCTACAATATACATCCATATGTGGCTAGCCCTGGCTCCTGCCCACATGCTCACTACCAAACAGTCAACATCCCCTCTTCCTCTCCCCAGTCTCCCCCAGTCAAAGTGCCCCTCCTGCTGGAAAACAAAAACCAGCCCTCCCTCCTCTGTGCTGGGGAGAGAAAAGCCTACAGTACCCCTCCTGTTGTGGTGTGGGCAGAGGAAAGCCTGCTACCAGGTTTGACCCCCAGGGAAGGGCAGAGGAAAGCCTGCTAGCTTCCAAACAGCTGCAGATCAACCTTCACACCTCACAGAGTGCCACTTCCAGCTAGCCCACATCCACACACACACACACACAATCACACACACTCCTCAAACACGGACCCCTTCCACAGCAAACTGGAATATTCCATCATAATTCCGGCTTTCAGTGAAGTGCTAAGAGAGAAACCAGCCATCCAAGGAGCTGGGGGGAGACTGGGCTGTGTGTGTCCTGTAGCTCAACACCCTAGCCAGCCAGCCAGCCAGCCAGCCACCCAGGGAGCCAAGGGGAGACTGGGCTGTGTGTGTCCTGTAGCTCAACACCCTAGCCAGCCAGCCAGCCACCCAGGGAGCCAGGGGGAGACTGGGCTGTGTGTGTCCTGTAGCTCAACACCCTAGCCAGCCAGCCAACCACCCAGGGAGCCAAGGGGAGACTGGGCTGTGTGTGTCCTGTAGCTCAACACCCTATCCAGCCAGCCAGCCACCCACCCAGGGAGCCAGGGAGAAACTGGGCTGTGTGTGTCCTGCAGCTCAACACCCTAGCCAGCCAGCCAGCCACCCAGGGAGCCAGGGGGAGACTGGGCTGTGTGTGTCTTGCAGCTCAACACCCTAGCCAGCCAACCAACATCACAGACAGACAGAGCCTTGTACAGCTTCCACCACAGAGATTTAGTGTTCATCCCAAATGGCAATGGCACCCTATTTCCTATATAGTGCACTACTTTAGACCAGAGTCCTATGGAACCCTATTCCCTTTATAGTGCACTACTTTAGACCAGAGTCCTATGGAACCCTATTCCCTTTATAGTGCACTACTTTAGACCAGAGTCCTATGGAACCCTATTCCCTTTATAGTGCACTACTTTAGACCAGAGTCCTATGGAACCCTATTCCCTATATAGTGCACTACTTTAGACCAGAGCCCTATGGAACCCTATTCCCTATATAGTGCACTACTTTAGACCAGAGTCCTATGGAACCCTATTCCCTTTATAGTGCACTACTTTAGACCAGAGCCCTATGGAACCCTATTCCCTATATAGTCCACTACTTTAGACCAGAGCCCTATGGAACCCTATTCCCTATATAGTGCACTACTTTAGACCAGAGTCCTATGGAACCCTATTCCCTTTATAGTGCACTACTTTAGACCAGAGCCCTATGGAACCCTATTCCCTATATAGTCCACTACTTTAGACCAGAGCCCTTTGGAACCCTATTTCCTATCTAGTGCACTACTTTAGACCAGATGCCCATGGAACCCTATTCCCTATATAGTGCACTACTTTAGACCAGAGCCCTATGGTGGCCTGGTTGAAAGTAGTGCACCTTAAAGGAATATGGTGCTGTTTGGGACGCATCCCTGGTTTGCTTTGTGATTGACAGCTCCTATTAGCCTGTCAAACATTAATTGCGTCTTGAGACTGTTATTCTAGACCAGATCTCAGACTAATGACTTTCTAATTTTCACTTTAGCAATTGGTGGGTAAGTGGGGAGGAGTAGGAGGAGTAGGAGGAGGAGGAGGGGAGGAAGAGGCGGGGAGAAGTAGGAGGAGGAGAGGAGGAGGAGGCGGGGGAGAGAAGGGGGAGGAGGAGGAGGAGAGGAGGAGTTGGGGGAGAGGAAGGGGAGGAGAAGATGAGGAGAGAAGGAGGACAAGAAGAGGAGGATGAGAGGAGGCGTGGTAGGCCTGATCACCAACGATTATGAGACAGCCTACAGGGAGGAGGTCGGAGACCTGGCAGTGTCGTGTCGAGACAACAACCTCTCCCTCAACGTCGGCAAGACAAAGGAGCTGATCGTGGACTACAGGAAACGGAGGGCAGAGCACGCCCATTCACATCGCCAGGGATGTAGTGGAGACGGTCAGAAGCTCGATGTCCACATCACTAAGGACCTATCATGGTCAAAACACACCAACAAAGTCGTGAACCTTACAGCTGCACCATTGAGAGCATCTCAATGGTGCAGTCTGCAACACCGCCTGGCGGGCTGCATCACCGCCTGGTATCGCAACTGCTTGGCATCCAACCACAAAGCGCTACAGACGGTAGTGCTTGTTGGCCCAGTACATAACTGGGGCCGAGCTCCCTGCCATCCAGAAACTCTATACCAGGCGGTGTCAGAGGAAGGCCCTACAAATTGTCAAAAACTCCAGACACCCAAGTCACAGTCTGTTCTCTCTGCTACCACACGTCAAGCGGTGCCGGAGCGCCAAGTCTGGGACCAAAAGGCTCCTGAACAGCTTCTACCCCGAAGTCATGAGACTGCTGAACAGTTCATTAAACGGCTACCCGGATTTTCATCCCCTACCTACATGTACATACTACCTCAATCAATCGCCCCAACTGCCTTGTACCGAGTACACTGACTCGACACTGGCACTCCTTGTATGCACTGCATAGCCTGTATGTAGCCTGTATATAGCTTGTATATAACCTGTATATAACCTGTATATAGCCTGTTTATAACCTGTTAATAGCCTGTATATAGCCTGTATATAGCCTGTTTATAACCTGTTAATAGCCTGTATATAGCCTGTATATAACTTTTATATAACCTGTATATAACCTGTATATAGCCTGTATATAGCCTGTATATAACTTCTATATAACCTGTATATAACCTGGCTATAACCTGTATATAACCTGTATATAGCCTGTATATAACCTGTATATAGCTTGTATATAGCCTGTATATAACCTGTATATAGCCTGTATATAACCTGTATATAACCTGTATATAACCTGTATTTAGGCTGTATAGCCTGTATATAACCTGTATATAACCTGTATATAGCCTGTTTATAACCTGTTAATAGCCAGTATATAGCCTGTATATAACTTTTATATAACCTGTATATAACCTGTATATAGCCTGTATATAAACTTTATATAACCTGTATATAACCTGGCTATAACCTGTATATAGCCTTTATATAGCCGGTATATAGCCTGTATATAGCCTGTATATAACCTGTATATAGCCTGTATATAACCTGTATATAACCTGTATTTAGGCTGTATAGCCTGTATATAACCTGTATATAACCTGTACATAACCTGTATATAGCCTGTATATAACCTGTATATAGCATGTACATAACCTGTATATAAGCTGTATATAGCCTGTATATAACCTGTATATAACCTGTATATAGCCTGTATATAACCGGTATATAGCCTGTATATAGCCTGTATATAACCTGTATATAACCTGTATATAGCCTGTATATAACCTGTATTTAACCTGTATATAGCCTGTATATAACCTGTATATAGCCTGTTCATAACCTGTACATAACCTGTATATAGCCTGTATATAACCTGTATATAACCTGTAAATAACCTGTATATAGACTGTATATAACCGGTATATAGCCTGTATATAGCCTGTATATAACCTGTATATAACCTGTATATAGCCTGTATATAACCTGTATATAACCTGTATATAGCCTGTATATAACCTGTATATAACCTGTATATAGCCTGTATATAACCTGTATATAACCTGTATATAGCCTGTATATAACGTGTATATAACCTGTATATAGCCTGTATATAACCTGTATATAACCTGTATATAACCTGTATGTAGCCTGTATATAGCCTGTATATAGCCTGTATAAAACCTGTATATAGCCTGTATATAACCTGTATATAACCTGTACATAACCTGTACATAACCTTTATATAGCTTGCATATAGCCTGTATATAACCTGTATATAACCTTTATATAGCCTGTATATAGCCTTTATAGCCCGTACATAACCTGTATATAACCTGTATATAACCTGTATATAGCCTGTATATAACCTTTATATAGCCTGTATATAGCCTGTATAGCCCGTACATAACCTGTATATAACGTGTACATAACCTGAATATAGCCTGTATATAGCCTGTATATAGCCTGTATAGCCTGTACATAACCTGTACATAACCTTTATATAGCCTGTATATAGCCTGTATATAGCCTGTATATATCCTGTATATAACCTTTATATAACCTGTATATAACCTGTATATAACCTGTATATAGCCTGTATATAACCTGTATATAACCTGTATATAGCCTGTATATAACCTGTATATATCCTGTATATAACCTGTATATAGCCTGTATATAACCTGTACATAACCTGTACATAGCCTGTACATAACCTGTACATATCCTGTATATAGCCTGTATATAACCTGTATATAACCTGTATATAACCTGTATATAGCCTGTACATAACCTGTACATAGCCTGTATATAACCTGTATATATCCTGTATATATCCTGTATATAGCCTGTATATAACCTGTATATAACCTGTATATAACCTGTATATAGCCTGTATATAGCCTGTATTTAACCTGTATATAACCTGTATTTAACCTGTATATAACCTGTATATAGCCTGTATATAACCTGTATATAACCTGTATATATCCTGTATATATCCTGTATATAGCCTGTATATAGCCGGTATATAACCTGTATATAACCTGTATTTAACCTGTATATAGCCTGTATATAACCTGTGTATAACCTGTATAAAACCTGTATATAACCTGTATATAGCATGTACATAACCTGTACATAGCCTATATATAACCTGTATTTAGCCTGTATAATAACCTTTATATAACCTGTATATAGCCTGTACATAACCTGTACATAACCTGTATATAATCTTTATATAACCTGTATGTAGCCTGTACGTAACCTGTATATAACCTTTATATAACCTGTACATAACCTGTATATAACCTTTATATAGCTTGCATATAGCCTGTATATAACCTGTATATAACCTTTATATAGCCTGTATATAGCCTGTATAGCCCGTACATAACCTGTATATAACCTGTATATAACCTGTATATAGCCTGTATATAACCATTATATAGCCTGTATATTGCCTGTATAGCCCGCACATTACCTGTATATAACCTGTATATAACATGTATATAGCCTGTATATAGCCTGTATATAGCCTGTAAAGCCTGTACATAACCTGTATATAACCTTTATATAGCCTGTATATAGCCTGTATATAGCCTGTATATATCCTGTATATAACCTTTATATAACCTGTATATAACCTGTATATAACCTGTATATAGCCTGTATATAACCTGTATATAGCCTGTATATAACCTGTATATATCCTGTATATAACCTGTATATAGCCTGTATATAACCTGTACATAACCTGTACATAGCCTGTACATAACCTGTACATATCCTGTACATATCCTGTACATAGCCTGTACATAACCTGTACATAACCTGTACATAACCTGTACATAGCCTGTATATAACCTGTACATAACCTGTATATAGCCTATATATAACCTGTATATATCCTGTGTATATCCTGTATATAACCTGTATATAACCTGTATATAACCTGTATATAGCCTGTATATAGCCTGTATTTAACCTGTATATAACCTGTATTTAACTTGTATATAACCTGTATATAACCTGTATATAGCCTGTATATAACCTGTACATAACTTGTATATAGCCTATATATAACCTGTATATATCCTGTATATAGCCTGTATATAGCCGGTATATAACCTGTATATAACCTGTATATAACCTGTATATAGCCTGTATTTAACCTGTATATAACCTGTATATAACCTGTATATAACCTGTATATAACCTGTATATAGCCTGTATATAACATGTACATAACCTGTACATAGCCTATATATAACATGTATACACCTGTATTTAGCCTGTATCATAACCTTTATATAACCTGTATATAGCCTGTACATAACCTGTACATAACCTGTATATAATCTTTATATAACCTGTATGTAGCCTGTACGTAACCTGTATATAACCTTTATATAACCTGTATATAGCCTGTATATAACCTGTTTATAACCTGTATATAGCCTGTATATAACCTGTACATAACCTGTACATAACCTTTATATAACCTGCATATAGCCTGTACATAATCTGTACATAACCTGCATATAACCTGTATATAACCTGTATATAGCCTGTACATAACCTGTACATAACCTGTATATAACCTGTATATAGCCTGTACATAACCTGTACATAACCTGTAAATAACCTGTATATAACCTGTATATAACCTGTATATAGTCTCGTTATTGTCATTTTCTTGGCTTATTTTTTTCTTTAAGTTAACTGCATTGTTGGGATTCGACACATGTGACAAATACAATTTATTTTGAATTGAATTTAAAATGGATTCAATTTAGAGTTCTTTGTCACTGGCCTACACACCATACCCCATGATGTCAAAGTGGAGTTATGTTTTTTGACATTTTTACAAATTAATGAAAAGATGAAAAGCTGAAATGTCTTGAATAAATAAGTATTCAACCCCTTTGTTACGGCAAGAATAAATAAATTCAGGTTTGAACATGTGTTAATAAGTCGCATAATAAGCTGCATGGACCTCCCTCTGAACAACTACCTCGTCTCTGTACCCCACATACAATTATCTGTAAGGTCCCTCAGTCGAGCAGTCAATTTTAAACACATATTCAACCACAAAGACCAAGGATATTTGCCAATGCCTCGCAAAGAAGGCAACCAATTGGTAGATGGGTAAAACATTTTAAAAAAGCTGACATTGAATATCCCTTTTGAGCATGGTGAAATTACTAATTACATTTTGGATGGTGAATCAATACACTACTCCTCCCTAACTCAGTTGCCAGAGAGAAAGGAAACCGCTCAGGGATTTCACCATGAGGCCAATGGTGACTTTAAAACAGTTACAGAGTTTAATGTCTGTGATAGGAGAAAACTGAGGATGGATCAACAACATTGTAGTTACTCCACAATAGTAACCTAAATTACAGCGTGAAAAAATGAAAGCCTGTATAGAATTAAAATATTCCAAAACATGCATCCTGTTTGCAACAAGACACAAAAATAATACCTGCAAAACATGTGTCAAAGCCATTCACTTTTTGTCCTGGATACAAAGTGTTACGTTTGGGGCAAATCCAATACAATACATTACTGAGTACCACCATTCATATTTCCAAGCATAGTGGTGGCTGCATCATGTTATGGGTATGTGTGATATCGTTAAAGACTGGGGTGTTTTTCAGGATAAAAAATAAACAGAATGGAGCTAAGCACAGGCAAAATCCCAGAGGAAAACCTGGTTCGGTCTGCTTTCCACCAGACACTGGGAGATGAATTCACCTTTCAGCAGGACAATAACCTGAAACACAAGGCCTAATCTACACTGGAGTTGCTTACCAAGAAGACAGTGAAGGGAATAGGGACTCAACTCATTATAACATGGCCTCTCCTTCAAAGTGTTCTGGGTTATTATTATACTATAACCACTAATTATGGACAGACCTCGATCAGCGTTTCAGATAAAAGTCACTCAGCTCTGGTAATTCACGGCTCCAAGTCTTGAACCAGGCAGTGGTACACTGCTATGCAACGCATTGGCCATGCAAATTAGTTTGCTCTGTCATCTAGGTCTTCTAGCTTCTGTACACTGCTCTGTTTGCGTACTGGCTTTGCAGGAAGAGGCAGAGGACACATAAAGGTCGAAACAGTAAAATGATTAATGAAATCCTGCATGTTTCTTACACTATTTTCTCAGTATTGATTGTATATTGTGTTTGTATCACATCATCAGCATTTCGCTACACTTGCTTTAACATTTAACCAACATTTTGTTTGATCTCTTTTCTATAAAATACACACAAAAAATTATACAAAATTATAAATAAATAATAATCTTCCACCAGAGACTGGACTAGTCACGGATCCCCAGAACTACGAAATGGAACAGCAGTCCTCGGAACTTATTCTGGAACCCAGGAGTTCCCATCTCTATATGGGACTCAGCCTCTTCCTCACTAATGGAACAATCTATATGGGACTCAGCCTCTTCCTCACTAATGGAACAATCTAGATGGGACTCAGCCTCTTCCTCACTAATGGAACAATCTAGATGGGGCTCAGCCTCTTCCTCACTAATGGAACAATCTATATGGGACTCAGCCTCTTCCTCACTAATGGAACAATCTATATGGGACTCAGCCTCTTCCTCACTAATGGAACAATCTAGATGGGGCTCAGCCTCTTCCTCACTAATGGAACAATCTATATGGGACTCAGCCTCTTCATCACTAATGTAACAATCTATATGGAGCCCAGCCGCTTCCTCACTAATGGAACAATGTATATGGGACTCAGCCTCTTCCTCACTAATGTAACAATAGGTCTTGTTTGAATGTTTTATGGATGCTGTAGATGTTGTAGCAGCGTATAAGCACTGTGGGCTTCAGAGGGGATTTATCAGGAACACACGCCATGACAAACCATTAACAGCTGGGAGAATAGCGGGGGGTTAAGCCTACACATCTGCAGCCATTAACTTCAGAGGGTTCTGTGTTCTGTGGCTATAGGTCTAGCTCCACTAACTTCAGAGGGTTCTGTGTTCTGTGGCTATAGGTCTAGCTCCACTAACTTCAGAGGGTTCTGTGTTCTGTGGCTATAGGTCTAGCTCCACTAACTTCAGAGGGTTCTGTGTTCTGTGTTCTGTGGCTATAGGTCTAGTTCCATTAACTTCAGAGGGTTCTGTGTTATGTGGCTATAGGTCTAGCTCCACTAACTTCAGAGGGTTCTGTGTTCTGTGGCTATAGGTCTAGCTCCACTAACTTCAGAAGGTTCTGTGTTCTGTGGCTATAGGTCTAGCTCCACTAACTTCAGAGGGTTCTGTGTTCTGTGGCTATAGGTCTACCTCCACTAACTTCAGAGGGTTCTGTGTTCTGTGGCTATAGGTCTAGTTCCACTAACTTCAGAGGGTTCTTTGTTCTGTGGCTATAGGTCTAGTTCCACTAACTTCAGAGGGTTCTGTGTTCTGTGGCTATAGGTCTACCTCCACTAACTTCAGAGGGTTCTGTGTTCTGTGGCTATAGGTCTAGTTCCACTAACTTCAGAGGGTTCTGTGTTCTGTGGCTATAGGTCTAGTTCAACTAACTTCAGAGGGTTCTGTGTTCTGTGGCTATAGGTCTAGTTCCATTAACTTCAGAGGGTTCTGTGTTCTGTGGCTATAGGTCTAGCTCCACTAACTTCAGAGGGTTCTGTGTTCTGTGTTCTGTGGCCTTAGGTCTAGTTCCATTAACTTCAGAGGGTTCTGTGTTCTGTGGCTATAGGTCTAGTTCCACTAACTTCAGAGGGTTCTGTGTTCTGTGGCTATAGGTCTAGTTCCATTAACTTCAGAGGGTTCTGTGTTATGTGGCTATAGGTCTAGCTCCACTAACTTCAGAGGGTTCTGTGTTCTGTGGCTATAGGTCTAGCTCCACTAACTTCAGAGGGTTCTGTGTTCTGTGGCTATAGGTCTAGCTCCACTAACTTCAGAGGGTTCTGTGTTCTGTGGCTATAGGTCTACCTCCACTAACTTCAGAGGGTTCTGTGTTCTGTGGCTATAGGTCTACCTCCACTAACTTCAGAGGGTTCTGTGTTCTGTGTTCTGTGACTATAGGTCTAGTTCCACTAACTTCAGAGGGTTCTGTGTTCTGTGGCTATAGGTCTAGCTCCACTAACTTCAGAGGGTTCTGTGTTCTGTGGCTATAGGTCTAGCTCCACTAACTTCAGAGGGTTCTGTGTTCTGTGGCTATAGGTCTAGTTCCACTAACTTCAGAGGGTTCTGTGTTCTGTAGCTATAGGTTTAGTTCCACTAACTTCAGAGGGTTCTGTGTTCTGTGGCTATAGGTCTAGTTCCACTAACTTCAGAGGGTTCTGTGTTCTGTGGCTATAGGTCTAGTTCCATTAACTTCAGAGGGTTCTGTGTTCTGTGGCTATAGGTCTAGTTCCACTAACTTCAGAGGGTTCTGTGTTCTGTGTTCTGTAGCTATAGGTCTAGTTCCACTAACTTCAGAGGGTTCTGTGTTCTGTAGCTATAGGACGTAGGATTTATTGTTAAGCAGCTCAGAACTAACTGCATGTCGGCTGCATGTGCTTCTTAATATTTATCCAACAGATATTTATTTACTAACACGAACAAAGCAAAGCAATGCAACAGGGAAATACCGAAGGATACTACAGATTAGAGTACATGCTGATATACGACCAGGGGAGTGCTGACCAAGTCTTCTGACCCTTTAACTGTGATCTGAGCATGGCTGTGCTGGTCCATGGGGATGACAATGCCACGGTGGAATACTGAAGTTCCTGTATAACATAATATTCTGATAGGAAAGTGGAGGTAATACAGGGACCTTTAACTTTTCCAAAAGAAGTAGCAGTGTACTGGTTGATGCACTAGGGACCACATCACAGATGTGCATAAATCACAATTAGCCAAGTCCTTTTGTGTATTGCTGCTCTTAAATAATAACTTAACATTGTCCAAGCACTAATGCTGTCTGTGAAAACATCAAAGACTCTCAGAATCCGGATCTGTCCCCCAGTCACAGGAGTTCTACAACCTAACAAGGTTTCAACACAGCAGGGGATTGGCTACCTCAGGTGTCTGGGAGTCAATGGGTGTGAAGCATAGTGTGCCAATGAGATAAGCTACCATATTAAACACTTTATATACACTCTCTCACTAACTCTCTCTCTCTCTCTCACTAACTCTCTCTCTCTCTCTCTCTCACTAACTCTCTCTCTCTCTCTCACCAACTCTCTCTCTCTCTCTCACTAACTCTCTCTCTCTCTCTCTCTCTCTCTCTCTCTCTCTCTCTCTCTCTCTCTCTCTCTCTCTCTCAATTCAATTCAATTTCAATTAGGGCTTTATTGGTATGGGAATCATATGTTAATATTGCCAAAGCAAGCGAAGTAGATAATAAACAAAAGTGAAATAAACAAAAAATAAACATTACACTTACAAAAGTTCCAACATAATAGATATTTCAAATGTCATATTATGTCTATATGCAGTGTTGTAACGATGTGCACAATGTGTTAAAGTACAAAAGAGATATGGGTAAATATGGGTTGTATCTCGCTATGCCCTCCGACGAACCATCAAACAGGCAAAGCGTCAATACAGGACTAAGATCGAATCGTACTACACCGGCTCTGACGCTCGTCGGTTGTGGCAGGGCTTGCAAACCATTACAGACTACAAAGGGAAGCACAGCCGAGAGCAACCCAGTGACACAAGCCTACCAGACGAGCTAAACTACTTCTTTGCTATCTTCAGGGGAAATAACACTGAAACATGCATGAGAGCAACAGCTGTTCTGGAAGACTGTGTGATCTCTTCTGTGTGATCTCGCTCTCTGCAGCCAATGTGAGTAAGACCTTTAAACAGGTCAACATTCACAAGGCCGCAGGGCCAGACGGATAACCAGGACGTGTACTCCGAGCATGCGTTGACCCACTGGCAAGTGTCTTCACTGACATTTTCAACCTCTCTCTGTCTGAGTCTGAAATATCAACATGTTTCAAGCAGACCACCATAGTCTCTGTGCCGAAGAACACTAAGGTAACCTGCCTAAATGACTACCGACCCGTAGCACTCACGTCTGTAGTCATGAAGTCCTTTGAAAGGCTGGTCATGGCTCACATCAACACCATTATCTCAGAAACCCTAGACCCACTCCAATTTGCATACCGCCCTAACAGATCCACAGATGATGCAATCTCTATTGCACTCCACACTGCCCTTTCACACCTGGACAAAAGGAACACCTATGTGAGAATGCTGTTCACTGACTACAGCTCAGTGTTCAACACCATAGTGCCCTCAAAGCTCATGAATAAGCTAAGGACCCTGGGACTAAACACCTCCCAATGCAACTGGATCCTGGACTACCTGATGGTCCGCCCCCAGGTGGTAATGGTTGGCACCAACACATCCACCACGCTGATCCTCAACACAGGGGCCCCTCAGGGGTGCGTGCTCAGTTCCCTCCTGTACTCCCTGTTCACTCATGACTGCACGGCCAGGCACGACTCAAACACCATCATTAAGTTTGCTGATGACACAACAGTGGTAGGCCTGATCACCAACAATGACAAGACAGCCTATAGGGAGGAGGTCAGAGACCTGGCCGAGTGGTGCCAGGACAACAACATCTCCCTCAACGTGATCAAGACAAAGGAGATGATTGAGGACTCTGGGATAAGAGGACAGAGCACGCCCCCATTCTCATCGACGGGGCTGTAGTGGAGCAGGTTGAGAGCTTCAAGTTCCTTGGTGTCCACATCACCAACAAACTAACATGGTCCAAGCACACCAAGACAGTCGTGGAGAGGGCACGACGAAACCTATCCCCCTTCAAGAGACTAAAAAGATTTGGCATGTGTCCTCAGATCCTCAAAAGGTTCTACAACTACATCGAGAGCATCCTGACGGGTTGCATTACTGCCTGGTATGGCAATTGCTCGGCCTCCGACCGCAAGGCACTACAGAGGGTAGTGCGTATGGCCCAGTACATCACTGGGGTCAAGCTTCCTGCCATCCAGGACCTCTATACCATGCGGTGTCAGAGGAAGGCCCTAAAAATTGTCAAAGACTCCAGCCACCCTAGTCATAGACTGTTCTCTCTGCTACCGCACGGCAAGCGGTATCGGCGCACCAAGTCTAGGTTCAAGAGGTTTCCAAACAGCTTCTACCCCCCAAGCCATAAGACTCCTGAACATCTAATCAAATTGGTGTTTGTCCCATTTTGTGAATTCTTGGTTGGTGAGCGGACCCCAGACCTCACAACCATAAAGGGAAATGGGTTCTATAACTGATTCAAGATTTTTAGCCAAATCCTAATTGGTATGTTGAATTTTATGTTCCTTTTGATGGCATAGAAGGCCCTTCTTGCCTCATCTCTCAGATCGTTCACAGCTTTGTAGAAGTTACCTGTGGCGCTGATGTTTAGGCCGAGGAATATTGTTGTTGTGTGCTCTAGGGCAACGATGTCTAGGTGGAATTTGTATTTGTGGTCCTGGCAACTGGCCCTTTTCTTGACCACCATTATTTTGGTCTTACTGAGATTTACTGTCTGGGCCCAGGTCTGGCAGAAGATCTAGGTGCTGCTGTAGTCCCTTCTTGGTTGGCGACAGAAGCACCGGATCCCTCTCTCTCGCTCTCCCTCTTTTTGCATCCCTCTCTCTCTCTCTCTTTCTCCCTCTGTCTCTCATTGGAGATTTGACAAATCCTTCCTTAATAAATGAATCCGTTACTAGACTCCCTCAGGGTGAGATGCTGGCTCTATATCTCCACACTACTGATGTCAAAGAGGTAAGGTGTTCAAAAGCCTATGCAGAAAAATGATGACTTCTCAGTAGTTTATTTGCTCATTAATTCCCACAGTATGCAATGTTAAATAAGACAGTCAAAAGACTGTGAGTCTTAAAAGTTAGAGTTAATTAGTATTTATATGAATACGTTTAGACAAATGTTTTGTCCTCTACTCCTAAAACAACATGAATGTATACCGTAAAGGATATATTCTATCAAGTCGGCAGGTAGCCTAGTGGTTAGATCGTTGGCCCTATAACTGCAAGGTTGCTGGATTGAATCCCTGAGCTGACAAGGTAACAAAAACTGTTTTTCCATCCACTGAACAAGGTAGTTAACCCACTGTTCCTCGGTAGGCTGTCATAGTAAATAAGATTTTGTTCTTAACTGACTTGCCTAGGTAAAAAAAAGTCTGATCTTCTCGGTGAGGAAACTTTAAAGGTGTGTTCAAGAAACACTTGGTGTTTCTGCAATGTGTCCCAAAATGTCATCCTGCATTGACACGCCAAGACTGGCACGCAATGGCATTTGCCTTGACACACCAAGCAATTTGATAAAATAAGTGAAATTGCATTTAGTTTTCCATGAATGCTTCCTGCTTTGGGCCTGACACCGTTTGTAAGAGTATTCCTTAGGCCTACCGTACGTTTGAAGAAATTTGTCTTGGGTATAATTTAAAATGTTGAGTCAAGAAGAAGGGAAATGTGGCTTAGATGCTTCTCCAGAATGTACTCTCTTCTGCCAAATCTTTCGGCAATCATTGTTTCATAACTTCATTGTGTGAATTGTTTGCCATTTGATTGTTAGGGTCTATCAATACATACTTTGAGTAAACCAAACATTAAGAACACCGTCTTGATATTGATATTTTAATTGATATTTTAATATTTTGCCCTCAGAACAACCTCAATTCATCGTCGGGGCATGGACTCTACAAGGTGTCGAGAGCGTTCCACAGGGACGCTGGCCCATGTTGACTCCAGTGCTTCCCACAGTTGTGTCAAGTTGGCTGGATGTCCTTTGGGTGGTGGACCATTCTTGATACACGCGGGAAACTGTTGAACGTTAAAAACCCAGCAGCATTGCAGTTCGTGACACAAGCCGGTTCTTGAAACAAACCCTTCAAAGGCACTTCAATATTTTGTCTTGCCCATTCACCCTCTGAATGGCACACATACACAGTCCACATCTCATTTGTCTCAAGGCTTAAAAATCCTTCTTTAACCTGTCTCCTCCCCTTCATCTACACTGATTGAAGTGGATTTAACAAGTGACATTAATAAGGGATCATATCTTTCACCTGGATTCACCTGGGCAGTGTATGTCATGGAAAGAGCAGGTGTTCTTAATGTTTTGTACACTCACCAAATCAAATGTTATTTGTCACGTGCAGAATTCAACAGGTGTGGACTTTACCGTGAAATGTTTACTTATGAGCCCTAACAATGCAGCTAAACAATAAGACACATTTTCACTAAATTAAAAAGAAAATATTAACACAATAAACGAACAATAACGAGACTATAAACACGGAGTGTTTATTTATTTGGTTAAAGTAACTTCTGTTAATGCATTCAATATTATTATTACAGTCGATAAGTAGTTTGCACAACCTATACTACACTCTACTACTCTACGTTTCAGTTTTGTCAATTTATTCATTGTATTAGATTTTTTTTTTGTGCTTCTGTCAATGTTGAGTAAGGATGATTTCGCATCCAAGTAGGCTGACAGTATATGCTACTTGGCCTGAGCACAGTATTTCTATATTTCTGATTGTCACCACTAATGAGCTGTGGAGCTTCTCAAAGTACATTTTTCTTCACCTCAAAAAGCAAATAAACAAACACTGTTTTTACATCCCTTTTCGATAACCCACTGAGCCTCAGCCTGAAATGTCTCTGAAAATGTCATGCTCTGATCCAGCGGAAACGTCATAAAATACCTGATTACCTGAGAATTTCCTTGCGCAAATATAGCCGTGTCTGTCCTGAGCTCACTGGCGCAGGAAACTATTCTGATGGCCCAGAATAGTTTATTCAATGTTGCAAGTTTGCCAGCGTGAGCTTCAGGCTGGACCCAGTTGATAGTTCATAGCAGACAGGTGGAGAAGAGAGAGATGAACAACTGGGGCGGCAGGGTAGCCTAGTGGTTAGAGAGTATGGACTAGTAATCGAAAGTTTGCAAGTTCAATTCCCTGAGCTGACAAGGTAACAAATCTGTCGTTCTGCCCCCTGAACAAGGCAGTTAACCCCACTGTTCCTAGGCCGTCGTTGTAAATAAGAATTTGTTCTTAACTCACCTGCCTAGTTAAATAAAGGTAAAAAAAAAATAGATGAATGTGTAGCGAATGTGATTTCTAAGATATTTATTTTAATCCAGATATGCTCTACATGCAATGATTTTATTTGAGGGATTTATGTAAGCTACTGTTATATAGTTGGGCAATATAAGTTAGTCGCATTGGTGTTTAGGCCTATCTCTGTGTTCTGCGCTGAGTTCTTCAGCTGCCAATGGCACACGGTGTATCATGCAGTGTGTCCTTTTGGCAGAAACAGGTGGTCTTTGCATTAGATTTCATTTGAACTTTCAGAATCGTAATCGTTTTTCATTTAGATTAAAGATATCATTTAATTTAAAAATGAAACACATTAACAATAATTTTGAGACATTATTGTAATTTTAAATGAAATTGTTCTATGAAAATATGCATGTGAAAATCATAACTGGCATGCAGATTGGTAGAATTGGAAAGATAAATTGTCAATTGGCACTCTACATGAAAAAGGTTGCCGACCCCTGCCCTGCACCATGCGCCACATTTGACCAGGGCCCGTAAGGAATTGGGTCATTACTACTGCAGCAGCCGGCCTCAATCAGATTCTGACTGAGTTCCCAATGTTACTGTCTTGGTCCAGGCTATCACCTAGCATCTACCCTCCATGTTACAGCCTTAGTCCAGGCTATCAAATAGCATCTACCCTCCATGTTACAGCCTTAGTCCAGGCTATCACCTAGCATCTACCCTCCATGTTACAGCCTTAGTCCAGGCTATCACCTAGCATCTACCCTCCATGTTACAGTCTTGGTCCAGACTATCACCTAGCATCTACCCTCCATGTTACAGCCTTAGTCCAGGCTATCACCTAGGATCTACCCTCCATGTTACAGCCTTGGTCCAGGCTATCACCTAGCATCTACCCTCCATGTTACAGCCTTAGTCCAGGCTATCACCTAGGATCTACCCTCCACGTTACAGTCTTGGTCCAGGCTATCACCTAGCATCTACCCTCCATGTTACAGCCTTGGTCCAGGCTATCACCTTGCATCTACCCTCCATGTTACAGTGTTAGTCCAGGCTATCACCTAGGATCTACCCTCCATGTTACAGTCTTGGTCCAGGCTATCACCTAGCATCTACCCTCCATGTTACAGCCTTAGTCCAGGC